>JADLZN010002477.1:65715-531126 GCA_018155175.1 Sinocyclocheilus anophthalmus | reverse complement strand
ATGTACTGCCAAATTCTCTGAAACGCATTTGGAGACGGTTTATGGTAGAGAAATTAACATTCAATTTACGGGCAACAGCTCTGGTTTCCTGCAGTCAGCATGCCAATTGCATTCTCCCTCAAAACTTGCGACATCTGTGTCATTGTGCTGTGTGATAAAACTGCACCATTTTAGAGTGGCCTTTTATTGTGGCCAGCCTAAGGCACCCCTGTGCAATAATCATGCTGTCTCATCAGCATCTTGATAGCAAACACAAAAAAAAAAAACAAAAAAAAAAACAAAAAAAAAAAACACACCCGTCACCTGTGAGGTGGAGGGATTATCTCGGCAAAGGAGAATTGCTCACTAACACAGATTTAGACAGATTTGTGACCAATATTTGAGAGAAATAGGCCTTTTAGAAAAAGTCTTAGATCTTTGAGTTCCACTCATGAAAAATGGGGGCAAAAACAAAAGTGATACATTTATAATTTTGTTCAGTATATACAGTATATACATATATATATACAGTATATTGTGATGGTAAGTGGGACGGGAAAGTTTCAGACCCTTAAATTTTTCACTCTTTTTGTTATATTGCAGCCATTTGCTAAAATGATTTAAGTTATTTTTTTTTCCTCATTATTTTACACACAGCACCCCATATTGACAGAATTAAAACACAGAATTGTTGACATTTTTGGAGATTTATTAAAGAAAAACTGAAATATCACATGGTCCTAAGTATTCATACCCTTTGCTCAGTATTTAGTAGAAGCACATTTTGATCTAATACAGCCATGAGTTTTTTTTTGGGAAAGATGCAACAAGTTTTCACACCTGGATTTGGGGATCCTATGCCATTCCTCCTTGCAGATCCTCTCCAATTCTGTCATGTTGGATGGTAAACGTTGGTGGACAGCCATTTTTTTAGGTCTCTCCAGAGATGCTCAATGGGGTTTAAGTCAGGGCTCTGGCTGGGCCCTTCAAGAACAGTCACAGAGTTGTTGTAAAGCCACTCCTTCATTATTTTAGCTGTATGCTTAGGGTCATTGTCTTGTTGGAAAAGAACCTTCGGCCCAGTCTGAGGTCCTCAGCACTCTGGAGAAGGTTTTCGTCCAGGCTATCCCTGTCCTTGGCCCATTCATCTTTCCCTCGATTGCAACCAGTCGTTGTCCCTGCAGCTGAAAAACACCCCTACAGCATGATTCTGCCACCACCATGCTTCACTTTTGGGTCTGTATTGGACAGGTGATGAGCAGTGACTGGTTTTCTCCACACATACTGCTTATAATTAAGGCCAAAAAGTTCTATCTTGGTCCCATCAGACCAGAGAATCTTATTTCTCTCCATCTCACAACTCCATGCGGGCTTTTATGTGTCTTGCACTGAGGAGAGGCTTTCGTTGAGCCACTCTGCCATAAAGCCCCGACTGTGGAGGGCTGCAGTGATGGTTGACTTCCTACAACTTTCTCCCATTCCCGACTGCATCTCTGGAGCTCAGCCGCAGTGATATTTGGGTTCTTCTTTACCTCTCTAACCAAGCCTCTTCTCCCCCGATAGCTCAGTTTGACCGGACGGCCATCTCTAGGAAGGGTTCTGGTCGTCCCAGACGTCTTCCATTTAAGGATTTTGGAGGCCACTGTGCTCTTAGGAACCTGAATTTTTTTTTTTTTACCTTGGCCAGATCTGTGCCTTGCCAAAATTCTGTCTCTGAGCTCTCCAGGCAGTTCCTTTGACCTCATGATTCTCATTTGCTCGGACATGCACTGTGAGCTGTAAGGTCTGATATAGACAGCGGTGTTGCTTCCTATCAAGTCCAATCAGTAAGTATTCAAACACAGCTGGACTCAAATGAAGTGTAGAACCATCTCAAGGATGATCAGATGAAATGGACAGCACCTGAGTTAAATATATTGAGTGTCACAGCAAAGGGTCTGAATACTTATGACCATGTGATATTTCATTTTTTCTTTTTTAATATATCTGCAAAAATGTTAACAATTCTGTGGTTTTCTGTCAATATGGTGTGCTGTGTGTACATGAATGAGGAAAAAAAATTAACTTAAATTATTTTAGCAAATGGCTGAAATATAACAAAGAGTTAAACATTTAAGGGGGTCTGAATACTTTCCGTACACACTATAAGTACTTGTTATTTGTTTATTTTGTACATCAAAGTAAACTAAATTTTAAAATAACAAATGTTGAAAAAAGTTGTTAATATTTTATTTTATTTAAATTAAACATATTTTATTTCAAGTATTTTTTTTTGGTGTTAATTTTTTGGTAAAACAACAAAAAAAAATTTGTTTAGTTTTAGTTAACTACATTCCCGGTATTACCTCTTATACCTTTCCTTGTTCCCTAGTAACTCACGTAGGTCGCTTTTTCCACTGGCGTGGTAGCCGACTCGGTACGGCTCAGTATGAACGGCAGTTACGTTTCCATTGCAGTTTAGTATCGCTTTAGAGTGGGTGTGATTATTCACATGTCGTTATAGTTGCTCCTCCTCTATTGCCGCGACTCCTGAAAAATGTTTCATTCCGCGTCGCCCCATCAAGCTCTCGCTGGATCCGCTCCTCTGCTATCAACGAGAGGAATGTCTGTACTTCCGCAACAGACAACAAAACTTTTTGGTTGTTAAAAAAGGTGCGCTCATTCAAAACAATTGCATTCGATCCTTCGCTTGCTGTGCTGATTTAAATCTAGCGGTTCTTTTGTGTCGCAAGTTCAGTGACGCAGGTAGTGGCCAATCCGTGATCAGCAGAGTTTACACGTCACATTTTGGTAACGGTTCACTTGGAACCCCAACCGAGGTGGTACTAAAAAAATTACCAGGTACTGTACCCAGTGGAAAACCCCTCAAAAGTGAACCGTACCGAGCTGTACTGATCCTTACCATGCAGTGGAAAAGCGCCATTAGCCTCTTCATTACTCCAGAGGGATTATTCCTGTAATTATTGTAATGTAATGAGTACATTCTTATCTACAGTGGGGTCAAAAAGATTGATTTGCATAACATACATATATATATATATATAGAATATAGTTATTTAGATATAAAATAATTGTTACAGAATAGTTGAGTAAAAATGTATTTGATAATTAACCTGTATTACAAAATGTTGTATTTTTATCACTGTATTTTTGTACCTAATTTTTGGATAGCACTTTTTGGTTTTCATTGAATTTTATTGTGTCTTGTTTGTCTGCAGCTCTGCTTATCTGCTTCTTTTTTGTCTGTCAGGTTCTCCATTGCAACGGGGCAGTCTAAGAGCCTCAAAGCTGGAGCGGGCTTCGTCCTCATAACAAATCGTCGACTGAGATTCTTCATCAGGCACATAGTGAAGACGCAAGCGTTCTACTGGACCGTGCTGTGTCTGGTGGGACTCAACACACTGTGTGTGGCGGCCGTGCACTACGACCAGCCTGATACGCTCTCCGACTTCCTCTGTAAGTCTGTCCACCTGTCTGTTCACTTACAGCAGACCCACACAGAATATTTCAGAATTTTCTGTTTTTTATTGTGAAGGAAAATCGGCAGAAATTTGAGCATGTATATTCTGTGTGGACGTGCTCAAACCTGTGAAGTTTCTTTTCGTTTCGTTTATGGAGAGATAATTATGTTTAATTTGTTGTTCCCCATTTTCGTGACTGTTTATGGTTTCCTATTTTACTTTCTGAAGATGTTTCTCTTCTTTTATCTTTGTTTATACATTAAGAATCAGAATTAGCTTTATTCGCCAGGTGTGCGCAAACACACTAGGAATTTGTTGTGGTTTTTCTTTTTTTTATCAGGTGCACCTGGTACATACATGCATACACATCTGACATGAGAACAGAAAAAAACATTTAAATAGTAAGACTTAACAAAAATAATGTGTATACAAAAAATAATGTGTATGAATCTGGAACAGTAGATTTATGTACAGATTTGTGCATTTGTACTCTATATAGAACTGTGTAAATAAGAGATATCCACATGTATTTACATAATACTTGAGAAAAAGACAATAATTAAAGATGAATGAATTACGGAAATGAATTACAGAACACAGGTAATGATTCATGTGTTAGCTGTTTAAGCTGGAGATGGCATGGGTGGAAAAAATGTTTTTATGCCTAGATGTTATAGTGCACAGAGATCTGTAGCGTCTGCTTGAGGGGAGAAGTGCAAACAGGTTGTGAGGGGTCTTTGACGATGTTTCCTGCCCGTTTCTTCTCTCTGGAGTTGTACAAGTCCTGAAGATTGGACAGGTGCACACAGCAGTTATCCTTTCAGCTGTCCTAACAGTCTGTTCCAGTCTTCTTATATTTGATTTGCTGGCTGACCCAAACCAGACAGTTATAGAAGAGCACAGAACCGACTCAATAATAGCTGAGTAAAACTGTGTCATCTGTGCCTGTGGCAGGTTGAACTTTTTCAGCTGACGAAGGAAGTACAACCTCTGCTGGGCCTTTTTCACAATGGAGTCAATGTGAGTGTCCCACTTTAGGTCCTGAGAGATTGTGGTGCCCAGGTACCTGAATGACTCCACTGCAGTCACATTGCTGTCCATGATGGTGAGTGGGGGGAGAGCAGGGGGTTCCTCCTGAAGTCCACTATCATCTCCATTGTTTTGAGCGTGTTCAGCTCCAGGTTGTTGTAACTGCACCAGACAGTCAGCTGCTCGACCTCCTGTCTATAAGCAGACTCTTCACCGTCCTGAATGAGGCCGATGACTGTGGTGTCGTCTGCAAACTTCAGGAGTTTGACAGAAGTGTCAATACAGGTGCAGTCATTTGTGTAGAGGGAGAAGAGCAGTGGGGAGAGGACGCAGCCCTGAGGAGCTCCGGTACTGATGGTGCGAGTGTTGGATGTGTATTTTCCCAGCCTCACTAGCTGTTGTCTGTCTGTCAGGAAGCTGGTGATTCACTGACAGATGGAGGTGGGTACAGAAAGCTGGGTCATTTTATTCTGAAGGGTGTCCGGGATGATGGTGTCGAAAGCGGAACTGAAGTCCACAAACAAGATCCTTGCATAAGTCCCAGGTCTATAAAGATGTTGGAGGATGTAGTGCAATCCCATGTTGACTGCATCATCCACAGACCTGTTTGCTCGGTAAGCAAACTGCAGGGGGTCCAGTAAGGGTCCAGTGATGTCCTTCAAGTATGCCAACACGAGCCTCTCAAATGACTTCATGACCACAGAGTTAAAGAGCACCAGGTCCTGTATCCGATGAAGAGTCCTGTGATTTTTTGGTTTCGTGGTACAGGGATGATGGTGGAACATTTGAAGCAGGAGGGGACTTCACACAGCTCCAGGGATCTGTTGAAGGTCAATGTGAAGATGGATGATAGCTGGACAGTACCGGCTTTGAGGCAGGCTGAAGCGACACCATCTGGGCCTTTGGATTTCCTTATCTTCTGCTTCCTGAAGACTCTGCATACATCCTCTTCACATATCTTGAGTACAGGCTAAGAAACAGTAGGGGGGAGGGAGGGAGAGGGTGTTGATGGCTGCGCTGTGAGACAGTCGTAGTGGGTGTGGGGTGTCAGACCATTCTTTTCAAACCTGCAGTAAAACTCGTTCAGATCGTCTGCCAGCTGTTGATTCTCCGCAGTGCTGGGGGATGTGTCTTGTAGTATCTGGTTGGGGTTTGGGTGGCTTTCAGGCCTTTTCACACTGATGTAGAGTCATTACTTGAAAGCTGTTTTTTTAGATTTTCAGAGTAGTTTAACTTTGCCACTCTTATCTCCCTATTTAGTGTGTATTTGGCCTGTTTTTACAAGGCTTTGTTCCCACTCCTGTAGGTGTCCTCTTTGGCCTGGCGAAGCTGTTTGAGTTTTGCACTGAACCAAGGTTTGTCGTTGTTAAATAATTCCTGGTGGGAACACACATGTCCTCACAGAAACTAATGTAGGTTGTCGTGGTGTCAGTGAGCTCATTCAGATCAGTAGCTGCAGCCTTAAAAACACTCCAATCAGTAAGTTCAAAGCAGGCCAGTAAATCCTGCTCTGCTTCATAAGTCCATCTCTTTACAGTTTTTACTACAGGCTTAGCAGATTTGAGTTTCTGCCTGTAGGCTGGTAGAAGATTAACCAAACAGTGATCGGAGAGTCCCAGCGCTGCTCGGGGGACAGAGTGGTATGCATCCTTTAAAACAGTGTAGCAGTGGTCCAGTATATTGCTGTCTCTGGTGGGGCATGTGATGTTCTGTCTATATTTAGGCAGTTCACGGGTGAGATTAGCTTTATTAAAATCACAGAGAACGATAATGAAAGAGTCCGGATAACATTTTTCTGTGTGTGTGATCTGATCGGCCAACAGTTCTAGCGTGGCGCTCACATGCGCGTCAGGAGGAATGTACACACTCACCAGAATAAATGAGGAAAACTCCCGCGGTGAATAAAAAGGCTTATAGTTAATAAAGAGAGCTTCCAGGTTTGGGCAGCACATCTTCTTTAAAACTGTCAGGTCTGTACATCAGCCTTCATTGATATAAAAACATAATCCACCGCCTCTTGTTTTCCCGACTCGGTGACGCGGTCTGCTCTGAACAGCTGGAAGCCCGTTAGATGTAACACGCTGTCCGGGATAGTTCCGTTCAGCCAGGTTTCCGTGAAGGCATAGCGCCAGGCGAGGTTTTAAAAAGTCCTTGTTTGAGCGGGTGAGTAGTCGTAGTTCGTCCGATTTATTTGCTAGGGAGCGGAGATTCGCCAGATGAATGCTCAGCAGCGGAGTCCTAAAACCACGCTGACAGAGTTTCACGAGCGTGCTTTCCTCGCTTGCGTCGCCTGGAGCGCTTGTATATAGGAATGCAGCTCCTCCGACTAAAATGTCCAGTAAAACATCTTAACGCTCAAATGTCGGCAGAAAGTTATTTGGTGTGCTATTTCTGATGTCCATGAGTTTGTTCCTAGTAAAGCTGATCGGGAAAACAATTGCTTAAGACAGGACAAACAAACAAAAAAGTACAAGTACCAAGGAGCGACAACCATGGCTGCCATCTGCGTCGCCATCAGCGTATCAATGGCAATTTTTAAATGTTTTATATAATGCCCTTACAATATGACAATTTTGGACACTAAAGGGGTCATATGATTTGCTAAAAAAACATTATTTGTGTATTTGGTGTAATGAAATGTGTTTATGCGGTTTAAGTTTCTAAAAACATATTATTTTCCATATAATGTACATTCTTGTTTCTCCTCTATGCCCCACCTTTCTGAAACGCGTCGTTTTTTACAAAGCTCATCGTTCTGAAAATTGCGGTGTGCTCTGATTGGCCAGCTATTCCGTGCGTTGTGATTGGCCGAATACCTCAAACGTGTGACGAAATGTTACACTCCTTACCATACTGTTGATGCCGTGTCTGGCCAGAGCGACGATACAAAAACATTAAAACCCATTATAAACGAGGCATTTGTTGCATCCAGTGGGGACATAATTACTGATTATAATGACTTATACTGTCTTTTTACGCGTTGCGTTGCATATCGCGCTGTTTAAGCATAAAACCATGTCTGCATTTGTGCGGAGAATTACAACACAAGCTCTACTCTACACGCTCAAACCCCGTTTGAATCGATCATTGCAAAGCGTTTAATATGAAACGTACTTACAGTTTGGGGATTCGAACAGCCGGCGATTGAAGCTACTCTCCCAGTTCAAGAAACAGTCCTCCCATTAAAATGCGCGTGCACACATCTGAATATTGGGTTAACATGTTTCTGAACAGTGGTGTAATACACTGAACCACTGATTGCTAGCATGTTCCTCTTTTTGAAGGCCAAACAAAGTAGTTTCCGCGTTTCAACACAAACACCCATCGTCACAAACGGCGGGCTCAGTGTAGCGAGGCGGGCTAGAGTGAGGAATGGCCGGAGGGCTTGAGTGAGCGGAGGCGGCGGATTCGACTAAGGAGCGGTTGGTGGGCTTGCAGCAACCACATGTGACGCCCCCGGGCTGGACTCCACTTCGTCCAAGGATGAAAGCCGATCCGGCGATCCACAAAGCGAAGTTGATGTATTTCCTCAGCGCCCAGCACAGATCAGCTCAAGGCATGACAAAGCGGATACCGTCCTCTTTTGGAAGTCCAAACAAATAGTTTCCTTCCACAACGAAACACACACCTTCACGACGCCGGCGGCGCAACCACATACACAGCAGCAACATTTGGGTGGCGTTATGCATATCTTCCCACATAGTGATGTAGGTATGTTGGGGCGTGTTAGAACAAGCCGTTTTATGTAGGCGTGGTTGACTTAACTTTTAGAATATCCTTTGTGCATCTCTTGATTTGAGACTTTATCTCTGCAACTTTACAGATCTCTTTAAATGCACCAAGAGGCTGTAACCTCCAAGGAGAAAGGAAAATTTAAAATCACATCATAGGCCCTTTTAAAAAAAAATCTGGAATCACATTTTCATCATATCTAACAATGGTGTTCAATTAGCTTTGTGTGACGGTCTTGTCCTGGGTGGTCCGGGGGGGGGGGGGGGTGGTCTGCTTTCTGCACAATGGAGACAGTGTGTGTAATAGGGTTTCACTGATTCAGAGAGAGAATAAACCATTTCTACATAAAACACAAGACAACACACAAATTGATTACAATCATGCCTCGTAATATAAACGCGTTATAACTCAATATTGAGCAACAAACTCGACGCCAAACACAGCTTAACAGAGTCCCAACATATTCATTGAAAGATAAAGTCACAATAAAGCAAATATTTGTGTTTTTGGACACTTATAAATGGTAACTCGCAACCGCGAAAACTGCAACGTACCCCAGCAAGGCTTCATGAACGGTGGGCGGTCCCGACCCACACGCTACATCCCATCACGCACCACCTAGATGCGCTGGCACCATGTATCAAGAATGTAACATACCTTTTCAATCCGTTCCACGTGACTATCAAATGTACTATCGTAGGAGTAAACAGCGATATCTGATTGTTGGAACGTATATCTGCAGTTGAAAGACAAAGTGCGTGGCGTTTAAGGGGTGTGCGCGAGGTAGTTTAAAAAAAGATGTTGTGTCCCCCGACACAAAGGCTACATTGAGGTAGGGGAAAGGGACGGCACAAATGCTGGCTGGTTGTCTGTGTAGCTGGGACATGTTGACGCTCTACGCTGGCTCGGCGCTGTCCTCGCGCCTCAATCCAGACGGTGCGAGTGCAGTGCCGGGGGACGGCTGTCAAGATGGGGATGAAGAGGGATGGGATGGGGGACCAGACCGTAGGGCACGCCTCCGCACGGGGTGAACGCAGGGGGAGTGGCGCGAGGGCCCTCCGGCTTGTACAAAAACCAAAGACATGGGAAGGGAAACCAAAACCGGAGCCAGCGTTGTCAGAACGCTGGCAGGTCGAAAGGTATTGTCACCCAAAAAGAAAGGGAGGGGGATTCCGCTTACCCCCAGCAGGGCCAAGAATGTATGACGGGGTTTCTGCATAGAACACAAACGGAGATGTTGTAAGTCAAACGTTGCAGCCGGTCAGTCCGGTAATGCCAGGGGAGGGGATCACAGGCTTTGGAAGAGCGCAAACTACACAGACAACACCAAATTAACCCGGCGGCTCGTATGATACATTGATGGGAAAAGATTACAAACCGATCTGTCTGCAAGACGGAACAGTATGTATACGGTTTTTACTCTGATGGCACCGCAATGGCTGGAACGTCCTGAGCGCATGCGCGGCGTCGGCGTCAGCCTGGCCCCCCCCCGCCTTTGCGCGTGATGTGTCTTCGTCTTCTCGTGCGTACGGGCGAGTGCAACTTAGAGGGCATTACCGCCACCGATCTCTCAAGTGGACCTTTGACACTCTATCTACAATCTCATGGTGTGTCAAGGGTCCCCGTGGAAGAGATTATGATATTATGATGATAGTGTTAGACTTAAAAATCCGACTGAAGAACAAGGCACCGACAAGCGGGAGCCCGGGAGGTAAGGGCAAGAAACTCAATTTCATTTTTGGGAGAACTATCCCTTTAACTTTGATAAAGTTACTGAAGTTAGTGTGTAACTGAAGAGTTTGTATAATTCGTAATGCACTGCATTGTAAAATAAATGAGTTTCTTAATCGTTATTTCAATGTTTTGGATGTTTTGATAAATATTGATTTTGTGAGAAGTGTGAGAAACAGATATGTGTTAGTGTTTGACGTTGGGTAAGGGGTTTTTGTTTTGTGGCTTGCTCTTAATGAATGAGCTTTAAATGTGTGTTTTATATATGTGTGTGTGTGGGACAGGTCATTTGTGGCAGCATTTTCGAGGTGCTCTGGGCTATGATCCAGCCAGGAACCTCATTTGGGATCAGTGTGTTACGAGCTCTCAGGTTACTGAGGATCTTCAAAGTGACCAAGTGAGTCTCTCACGTCTTGAGTCCCATGTCTCTCTTTCCTTCCCTCTCTTTGAACTGTTTTAAGAAGGACTAAGCATTTTAAATGTCCTTCTTTCCCATTTTCAGATATTGGGCGTCTCTGAGGAACCTGGTGGTGTCTTTGCTGAACTCCATGAAGTCCATTATCAGTTTACTCTTCCTCCTTTTCCTCTTCATTGTGGTCTTTGCATTGCTGGGCATGCAGCTGTTTGGAGGACAGTCAGTATAGCACTAAAATACACATAATAATAGAAAATGTTACTTATTTATTTATTTATTTATTTATTATGGGTCAGTACAGGCCCTAAATAAGGCACGGCATGGAAATACTCTGTGTAACAATAATATAACCACCATTTCTTCTCTTCAGGTTTAATTTTGAATCTGGCACACCACCAACAAACTTTGATACTTTTCCTGCAGCAATAATGACAGTATTTCAGGTGAGCAAAAAGTGCCCATTGAACAGTGTGCAATCATTCTGTGTGTTTTTTCCATGGCTTTGTGATTATGGACCTTTTCTCTGCACCTTAGATCCTAACGGGTGAAGATTGGAACATGGTCATGTATGATGGGATCGAGTCTCAGGGCGGAGTCAGAAAGGGCATGGTCTTCTCAGTCTTCTTCATCGTTCTTACGCTCTTCGGCAACTGTATCCAAACACAAAATATTGCATGCTGACACGCTGTTAATTTTCACATACACCAGTGAAGCATTAATGCGATGTTCCTTAACCCGTCTGTGAACAGACACTTTGCTAAATGTGTTTTTGGCTATCGCTGTGGACAATCTGGCCAATGCACAAGAGCTGACCAAGGTAAAATGTTGCCACATTTTTTGGGTAATGGATCAGGAGTTAAAAACAAACAAACAAACAAAAAAAAAAATTAAGTAAAAAAAAGTAAGAAAAGCCATGCTTATGTAAAATTAAATATTAAAAGATAAAGATTTATGATCATTTTAAATATTTTCTTTATTTTCTTATGGTTTCTCCTTCTCTCTCTCAGACTGTTTATCCTTCACACTCTTACGCACCAGTGTGCATCACATTTTAACCAATATGCTTCATGTTTCTCTCCATGTATAGGATGAACAGGAGGAAGAGCAGGCAGCCAATCAGAAAATGGCTCTTCAGGCAGCCAAGGAAGTAGCAGAGGTCAGCCCACTGTCTGCAGCCAGCCTCTCCATTGCTGCGTGAGTATCTCTCTCTCATCTCTTTCTCTTTCTGTCTTGCTGACACATTTTCTCTCCCACAATTTATTTGTCTTCCTTTTATGTTTGTTGTTATCTGTTCAGGCTATGTGTTGCTCTTGTGTCAGCCAAATTAACATAGGGGTCAATAATAGAAAAAAAATAGCAACACTTTCAATCTGGATTTTTGGTTTCCATCAATCAAAAGTCAAAAGAGCAGCATTTATTTGAAATAAAAACATCGCTTTATTGTAACCTGAGAGTAGGAATCCGAAGATCTACTGGGTGATGCTACATCACAAATCAATATGTCCTGCGTAGATAAAAGGAGAAGTCTTTCCAAAATCACAGTTCTATAAAATGAAATGACACTGTTTCTTTCCTGACTGCACAATTTTACAAGACAGACCAAACATAAACTATAGTTCACAAAGACACAAGACCTATACTGTTGTGTTCCCTGTCCATCAACAAGCTCATCTGTGATCTCTCACAGTTATATACACACAACTTACATGCAGAGGCACAGAACGTTAAGAGAGGCCGGTTTGCATGTGTCAAACAAATGCAAAAAAATAGATTTTTCGATTAATCGTTTTTTTTAATGAAGTCGATTCGATATCAATTCTCAAAAGCTGCGAATCGTTCTTTTCCGGGATTTATTTCAGCACTCATTTAAAATAAGATCTGATTAACGTGAGTCTTATCATTAGTCTTCTCCACTAGATGTCTCCCTTTTTAGATTTACCTTGCGCGATGTTACAACAGAAAGCCTGTCATTCATTCAGCGCTTTTCATGGCCATACGCGTAGATTCGCCATGCTCATGTGAAATTTGTTAGGGGGACCATACGTGCCATTTTCCCAGGACACATCCTGGCCAGGATTTCTATATTACCTAAAATATCTAGGTTTTGGCTTTGTTTGCATGTACAGACCGATCGGTGTATGACATCAAAGTACCATTCAGATGGTTCCTTATGCTTTCAAAATGTTCTCGAGGTATTTTGATGTCAAACACTGATCGGTCTGAGGTGTGTTCGACTGCTTTTAAGTCGAACACACCTAATATGTACGCGTAATTGCATCGCTTTGACCGTAGAGCCCACCTTCTCACACGCCATGACTGGCCCATTATGTACAATGCTTGCATGTTTATTGGTCAAACTACGTTTCATCATTACCTTCAGCAGCAGAAAACAGGAAACAAACAAACAAGCCGGGCCGGCGCGTCTTGAAAAATGCACGTAGGGTCACCCTAGATATTAATACTATAAATCTGCAGAGCAATATATCAGCACATAAAGCCATGCATTTGCCACAATGAATGAATGGCGATGGTGCGCGCACTGTTGTGTTTACTACCACATCCTAAGTGTGGATGGTAACGCCCGCGTTTTTTCAGCTTCTGTCGTCTCACATATGATATATGAACACGAATGTCATCTCCAGTGCTCTGAGATTCACTTCATTAGCATTTTACCGTTTCGTTTGAGAAAACTACCATCATATCACATACACAGCAGCTGCAAGTTCTTCACGGCAACCCGTCAAAATAAAGTTTAGTTTTACGTTAAGAAACTGTCAGAATATATTATATTACTATTTAGCAGTCTTAAGAGTCAATGCTACTACTGCTAATAAATATTAATAAATCTTTATTTTTAAAGGAATAATCATATCTGTTTTCTTTTTAATTTTAAGTAAACCTCTGTTGTGCAGCACTTAGTTTGCCCAAAAAAATAAAAGGGTTTTTCATTTGATTAGGATAAATTAAATTAGTGTTTTATGCCTTCATCTGATTACCATAAAAAATTAAGAACATTTTATAGGGCCCTATTATGGTTTAAAAAAGGACCCATACAAAAAAAGTATAGGTTTAAAATACAGGCATGTGGTTCTTATTTTCTTTTTATTAATTCACCATTTGTTAACTGATGTTTACTGTTAATTTTTTTTTTAAATATCAATAGCATTTGTATTAAAACTATATTCACTGAATGTAATCAAAAAATCGAGAATCGAATCTAATCGAGAGCTTGCAAATCGAAATCGAATCGAATCGGGACATCTGAATCGATACCCAGCCCTACTTCCAAGTATTTGTGAGGAAAAGAAGAGAGAATCGTGATAAAATATGTGTGTATCCGTGAGGACGAGCTTGTGAATGAGGGAGAAGAGCAAAAGGATGTACTGTGTTTCTCACATGCTGTTTTCCCCCTCAGCGTGACAGTAACGCTGAGCGCTTGATCAACAGAACACTTCTGGACTGTATTTATCATTTTACCTTTCGGTTCTTTCAAATGCCTCTCTGTTCCGTCCCCACACCTCCCCTCTTCGCCCTCACCTTTTCGCTGCATTTTTTTTTTTCCTCCTCGGTTCTCTGTGCTGCTCCCCGCTCTGTTCTCCAGACCGCTGGGTGGGATGGGGCGGGTTTGTCACTCCTCGTCTCTTCTTCTCTCTTCATCCTGCTACTCATCACCTGCTGTTCTCCTCTTATCTCCTTTACTTTCTCTCTTTCACATGCTTTGCTCTAAGGGTTGGGCGCCTGTGATGTGTTCACTCACAGAATTATTATAGTTATCTTCTTTGTGTGTGTGTGTGTTCTGTGAGTGAGTTTGACCCACGCGGTGCAATCATCCTCTTTAACAAATGGTAGCTGGTAGTTTGTAGGTGGGCATTTTCAGCCTGCGGTAGCTGCAGCAAGCTCACTTTTCCCTTTTGATGATTACTAATCCCAGATCTACTGTAAATGTCTCTCTCTGTCTCTCTCTCTTTTTTTTTGCAGTAAGGAGCAACAGAAGAACCACAAAGGTTGTAAGTCGGTATGGGAGCAGCGCACTAATGAGTTGAGACGACATACCCTGATCAACAGCAGAGAGGCTCTTTACAATGAGTTGGACCCTGAAGACCGCTGGAAGGTGAGAAGAAATGACAGGGAAAGAGATGCTTGGCCAAAGAGGATGGATTTATGTATCTGTTATCAGCTGATATATTTTTTCGCATCGGTCGATATTGCATATTTAATTGTACTTTTCCTCTGTTTTTAGATTTCGAATAGCTTTGCCATAATCTAACGTTCACGTAAAGTGAATATTTAAAAACACAAACACTGTTAAATGTAATCTCAAATCTCAAAATGAATATCCATTGTTATTTTGAATATTTATAATGTTGCGTTTCCTAAATTCACTTTATGATTGGTTTTGTTTAAAATGATTGGTTTTAGTTTTCATTTATTTAGACAAAATAGCATCAAATTTAAATATCAGCCATTTATTCTTTATTGAGCATAACATTAAAATAATTAGAAGCTTATCGGATCAATAAGAATACTGATATTGGTGTTTTTTAAAAAATGTTTCATAATAATATATACAGTGACCCCAGTTTACAGGTTCACTGCAAAAATATTCAGTGTTTTTATTTTTTTATTCAGTATTTCTGTCTTGTTTTCCATTATTTAAACATCCTTTAAGCAAGATAAGTCTACTAAATAATCTTTTAAACAATCCACAAGCAAAATACTAAGTATTATGATATTAATATTTATTATTTTCATATACGGTAAATAAAATACATTTAAATAAATAGATATTAAAGGGTTAGCATTCCCAGGAAATAAAAATGCAGTTGTTCCAAACCTGTATGAATTTCTTTCTTTTTTATATTTTGAAGAATGTCGGTTACCAAACAGTTTCTTGTCCCTATTGACATTCATAGTATTTTTTTTTCCCATACTATGGACGTCAGTGGGGACCAGCAACTATTTGGCTACCAACATTCTTCAAAAATGTCTTCTTTTATGTTCCACACAAGAAATAAGGTAATTTAGGTTTTAATATTTAGGTCTTGAATTATGTTAATCTCTTGTTTGATTGACAAATGTGTGGTCTTTTGTTTTGCTTTTATCATGCCTGTAGGTCTCGTACTCCCATCACATTCGTCCCAATATGAAGACACACCTAGACCGGCCGTTGGTCGTGGACCCTCAGGAGAACCGCAATAACAATACCAACAAAACCCGTCCGGGTGACGGCCAGCCCCAGCGCACTCATCAGCTCCTGCACAAACAGCCCAACTTCAATGAGGGGGAGAGTGGAGGAGGAGGAGGATCTGGGCCCTGGACAGCGTTGGAAAGGGGAGACTCCACAGGATCTCGTCGGAGTCTTTTAGGCTCTGAGAACCATGGAGAGGGTAGAGAGTCTCACCGCAGACATCAGCATGGCGAGCGCTGCAGCCAGGCCCGTCAACATCGTAAAGCCGCAGAGGATGAGGGAGAGGGTAAAGGGAGGAGACATAGGAATAAGGGCAGGGAAAGAGGACCTGAGTGTGAGCATGCAGATGGAGGAGAGCGGAAACACAGACATCATCGCCATGAGGGCGAAGGAAGAAAAGAGAGAGGGGTCCGGCACCGTACAAGGAAGTGAGTTTAGCCAAAATTATTTTCTTTCCTTTTTTTTTTTGTGGTAATTTTTATACTATGCACTTAACGGACATATTGCATTCACATCTTTTGCAGTGCCTAACACTTTTTAAATGGAAAAACTCTTTCTGTGTCAGTAGCTTCTTAGTCAGTATTCAGTTTAACCCAACGGCAGGTGCAAACATGCCTCCTTTCTGTAATACATTTATTGTCGGTCACTAATTATTGTTACTTTTAACTACATTCATAATTAAATATGTCTGAATATAAATATGTCAGTTTATTTTGTCTGTTTATTTACACTACTGTTCAAATATTTTGGGTCAGTAATATTTTTGTAATACAATTAATACTTTTATTCAGAAATGATACATTAAATTGATAAAAAAGTGACAGTAAAGACTTTTATTTTTATATTGTTACAAAAAACATCTATTTCAAATAAATTATTTTCTTTTGAACTTTCTATTCATTAGAGAATCCAAAAATAAAAAAATGTATTACAGCTTCCATAAAAATATTAGGCAGCACAACTGTTTTCAACTTTGATAATAATAAATGTTTCTTGAGCAGCAAATCAGCATGTTGGGATGATTTCTGAATGATCATGTTCATGTTTGCACTGAAGACTAGAGCACTGACTGCTAATCTTCTAATCTTGCTGTCTTCTTTCTCCAGGGATGGTCATGGAATTGGTCTCACTCTCTCCACCACCCGTCCCATTCAGAAGACTCTGTCCAGGCAGGACAGTCAGTACAGTGAGGACCTGGACAATGCCATGAACAACAAGCTTGCCACCCAGCCACCTAGTATCTCCAACCCTCATGATAGTCTGCTCAATCTGGCCAACAGTGCCCACACTGCCAGCCTGGCACACACTGGCAGCCTCATTCTCGCCAACCCTTCCTCTACCACTGCTAATGTTACCAGCACTGGTCACCTGGGCATGAACCCCGATTACACTGCCGTGGACATTCCCCCGATGTTCCCCTCCAGTAACGCCATCCTACAGGGTGAGAGAAAGAGCTGAAAAGAATAACTGACCTTTTTTATTTATTGTCTTAATCGTCTGTCTTACTATGATGTTTCCCTTCCTCACGTCTCCACAGTCAATAAGAATGCAAACACAGAGCCCCTGCCCAAGAAGGAGGCCATAAAGGGTGATGATGATGATGATAAGAAAGATGATGGGGGGCCTAAACCCATGCCACCCTACACCTCAATGTTCATTCTGACTACCACCAACCCGTGAGTGCAGTCATCTCTTTGAAACTGCCAGTCCTGGCACTGTGACTCTGCAGTTGGTCAATATTCAAAATTGCAGTTTAATGCATTAACCCTCCCCTCCAACTGCCAATACTACTACTAATAATAATATCTGGTGTATAATGACCACTTTTCAAAGTCCAGTCATTCCAATGATAAATCAGTTCCGTCCTACTTAATTCCTACTTGAATATCCTGTTTCACTCAGAAATTTCTCCAATTATTGAAGTAAAATAGTGTTCACTCTTCATGTTGACGTTAAACAAAACTGACTGGAGTCACCTGGTTTCACCCCTTACTGTAGTTTTTATATTAAATTAAATGAGCTTTCTTTCAAAAGATGTTGTTGCTTTTGTTATTAACAGGTATTTTTATGAACTTCCACTTTAGATTTCGGAGGTTGTGCCACTATATCGTCACACTCAGATATTTTGAGATGTGTATTCTGCTGGTCATTGCAATGAGCAGTATTGCCCTGGCCGCTGAAGACCCTGTCTGGCCCGATTCTCCCCGCAACAATGTGAGACACTCCCACATCTCAACATCCTCTCTTTATGTCTCTGTGGTTCATTTTTGTCTACTGGACTTGTAACCATATCATCTGTCCATCCATGCTTCTAATCATTACCTAATTTGCTAGTTCACTTCTCCATCATTTTCATCTATTTATTTATCATTCTTTATATTCATCTTGTCATATTGATTTGTCATAAAGGGCTTAATTTTATTGCTAACACTGTTGCTCATCTGTGCTTTCAGGTCCTGCGGTACTTTGACTATGTGTTCACGGGTGTGTTCACCTTTGAGATGCTCATTAAGGTACATATCTATCCTGCACAGCTGTTTGGGCTAGGACAGTCTATGCTTCACTCTTAAACACATTATATGTATAATGTATTTAAAGAGTTGTTTATTGGTCTCCATGTGGTGTCATGCAATAATATGAAGTATTATAGGGTTCATATTCATTTTAAGTTCATATAGTTGCACATGATTTTGGAAACAATCATAATACAAGGTTTGGGATATATGACTATAATATAATATATATTAATATATATATATATATATATATTTATATTTATTATCTATATTTTCTCTTTCAAATAAATGTTTCTTTTGAACTTTCTATTCATTAAAGATCCTGAAAAATATGTATTGTGATATGTAGCACAACTGTTTTCAACACTGAAAAAAAACTGTTCCTTGAGCAGTAAATCAGCATATTAAAATGATTTCTCTTTCTGAAGGATCAAGTGCCACTGAAGACTGGAGTATTGGCTGCTGAAAATTCAGCTATGCATCACAGAAATAAATTACATTTTTCAATATATTCAAATGAAACAGTGTTTAAATTGTAATAATATTTCACAATATTACTGTTTTACTGTATTTTAGAGCAGAAGAGACTCCTTTCAAAGATTTAAACATCTCACAGACCCCAAACCTCTGAACAGCAGTGCACTTAATAAATATTTGTCTCTCTGTTTTAGATGGTAGATTTAGGTCTTGTCCTGCATCAAGGCTCATATTTCCGTGACTTGTGGAACATCCTGGACTTTATAGTGGTTAGTGGTGCCCTGGTGGCGTTCGCCTTCACGTAAGTGTCATCAAGGCCCCAGCGCTCATGCCTCACTCCTCTCTCCTCTCCTGCTTGCTGCCTCTCCTCGTCCTTTCCTGTCTTGCTCCCTACAGGTCAAACGCCTGTGCAGTCGGCACAGCTCTCTGCCACCCTGGAGCGCCAGCCTGCTACCCATAAAACCCAGCTCTCTCTCTCTCTCTCTCTTTTCTCTCTCACCATTTCTCTGCCTTTCTCTCCTTCCCCAACTCATTTCTGTGCATTTGGCATATCTTGACCCTATCCCCCCCCAATTTCTCACCAAATATCCCCACCCTGCCCCACCATGCACAACGTTTTGCCCAGTGCCTACCCAATGGGCACGCTTGGGCCCATTTCCATGAGGGTGATGACCCTACCTGGGCACCTGTAACCCTTTAGTGCCCAGGAATCTCTGGAGCATCCAGCCACACTCACCTCAGGTATTTCTACACTCCATTTTTACGCCACATACCTGGAACCGAACTTGAGGAAAACAGACAATAAGAAGAAAGAAACAAGAGAGCAAGGGGAAAACATTTAAGGGACCTTATGCTACAGTTTTGTATTGTTGATAGTCTATTTATAATTACTTAAAACTAGTTTTAATTGTTTTCCCCTGAAAATTTCTGACCCTTAAGCAGAATTAAACAGGCTTATGTACCTCTTTATTTAGGATTAATTTATTAAATGACCCCTCTTATGATTGACTGACATCTTTGCATGTGAAATAAGTTATAATGATTATTCGTGTGATGAGGGTTTACAGTTGGGTCCAGTGTAGTCACAGTCCATGCAGAAACTAGCTGTTTAAACTCTTACGATCTTACTGAAAATGAATCTTTTTAAACAATATAAATAACGGCAGGAACAACAAAGAAGGGATTTATGACTGGCAATCAGGATAGCTGACAAGAGGAATAAAGCTGTTCCAGGTGGTGTATCTGATCACAGCGGAAGCATACAGCTCAGCTACTGGACTGAGAGAGTTACTAATATGAGGGAGCGGTCAGAAAGGTGCATCTGTTAATCTGAAACTGGGAAAAAAATGCATGCAATAGGCTCTTTTCCATACTTCGTAAAGAGCATGAGAACAGATTCTGGGAATCGACATGTCAGATGACCTGAATGAAAGCATGAATGGAAGAAATATGAACCCAGATAATTTTTTTTCTTCTTCCTGAAATACCAGAATCTGAATGCTTTGAAAGAGTAATGTTATATGGTTCTGTCTATGTGTTTGTGTATATCCTCCTCAGTCCCTGAACAATTGTAAATGTGATTGCACACAAATTCTTCTCCACAAAAAAGTCCATATGTGACCCTGGACCACAAAACCAGTCAATAAGGGTCAATTTTTAGAAATTGAGATTTATACATCATCTGAAAGCTGAATAAATAAGCTTTCCATTGATTTATGGTTTGTTAGGATAGGATGAGATACAACTATTAGAAAATCTGGAATCTGAGGGTGCAAAAAAATCAAAATATTGACAAAATCGCCTTTAAAGTTGTCCAAATGAAGTTCTTAGCAATGCATATTACTAATAAAAAATTAAGTTATATATTTACTGTAGGTAATTTACAAATTATCTTCATGGAGCATGATCTTTACTTAATATCCTAATGATTTTTGGCATAAAAAAATCAATAATTTTGACCCATACAATGTATTTTTGGCTATTGCTACAAATATCCCCTAGCTACTTAAGACTGGTTTTGTGCTCCAGGGTCACATATGCAATGCAGTTCCAGACCGGCTTGGTCCTTTAGGTGGACATACACACAACACATGACATGTACTATGCATAATGGGAATGGCTATCAGATTCATATTCATATGTCAGAAGAATTCGTATTAATAAAGATCTGTTCACACAAGCCTGACCAATTAAATGTGAAAGTGTAAAATACCTGCAAATAATTTTGCACTGCATAGGTGTTCATGCAGAGTCTGATGCTGAAATTCCCATTCTCATTTAGTGTATTTTTTTGGCATCTGAACACTAAAAACTGGAGTACGATATTTCAGACTTTGTGTGAAGTCGTTTATGGAGATGCATTTTGTTTTAAAATGTTTTTTATGCCACATATTAAGACCTGATGTGGTTATAGTTTTATATATATTTTTCTAGAACTCAAATTTGAGTTATAGGGCATGAAACAGTAGAAACAATAACATATAAAGAAAAAATATCAATATAAATTGTTTGAGGGGACAAACAGAGCTTGCAAACTGCATTGATTATCTTTCCCAGCATGACTTTCTTAAAGAAATCGCCTTGAATCTTTGAGCATTGTTTTTCCCTTACCACCAATGCCACCCAACCTCACTTCCGTTTGCACCCACATCTTTAGCTCCGGCATGAAATAAGTTTCTTATTAGGTGATTCATAAAGAGGCATTTGGATGTGTCTGCCTGTCCCAAACTCTCCCTCCCTCTCTCTCCACACAGTGATAGTGAGCTCAGAAGGGCAGGCGCTCTGGGGTGACTGGCGCTCCCTGGCTGTGAGCGTGGGAACAGTTCCCATATCTCTGTTATCTCTCACAGAGTCTGTTTTTAACTTTTTTTACTCAATTTCAGGGAGTGACTCATATCTGTGTGTATGTATCTGTGCATGTTTATTTAGTATTTTGTGTACAGAGTCCAAAATTAGCACTTGCAGAGCGTCAAATGCAAGTAAAGTGGCTTTGGCGTGTAAATGAACGTGTAAATGACCCATTTTCTAGATACTGGAAAATGTAATTCCGTGACCACCACAGACAATAATGCATGGTTGAAATTACAAAGTATGGAAAAGATCAATACTCTTCTCAATTTGCCAGCTAAGGCAGGTGTAGCAAAAGGTTAATTTTGGACCCTGTTTGTATATATGTACTTTTGTATTTGTATCTAAATTGTTTTAAGTGTTCACACTAGATTAGGTGTCCACATATAAAACAAACCAGGAGCTCTGCCATTATTTTGTGATTGTATTCTCTGTCTCATATTGATATTTTTCCTGCTTCAAAAACCCCATTCTTTCCCTGTGCCTTTTTTCTGTCTCTGTGTGTGTTTTGTGTCTTTTGTATGTGTCTCTGGCTCTGTCTGTCTCTGTCTTCCTGTCTCTGATCATCTCTCAACACCTACAGCGGAGGAAGCGGTGGGGAAGGAGAGGGGTAATGTCTCTTTCTTTCTCCCTTTCCCCTCTGTTTGCTCTTATTGCCTGTCCTTCTCATCACACGCCTGTCCTCTCCTTCTATAGACTGATCTGTCTGTCTGATTGTTCGTCCAAACGTCCTCTCACCACTTCCCTCACACATAGGACACAAGCCAAGGGCGAAGTCATGTCATTCTTTAGCCAGCTGCAGTTACTCAGTCTTACAGCTAATCATCTCTTGGTACTTTCTACAGTATGTGGACACCTAAATGTGTTAACATACGTGTTTGTGTCTATGTGTACGTGTGTGTCTCTTTGTTTTTGTGTCGGCCTTCGAATACGATTTCTCTAAAACGTCCAATAAGTGTGGTATGACTGATATACAGTACATCAGATTAAATTGTCATGAATATATGAGTCTATAATAAGGGCCCTTTTTATTTTGGAAAGGCAGCTTTAAAAATTAAATTAAATTAAAAAATAAAAATTTGATTTAATTAAAAATAATATGTTGAAATAAATGTGGCTGGAATAAATGTGAATAGGGAAACATGTGCACTTAATTATTTATTTACATGATTTTAAACAAAATTATTCTTGTAAATATTAATTAATAGATATGTTGATTAAATAGTTTATTATTTATATTTTTATTTCATATGATTACAGACATGTAACATACTCCTTTAAATATAATTTTTAATACAGGTTTAAATTACAGGGTATATTATAGTGCATTCAATCTGTAATGTTTTATATTAACTTTTTATGTTTATAATTTATGCCTTTTATAATTATTTGAAAGATTTTTATATATATTTAAAGTGCACTTCATCAGATGACTGGGCACAGGTGATCCTTTCATAGAATGACTCGCCTAACATTACAGGGACCTCACAACTAGATCTGGACATTATAGAAATTTAACAGATTAGACCGATACACTTGCAGAGTGATTTCATAGCATAAGGAGACATACAGAGGAGATGTCAGGTGATGATCTATATACAGATCATTTTTGCAGAGCTGCTCATGTAAAGCAGCGAAACAAGACAACACAGAATGCATTAGGACCTATTAGGGCTGGACAGGGCCTTTGCCCAGAAAGATAACACCATAATGGGATTACAGACAATCAAACTGCTCACCTCCTAGAAGGGCACTGTCCAATTGAGATGTGTATCACCATTTTGATGAATGCAAGATCCAATTAGGCAGTCTATTTGTTACGGTAAAAAGTCAGCTGAGAGAGAAAGCAAGAGAGAGAGAGAACCTGCATAACTACAAAGTTCAAAGAAACAGATGCCAGTATGCACTTCCCTATGCTGGCATATAGAGTCAGAAACATGGATAACAAATACATAACATATGCGTTAAACATAGTGAATCAGTTCTATAACATTCTAGAAACAATAAAATGAGACTCCATTTTTAAATTAATTAATAAAAAGAATATTCATAAAATTATTAATAATAACAATGTCCGAATTATTCATTTAATGCAAGAAGTAGAATCATCATATTACCATAGGCTGTCTTGGTTTCAAGCAACGTGGCAACTTGATGTGATAATATATAGAATGTGTGATCACCGGTGTGCATTAAAACAGCTTTTTTCAGAAATTAGTCTTAACTATCTGTTTATATTGGTGACGACGTATTTCTTGGTGGGCCATTTAGTATACAAAGGTCTCTGCATAAACATCTCATCTCTGCTTACTACACACACCTTTCAACAGGTGTACTCTACTTTTACTAATAGGGATGATTGGCAAATAAGACACAATGGAATAGGACAGATGCACTGCATGGTCTAAAATAGCAGGTTTGCGTAAGTTAGTGGCACAGACAATAAGTCATGGAATAGATCCACTCATCTCTAGATGACTGAAGCAACTCTCTAGTGCTTGCGAGATGTTTGTGGAGAAGTTGGGTGTGTTTAGCCACACAGGTTGTCCACCATTTGTGATTTGAAAATGTGAATTGGTTGAGCTGACGACTTGAGCTGCTGTGAGTTTTTTTTTTTTTGATGACGTGCGGATTGAACTTAATAGGTTGGGGTGAATCAATCTTAGAAAAATTTGCTATTTTTCTAGATATATATATATATATATAGATATTTTTTTTTTTTTTTTGCACATTTAAAGTTACCTATAGAATAAATCTGTATCAATCGCAGACTCCAGCAGAGCTTCGGGTCTCCATTGCCCTGATGGTGAAGTGCTTATGGTCATTTGACAGTGCCATGTGTCATACTACTGTATGCCATGTGACAGTATGAGCTCTAAAGCACTGGATCATGAGATCATGATGAACAAGGAGGCATGGCAACTAACTCCAGAAGCTGTCACCTTAGTAATGAAGTCACATACAATATGGCAATGCATGATTAGGCCTACTACTCAAATAGATTTAGATTTGTGTGAAAGTGTGCATATGTGTACGTTAGCGAGTCTCAGCCTCAGACGGCATGCCTACAGACCACCCACAGTCCTTTCACTGATGCATATTGTACACCAAAAAAAGGCAAGTTCAGACTGACATTGATAGGCTAAATTTTATGAAACTTCCAGGAGTGAGTTTAGGCAGACTGACTCAGTCAAGCCGAACAGTTCTAAGAACAAAGAGGAATGGTTCCGGTTATTTTTCCACTTGAGTTTGATCGGCACGACACAGTTAGGAACCGTTCTCGGGCCGGAATTCTCAGCATGGTTAGCTAACAGAAATATCTAATCATCCTCCATAATGTGGTCACTGGGCGAATTCCAAACAGCTTTTTTGCACCCTTGAAGGGCACTTCGGGAAGGTGACACCATTTGTAGGGATGTTCCAAATGAAAGTGAACAACTGAATCCCTTCAGGAAGGGCCCTTCCAGAAGTCCATTACATGCGATGGTCCCCTGAAATGCTTAGAAACACGCAATATTACTCTGTGTTGACGTCATTTGAACTGAAACAGGAAGACAGGGCGGGACATATCAAGCAGCCCCGTCCCTTTTTAAAATAGCCAATAGCGTTCGTTTTTATCACAGCTTGGGCTAGAGCCGTTGAGCTCTATAAAGCTGCATTTGACAGGGCATGCCAGCCACAATCTCATCCATATTGCTATAAAATATAGCATTCTGTGTAGAATTCAAATAGCTCCGATACATTTTGTGGTCTGCGCCGACTCACGCATGTGATCCGCTCCATGCTATCGTATCTCTGGACCGGAGCAGAGTGTGTGTGCGGTGCGGTGGTTAGACTGAGACTAAACCAGACTTCTTTTTTTCCTCAATGGAAAGCATATTTACACTGTTTGAATCGTTCCCGGTCCCCTATATAGTGCACTACGTGCCATTCACTGTACAGAAAATTCTAATTCTGTGGACACGTGACCGATTTCAGCCGCGGCTTCAGTGTCTATTTTATAGTGTAGGGGGCGGGCGCTTCAGATTCTAGAGAGCATTTGATTGGACAGAAAGTTTGATGAGAAGCTGAAGTACGATGTGACGTCAAAAAAAAAATAGTTGAGCCGTTTTAGCGGAAGTGACGAACTGCAAGCTTTGAATGCTTATATCTTCTAAATGCGAATTTTGTCACTGTTTTGGAGCACACTGCCTTATAGATAACCATAAGACTAACATATTGATACTAACACCCAAAAATATTTAATTTTGATTTCATGGGGACTTTAACGGAAGTGATTTTCGTTTGTGATTATGTGATCTTCGGTCAGGAGATCTTGCGATGCTTTTTCAAGCAAAGTTGGGGTTGATTTCGAGTTCACATACAAACTAAATAGAATAGGCTAATTAAATTAGTCTATTTTAATGTAAGACAGAATATTTTTCGTCAGTGATAGAAATATGATTTAAGATGGTAGTGCAAGCAAGTTTAGTTTGAAAAAGTTTAAAAGTAAATAAGACACAATTAGACGATATTTGAATAAAATAATAATAAGAAGAAGAAATTTATTTGCAACTACTGATGGAGTGCTGAATGTTGCACGCACGCTCGCTCAGCGTTGTCAAGGTAACATTTGGTCAGTCATGCCCTTAGCCAAGGAAGTTCCAAACGCTTATACGAGACAGTAATGCCCTACACCCTTCAATGAACACACTTCAAGGGCTCTGCCCTTCGAAGGGAGTAGGGCATAGGGATGCTCACTTCTGTTTGGAATTCGCCCACTATTTACATTTTAAACTGTATGTAAACACTCGCGTTACCAAGGCAACTACTGACACGTTTGTATTATGAGCCCTGTTATCAACCCCACAGTGGAAAACAAAATGATATGAAATGGAGCAGTTAAGCAATGAGAATGGTTCGGCCCGATGGTGGAAAAGCAGCTGATGCCATTTGCAGTAATTCCCAAGATTTGCTTATTTCCCAAGATTTCTTTACAGAATCACGGGTAATGCATTTTTTCACAAGGGATTCTGCTGTTAGACATGATTAATTAACAAAATACGTTTAAAAAATGTGGGCTTCAACATAATAATGCAGCATAAAACAACCTCGTAACTAACAGTCTTTTTTTTTTTAAGGTTTATAAGTACATTTTAAGCGTCAGTTCCACTATGGTAACCACTTCTGGAACCTAACTGTTGCACTCCATTGTGGTAAAATTTATTTCAAAAAACCCCGCCCATAAACATAACATAAAAACAAAATGGACTGTGGTTGATCACGTTACATGTCAGTCAGGCGGTTACTTCCTGCCTAATAGAATAAGCTGCAAGGCGGACCAGACGTTTTGCCGCAAGTCAAAAGTCTGGCTATATAAGGCTAAATGTTCTGCTGGCGTAGCTTATGTATTGTTTAGAGTTTTGTAAATGATATAAATGGGTAAGTGAACACAGATGTATGGGTGTGTGGATGTGCAAAGTGTAACAATTCACAAGCTTGCACCGTTATTTCTCTCTTTTTGCTGTATGTGTCTCATATTAATGTATTTCTTCCTTCAAACTCCCTTTCTCCCCCGTGTCTTGTGTGTGCGTGTGTGTATGTGTGTCTGATTCCTCTCTCATCTCTTCAACTGCTCACACCTACAGCGGAGGCAGCGGGTAATGTCTCTCTCTCACTCTTTTTCTCTCTCTTTTGCTCCCTCTTTTGGTCTTAATGCTTGTCCTGGCAAATACACAGCTTTCCTCTCTTTCTTTTTTGGATTTATCTCAATGTCTGTCTGCAAGTCACCCATCTCTTCTATCACTCTGTCACTGTTTCTGTGTTAACCACCCGTGGATGATCATTCAGTCCACGTAGTTCTGATAGGGGGGTTTGAGAGGTCCCTCACCTCTGCACCCGTCACTCTAACAGCACTTCTCTGATGGACGCTTGTTTGTGCTTGACAGTGTGTAACCACATCTGCTGAGAGGGAAGGATTCGCACGGCACTGGAAATCTAGAGTGCTGCCCTCTGTCCTTGACACTGAGACAGAAGAGGAGAAGAGAGGACAGGGAAGACAATAAAGATGCAAAATATATAAATTGAGAGATATAAATATATATATATATATATATATATATATAATATTATATATATATATATATATATCTAAATAATATATATAGCTATACAGTGAGGTCAAAAGTGTGAGAATCTTAGTTGTTTTCATTTAAATGTGGAAATGAACAAAGTTTGGAGGATTTAGACAAATTTTAGACAAAGAGAAGTCACCTAAAATAAATAAATGTTGGCTTTGTATGTGGAACAGAACCAAATTTAAGACGTCAATCCTTCATGAAAGAAGCAGCGGTATCCAAGTCATGAGTGCATCAGTGATACTTTACAATAACGTTTAATTGGTGAAAGTAGTAAGAATATTAATCAAGTTGATAGCATAAATAACAATATATTTGGCTGCATTTACTCATTATGTTTATTTGCCTATATACTGTATACTACCATTCAAAAGTTTGGGGTCAGTAAGATTTTTTTTCTTTAAGAAGTTAATAGTTTTATTCTGCTTGGATGCATTAAATTGATTAAAAGTGATAAAACGTTTTTTTTTTTTTTTTTTTTTAATAGTTCACAGTATTACTGTTTTTACTGTATGATGTAAAATATACACTGGATGAGCATAAGAGACTTCTTCCAAAAACATTTCTATTCAAATTTTTACTCAAACCTTAAAAGCTGACCAAATCAATTTCAATTACAAAAATGTTGTATTAATTTTTAAAAAAAAAAAAAAACAAACCACTTTAGACCCCCAATGTATGTGATTCTAAGAAAAAAGCATCATTACATAAATTTGTTTTGCAGTGGTATAAATCAGTGTACAACCACACTGTCTTCAATGTACAACTTTTGCATTTAGCTTGCTGGTCACTAGCTGCACATCTGCCGTGAAACAGCTGTACACACATCTGGTGGATGGCTGTGCTTGGGTACCGCAAGAGCGACGTACAAATTGTCAAAATGTAGGCCAGAAAGTCTTCAGATTGACTAGGTTCATGGTGACATGGTTCTTCACCCTACAGAGCCAGGGCTGATTGGTAGAAGCTCCTCCTCTCTGGAGTGACTGTGTTTCCAGGTCCTTTTATATGTTGTGTTTGCCAAGGGACAACCCCACAAACAAGAAAGAAAGAGGTTTGGCTGGGCATTCTGCAGCAGGGATGCCTGAATCTGCTCTATATATTTCATGCTGTCATCATGGCAATGTAATGAAACCAGCCAGTGTTCCTTTGGAAAAGAGGTACAGTGGTGGTTCCAGCATGGGCTGAGACAGTACAGTGAATATTACATCCACTGATCTAGTTTTCAGTACAGCATGAGCCACACCAGCGAGTGTGTGTGTTGTGAGATTGACTGTGTGCATTTTAGTATGTGTCTATCCTAAGTGCTGTGAAATGGGCTTGATTGTCTGGCTACAACAGGCAACATTCTCAGTGAGGAGACACAGATGAGATTCCTGATTGGCTGGGAGTAAATGTGTGGATGTAGCAGGCATGTTTCATTGTTTTAACAGCCTGAGCTACTAACTCACCCCTAAATTGTGTGTGTGTGCAAGACCAATTACCCATGTAGCCTAACACTTCCTGCCATTTCACTTTCTAACTGGTGTGTGTGTGTATTTGCAGAGGAAGCAGCAAGGGGAAAGACATCAGTACTATCAAGTCCCTGCGTGTGCTCCGAGTACTGCGGCCTCTGAAAACCATCAAGCGTCTGCCCAAGCTGAAGGTACCTCTGTGTTTGGCTGTTTTTGTTCCTCCTTGTGTTGACTGAGTTTTGCCTGTTTACAGAGGATGGTTGTGTTTTTTCACTACATGGGCTTTATTTTTCTGTGTAATCTGTTTCTGGCTGTGTTTGTTTTGTCTGGTTTTCAGACCTTCTTTGAATTTGTGTATTTATTTGTATCACTTACTGATTTATCTGTCTTTGACTGTGTTTCTTTAGTGTTTTCACATTTGTTTATTCATTTCTGTTTTTATCCGTTTTTTTTGTATGTAAGTACAGTTAATCTATTTTTGTATATTTTGATGCTGTTTTGTTTTATCTAAGGGTTGTGTTTTTTTTTCATTTTCTTTTGTCTTTTGTCTCTTGTCTCTGTCTTCTTTTTTTTTGCTGCATTTCAGTAATTTGTTTTATTTTGTGTTTTTGATTTGTTTTTGGTTTGTTTAGTTTGTTTGATTGGTTTGCTATAACTCGGTTTCTGTTTTTATGATCATTTATTAGTTTTATTTAAATGTGTTTGTAAAGTTTTGATTCTATTTTGTTATATCTTATAAGGTTTGTGTTTGGCTGTCGGGCTATAATTTAATTTCTGTTGTTCATTCTCTGTTTTTTCAGGCTGTTTTTTGATTGTTTTATTGCTGCATTTTAGGGTATTTCATTTATTTGTTTGGTTTGTTTCAGTTGGCTAATTCTATTTTAATGCATATTTATCAGCCTTATTCAGTTGTATTTTTACATTTTGAAGATATGTTGGTTTGTGTTTTGTCTTATAAGACTGAGTTTGTGTTCTGCGTTTGAATTTTTCTCTTCTCTGTTTTGTCTATTTTCAGGCTGTCTTTGACTGTGTGGTGAACTCTCTGAAGAATGTGTTGAACATCCTCATTGTCTACATGCTGTTCATGTTCATCTTTGCTGTGGTGGCAGTGCAGCTCTTCAAAGGACGTTTCTTCTACTGTACCGATGAATCCAAGGAGTTGGAGCGTGACTGCAGGTGAGACAAAACACACACACACAAATACACTGATGAACAGACACATTGGCATGTTATTCTAAAAGCATTTTGTTGTTAGGGGCGAGTATCTTGTCTATGAAAAAGATAACGAAGTGCGGGCGCAGAAGCGGGAATGGAAGAAATACGATTTCCACTATGACAATGTGCTCTGGGCCCTTCTCACCCTCTTCACTGTTTCTACGGGAGAGGGGTGGCCACAGTATGTATACATCTCAATACCTAACCTAATTTCCAGTGTATGTACCCAATGTTTTAAGCCAATTGTGAAATTGCTTCTGTTTTCTAATGTAATGTTTTCACTACAAATTACAATTTGAGTAAAGTAGAAGTTGTTTTACATGGCATATCTAAGGACTTGCTACAGTTACCTAAAAGATTTGACATTATCAATGCCTCATATTTTTGCCACTCTCCAGGGTGCTGAAACATTCAGTGGATGCGACCTACGAGAATCAGGGCCCGAGCCCAGGTTACCGGATGGAAATGTCCATCTTTTACGTGGTGTACTTCGTGGTCTTCCCCTTCTTCTTCGTCAACATCTTCGTGGCTCTTATCATCATTACTTTCCAGGAGCAAGGAGACAAAATGATGGAGGATTATAGCCTGGAAAAGAATGAGGTGAAGGACATATCAAATGGATGGTTTTTAAGCCAAATTAACTTTCTTTATGCATAGCGCTGGCATTGGTCTCATTTATATGGTGTATTATCCAATAATAATACGTATCTGTTTTGTTTTCAGAGAGCCTGCATAGACTTCGCCATCAATGCTAAACCCCTCACGCGCCACATGCCTCAGAACAAACAAACATTCCAGTACCGCATGTGGGAGTTTGTGGTGTCTCCTCCATTTGAATACACCATCATGGCCTTGATTGCCCTCAACACCATTGTCCTTATGATGAAGGTGTGGCAGTATTTCACTTTAGTACATCTGGCTTTATATATTTTGAGAACCAGCCTTCCAGTGGATAGTACATTTTCTTTTAAAAGATTGCAATGGTACAAACTAACAATTGCAGAGTTTATAGTCTCTAGCATTGTTAGTTTACCAGCACATTCGGCAAATAAACTAAAGTCCTGAAAAAAAAAGAAAGATTTTTCTGTACAGATGTTCTACAAAGTTAGCACTTTTTTGCAGTCCATTTACCAACATTTGAGACCTTTCTAAATAAGGTTTAATACAGTTTAAATATGTTGTGTTTGTTTAGTATGATGGAGCATCAGATGCCTATGAAGCTGTGCTAGCCAACCTGAACATGGTGTTCACCTCACTTTTCTCCATGGAGTGCATATTAAAGATCATTGCCTTTGGAGTTCTGGTGAGTCTACAGTACAGTTTTCTCATGCTTAAGTGTATGTGTGTGCGTGTAGGGTCCAAAATCGAAACGGTCTCATTTTGAGAGACACAATTACACACATTTACATACAAAAATCACATTGTCAGATTTAAACTCAGCATTGCACAAGCAGATTTATGAACAGATCAAGCATGAGAGAGAAAGAGAGATCAAAGAGGTTGCGTTCTGAAGTAGATGACAAAAGGTTTGGGACATGGAAGCGCAGGACACGAAGGAAATGGTTGTAGTCAGCTCAAAGTCATGCCATTAAGAGACGCACATGAAGATAGTGAGCTAGAGGGCACACTGAAGTGTTTAAGAGTGGAAGATGGTAAAAGAAGGACAGATTTCGAGCGAAATTAAGACGACGGGTATGGTGAGTGGTTGATGGAAAGAGTTACACACACACACACACACACACACACACATACACACACTTTGCACTGATGCCCCTGTTCCCATGCAGCTGGTTTACTGAATGGGCCTAATGCACTGTTTTCCTGCAGGCAATCACTTGGCAGCTCACAAAAAGGCCATCATGTTCAGCATCTGGGCCACTAGTCTTCTAGGCATCCACCCTTTTTGTACACAGGGTGAGGGAGAGCAAAACTCAGTGAAGGAATAAGGGCTAAAAGGGGGAAAGGAGACATTTCATTAGCACCAGAGAGTGAAAATTAATTGTTTGCTCCTTTTTCTGTCAGCGGGTCACTGAGTGTGTGTGTGCTAAGCGTAATCCTCCTTTAGCCCGACTGACAAACGCATCTATGCCTTTTTACCACAGAACTACTTCAAAGACGCCTGGAACATCTTCGACTGTGTGACTGTACTTGGCAGCATCACTGATATTTTAGTCACAGAGCTAGGGGTAAGTGTGTAGCAGAAGGGCTGCCATCTGTGTGCGCGTATGTGCGTGTTTGTTTGTGTATCCTGTCTGTACGCTTGTGTGTATTTCCGTATGTGATTGAGAGACTCTCAGCAGGATCTTCTCTTGCTCACTGAGGTGTAAAGAACTCCTAAAAGTCTTATATAATCGTCCCAGTTGGTGTGTGAGGCAGATCAGTGAGCCAGTGGTGCTCAGTGGCAACGGGGTTCTGTTACTCTTCCAGCTTTGTCATTTATCCCCGAGCCAGATCAAACTGACCTACCAGTAAAATCAATGATCTCAAATGTTAACATGTATTCATAATGCAACAAACAATGATGGCCATCTCTAAAAAATGTGTAAAACATGTTAGTGTTTGTGTATATGTGTTTTATTTTTCTTGGTTTCACAGCAGATCATCAGCACTTTAAAGACCCCATGGAATCAAGATTGACCATAAATTAGTCAAATCTACACATTCAAAAAGTACTGTCCTTTTCTAGGAAAACAGGCCAAAAATATTGACGACTCATGAGAATGTCCCGTCCCCCAAATGCGACTAGCAAATCATGGTTCATGGCTGTAATGTAAATAAAGTCTGTTGCCTGTTTAATAATAATATAAAAAAAAGAGAGACAAGCCCTTAAAAATGTCTGACCCAAACTACCTGTTTAAATAGAAAGTTAACATAGGAAAGAAAACTGCACTAATCCAAGCAAGATCTTTAAGAATTCTATAATAATATATATATAATGATATATATTATCATATATATATATAATATATATAGATATATTAGATATATATATATTATATATCTATATAACTACTAATATTTGGAAATTAATGTTTTTAAGATGTTATTATTTGAATTTTCTTTTTTATTTACGGAGATTTAGTTACATCATTTGGGCTATAAGAATTAAAATGTATTATTTATTTGAAAATCCATTTTTCTGTAATGTATTTTGAAATTGTATATTTTATTCATTTTTGAAATGTATTATTTTATGTGGTTATTTTTTCAAATGTTTATTTTATGTGGTTATTTTTTCAAATGTTTATTTTTGTAAATGTTTTTAATTTATATTTTTAAATGGCAGTAGGCTTTAGTTTACGTCACAGTCTGATTGTTATACTTTCGACGTCAGGCTGCATTAGGGGAAAGGGACATTCACATTCTAGAGAGCATTTTATTGAGCCTACATTTCAGTCATCTATACTTTCGTTCCATTTCCCCAGCAAAGAAAAACTGTGAATATTAATTTTTAATTTAATATACTCTGTCTGATTTTAGGATTACACAAGCATATCGATGACCTCAAAGCAAACACAAATGGGCTTTTATGGTGTCTTTTAACAGAAATGTGATGTGAATTACTTTATGATATGGTGTGGTTTTTGTTGTGGTTGTTTTTTGTTTTGTTTTGAATTCTATAAGCCCCAGTCCTGTTCCTGGAGATCTACCTGAAGAGTTCAGTGCTGATGTTTCATTAAAATTGTAATGAAAGACTGAAGTCTGATCTCCAGTTACATGACTGACAAATATATATGTATTGATGAAAGCTTTTCAAACTGCATTGAATGCATATGAAAAGTGCATCATTTTAAAAAGAAACGTTTTTTTGTTATAATCAACCTTTATTTGAATCGAAAGGTTTGTTGATATGAATAATGATAATTCATGTCTTGTTTTATCTTTGTTTTACATGCTTTCTTTAAACTCTTCTTTATGGCGGCTTTGCCCTCTGATGACTCCATCCAATCAAAATGCACTATGAATCTCATGTGTATATCCATGACCTGACCTGACCAATCACAATGGTTGTTTAATCAACCTCCAAAAATACTGCTATAAACCATGCTTCTGCAACATCTACATGTAGATGGTTTGTAATTTTTTTTGTAGTAATGCATCTAATGCATCTGTTTCCCTGTGGCTGATGATGATATAATGATGCATGTGCTCGAGTCATGATGACCTTTCACACCTGCTTGTCTAACAATATGACAAAACCCCTCTCAGTTGAGGTGCAATTGATCCGTAGCACACAGTTGAAACGTTTGGTGTTTCTCCGCAGGTTTCCTGAATGCATGTTTTGCTTTTTTTGCTGACAGGGAACGCTAGTAATTATTGTTTCTGACACTGCATCTTCATACAGAAGATGCATTCAAATACATCAACACACACATAGATGTAAGCGTACTAAAGACATTTAAAGTATGAATTTAAATAAAATTATGAAGGTAGAGATGGCGTTAAATCCACCGTGAACTCGTATTCTATTTTTGTTTCCCTGTATTTCTGTGCTGCTTAAAGGACAATAAACAGTCAGTTTCTTCCCCTCAGTTTCTGACGCTTTCAATAAAAGTGGGGAAAAAATACAATACTTTCCCACAACTGACTGACATGTGTCCTTTAACCCAGCACCTGTCCCTTGTCTTTGCTAGTGCCCTCTGTTGGTCATTGTAAGCTATTAGTGTGGTTGGCATGATTCCACGTGAATCTACAGATCAGTGCATTTGGTTGACTGAAGCAAGAAGTTAGGGTCTGTGCACTCCCTTTTCCTAAAGAGGACTTTTTTTTTTTTTTTTTTTACCCATCTTTTATTTTATATTTAAGTCTATTAATTTTTTGTATGAGTTGCTGCCTCCTCCCTTTATCTTTGTCTTTTCCCCTTTTTCACCATTGGATATGCTGAGCCTGTTCAGTCTTGTCGGTTTGAAACTTGTTTTTTTTCTTTATTGGTTTCTCCTTGTTTGATTTTATTCCTTCCTTCTTTCCTTCTATCTTTCTTTCTATCATACTTTCTCTTTCCCTTTCTTCCTTCCTTCCTTTTTAATTGTTCCCAATTTGAAATCAAAGTTTTATACTGACATCATTTCCTTTCTCTGTCTGTCTGCCCCTTCTCTATTTCTGTCTACTGCTTCCTTTCTGTCTCTGTAGAACAACTTCATAAATCTGAGTTTTCTAAGGCTCTTCAGAGCTGCTCGTCTCATTAAGTTGCTCAGGCAGGGTGAGACCATACGCATCCTGCTCTGGACCTTCGTTCAGTCTTTCAAGGTAAAATTATAACGTCAATGATGAAGTCGTGAAGAAAAATGTGCATTATGATGATAAATAGTTTTTACTACAGCATGCTGTTGAGCAACAAAAAAAGTTTTTTGTTTTTTTTATTAATCTTTCAAATAATCCAATTATAATCAATAGTTTTTTTTTGTTTTTTGGTTTATTTTTTTGACAGACCTTGATTGCTTGACCTGGTATTGTTTCTTTTCTTATTATAATATTAGTATAGCTTTTATTAATATTTTGAATTAGCTTTTATTTTTATATTTTCAGTTTTTATTTTAATTTTAGCTTAAATGTTAGTCATTGTCACATGTAAGTTTTATTACTTTTTTAATATTATTGTTTTGGTTTTGTTTTTATATTATTTTCAGTTTTAGTTTTCTTTTTCCCAGTTAGTAATTTTACCTCTTAACTTAAAAAGTTAGTTGCCAAAGCGACATTTTTTTCATCTAATATTTTGATTTTATTTTTCTGTTATATTTCAATTAAAACTGTGTTTTTAATCGTTTCAGATTTAGTTTAAGTTAACAGTAATAACTGTGTGAGCTGAAACTGAAGCACTTTGTTTGCGCGCAAATAAACTAAACTAAAATCAGAACAAATCGTTACACGTGAGATTAATCAGATAAGGCGCAAACGCACTAATGTTATGTGCTAGTCAGAAATTTGTTATGAAAAGAGCATATTAACAATGTGACTTGCATAAAACACGGACAATGAATAACTAAAGCATAAATAATTCATACCTTTTTTTCTATGTAGTCATTGCTTTTGTTAGGGGTTAATTCACGTTAATTGGGACATTTTTTTCGCCAGTCATCTCAAAAAGTGTCCTAATGTTTTGACAATACGCTGCACATTTCTCCTCAAACTGCCAGTAACAGGTTTTCACCCACATTTAATTGTTGGTTAATTTGGATTTATCTGCTTTGCTTAGGCTCTGCCGTATGTGTGCCTACTCATCGCCATGCTGTTCTTCATCTACGCCATCATTGGCATGCAGGTGAGTATGTGAGAGAGTGTGTGGGAGGCTGCACAGGACATACTGAGAATAGGTAAATGGCTATGTTTGAAGGTAGTGGGCAATGAGATTGTGGGCTTATGCTGGGGTGGGTTTTGTGTTTCACAGCTGTTTGGGAACATTGTGATTGAGGCGGATGGTGAGAGTGCCATTAACCAGCACAACAACTTCAGGACTTTTTTCCAGGCCCTAATGCTGCTCTTCAGGTTAGTGTGTGAATCACAGACTGGCTCTGTTGAATGTTGTGTGTGGGTTACGAACACTTTATAACCGTAGTTCAACACCGTGTGTTTGTAGGAGTGCTACAGGTGAGGCATGGCATGACATCATGCTGTCATGTCTGGGAAAGAAGGTGTGTGATCCTCTCTCTGGTAACGTGGAGGCAGAATGTGGGAGCGAGTTTGCCTACCTCTACTTTGTCTCCTTCATCTTCCTCTGTTCCTTTCTGGTGAGAACATCAGCACTGTTGTTATTACTACCATTGTACTCATAGGCATCATTTATAGTGAGTACATTTCATCCACATCCACATGTCCCTACTATTTTACAAAATAGCTTGTGGGGAGCTTGTATCAAATAGAGATGAAAAGATCTCCAATTGTTGAGCAGCAGGTTCCATTTCTTTAGTGGGCGTTATATTATAATGAGAGGGAATCTGGCACTGGAATGTATAATTTTGATATTTTGCTGAGTGGTCGCCACATTTGTCATCAGTGGTGAAAAGTGACTCAGACATGCGACATACTTCTCTATTGCTTTTCCATCTGTTCCAGTGAAACAGCAAAACAAAATGCAAACAAATGTGTTCCCACTACTGATTATATCCACTGATGAAAAGCTGCAAATGAGTTTTTATTGTATTATATGTATTGTGTTATGTGGTTATGTATATGGCTGGGGGTTGTTCAAACCAAAAATGTTACCTCCAAAACCAACAGGTCATAACTAGTATTACACCACTAATCTGGAATCATCACTGAACCTACCCGAATCCTGGACAGATCGTAGACAGAGACAGCATAAGTCAGGATGAGTTCTCAAAAAAAAAAAATAAAAATTAAAAAAATATATATATATGATTATATATAATCTATTATATATAATTCTCCACTATACACTGACCACTTTTTAAATACACTGAATCCATGATTGGTACTGTTTTAATATTGCTTAAAAGCGAAGAAATAACAGTCTCATGTATGTTTGGTGTGTAATTTACAGCTCGACTTGTCAGATTTGGCTACTCAGGCCTGTAATTTACATGTGTGTAGATGCTGAATCTGTTCGTGGCTGTGATCATGGATAATTTTGAGTACCTGACACGTGACTCCTCTATCCTGGGACCCCATCACCTGGACGAGTATGTGAGAATCTGGGCAGAGTATGATCCAGCTGCTTGGTGAGCCCATGTGCACTTGCACACATAAACACACTCTTTCAATTTTTATTTTATACTAATCTTGAATATTACATACTATTGGTGAAAAGTACTAATTACTTAGTAACTTGAAGTGAAGTTATAAATTAAATGAGCTTATAATTTTTATAATTTATAATTTAACTTTCTCTAAACTTATTAATACACACTGAATAGATACCATTATATTGTGATTAACATGTTTCTTGGTAATTAATCGAAAGTTAAGACCACACAATCTTTTAAAATGCAGAATTGGATGCAACAGGCCCTAATTTTTTTAATATCTTTAGCCCCTAAATTTGCTGGACACACCATTTTTAAGAGGCTATTTTAACACTTTTTGGTCTTGTGTGAAAGACAGGTGTGTTTTACATGTGTTTACCTATACATTTCACACCTGTAAATGTAGCCTCTGTCCTATAACAGCACACAGTGGCCCACTCTTATCTGTTTGACTGGAAATTAAATCTAATTATTTTAATCGGAGTAGAGCCGTGGCCTCTGGCACAGTCTTTAAAGTTCAGAGCCTGGCTTCATTGTATCCTACCTCGGACCAAACAGGGAGGAGAATACCACAGCACTAGCTGAGAGAAAGGGATAATGGATTTGAGCTTCTCAGCTCTGCTAAAATCCATCAATCCCCCCCAAACCCTCCTACATGCCCTTCTGTGAGTCCCAGTCCTCCCACTCTGGAATACGGCATACTGCAAGCCAAACTTACTGTGCCAGCCCCCTCCCTTCTACTGAACACGCTAAGTTTCCTGGTATCTGCATTCCAGTGCCTGTCACCCTAATGTTGTATGTTAGACAGTAATGTAGGCGGGCAACCGAGAGTTAATCAGATATTCAGAGAAGAATAGGAAAGACTGAATCTTAACATGCAAGCAGGATTAAAGCCTTTTTACCGAGGGAAATTATGCTGAAAAGATTGAGGAGAGAGTTTTTCAGAGAGTCTTCATTCTGAATGGCAGAGTCAATCTGACAAGAAAGAAAGCAAAAAGGAAAGAGGACAAAAGAAAAAAGAGAAATGAAGTAGAACAAGAAGCAAGACAAGAAAAGATGACGTAAAAAGGAAAAGAAGGAAGAAAGATTGAAAGGAAAAGTGAATAGAAGGTAAAGTTAAAGGGAGAAAGAGAGAAAGGAAGGGGGAAAGAAGGGCACGAGAAAGGGAAAGAGGAAGGAAGGGAAACAGAAAGAAAGGAAGACAGAGAAAAAAGGAGAAAGGAATATAAAGGATGAAAGGAAAGGAAGGAGGTAGAAGGTGGGAAGGAAAAGAGAAAGAAAGAATGAAAGGTGAAGAGAATGTAAGATGAAAGAGAGAGCAAAACAAAGGCAGAAAAACTAAGTAAAGAAAACAAATGATGAAAGGAAAAGATAAAGGAAGGAGGAAACAAGTGAGGAAACATCAAAGAAAGACATATAAGAGAGAGAGCTAAAGGAAGGAAGGAAAGAAAGAAAGAAAAAAGGAAGGAAAGAAAGAAAGAAAGACGAGGAATACAATTGACAGAAGGAAAAGAGGAAGCAAGTGAGGAAAACAAAAAGAAGGAAGCATAATGAATGGGTGAAGATAATTAAATGTAATATTAGAATTATGACGAAGTAAAAGAGAAGGAGTAATTAAGGAAATTAAGGGAAATTAAGTAGAAGAGAAAAGAAGGAAATAAATAGAGAAAGTTAGAAATTAATGAAGAGGGGGGGATTAAAAAAATAAAATCCAGTGATAACACATAAAAGAAAATTAATAAAAATATTTATTTATAAAATAAAAATCCTTTAAATTTAAATAGAAAAATTAAAGAACATATTAAACGGAAAAATTTAATGAAGTAATTAAAAAAGAAAAAAAACAAGAAATGAAGTAGAGACGGGTGAGCAGCAGTAATATGGAGGTGTGCGAACAGATTTGACGACACTAACTAACGGGTGACGATCAAATAAGAAAATGTGTGTATGATTCTGTGCTTCTCTTCTTGTTCTTGTGCTCTTCTTCCTGCCGATGTCTCTGTTCTAAGTTGTGTTCTCTAACTTCCCTGTATTCTTCTTACAGCGGGCGCATTCATTATAAGGATATGTACAGTTTATTGCGAGTTATCGACCCCCCTCTGGGCTTAGGCAAGAAATGTCCTCATAGGGTGGCCTGCAAGGTTTGACTTCCACTTAAAAACTAATATTATCTGCTAGCATCCAGAATGCAATGAATGTCGCTTACCTCTTCTTTTTCTTTTCAACAATGTTTTTGTACTTTCACCATTTCTACTTGCATTCTACTTGATATGACAATGAGAATGTGCAGGACAATGCCGACACTTACAGGAGCATGAACTAGTGCACTAGTGTGTATGGAACAAGCAAACGAGAAAACAACTAAAGTGAAAGACAAACAAACAAACAAAAAAAACGAAACGAATCAGCCATCTTTGATTTTTGTTTTGCTTGCTGTTGAGGCACGGCTAGGCCTGACTGGTATGGTAGCGTGCATTGTTCTGGGTGGAGGGGGACAGAAACTGCATTGACATTAAACTTCATTACAACGCCCTGCCAGCAGCGGGACTTTATGCCTGTTCTGAAGCCCGCATGCTCTTCTATGCAACCTGCCCCATTGCATAGAACGCCGTTTTAGCACTCAAGACGTTGAGCTCCCACCTTCCACCTCCCCCTCCCCTTACCCACAAAAAAACAACAACATTAGTCTTGCGGCAGCCTAGTTTACCAAACCGCTCCTTTCGTCCAGGCCAATAACCTGCTTTTTGTTCTGTTCTGTTCTCCTTCCCTCCCAATTCCCTGTCTCCTTCCTGATCCCTTCTTTTTTGATTTACCCCTTTTCTTCTTCTCTTTCTCTCTCTCCCATGCACATTTCCTTTGGTTTTTGTTTTGTTTCGGTTGCCCAGTGGCAGAATCAGTTTCAGGGATATGTATGAGATGCTCAGGCACATGTCTCCTCCGTTAGGCCTGGGGAAGAAGTGCCCTGCACGGGTTGCCTACAAGGTAGAGGGCCTCCGAGTGGCCAGCGCTGTGTCTGTACTTTTGGTGTATTCTCTTTATTTTCTCTCCTTTTCCTCCTTCGTTGTCTGACGGAGGGCGCTATTGTGATTCTGGTGGCAGGGCTGGGTTCGAGGGTGTTAGATTGAGGCGGACCGATCCACAGGGAAGCGGGAACGGACAAACCTTCTCAGCACTTTTGCACCGTATGAAAACCAACACACACAAAACCACTAATGCACACTTTCATAGCTTTCATTAAAACTTCAAAGGATGAAACGTAAAGGTCTCAGATTTGTTCTTATGTTCTACATCTTTATCAATACATTAAAGCAAAATGCTTATGCTTTAATGTACAGCAGTGATCAATAAGTGAATTTCAGATCTGAGATGCAGTATGAAACTAAACACAAAAGTTGTGTCCCAAATGATGCACTACACACTATGCACTTATACTATGCACTGTGTCCTCTACCTTATATAAGGTTAGTTTGTAATCGAGCATCGGGAGCTGGTTGTCCTTCCACCTTTGCTATGTTAAGAAAGTGGCGACAGTTAAGAGCATGAAGTGTCCAACATTCCACATTTCGTTATTTCGGTTAAATAAGTGCATTATGTGGGTATTTGAAATGCACTTCTTTTTGAAATTATCAGTGTGAACACACTACTACAAAATGGCATAGAATAGTGCATAAGTACGCAAATTGGGACGCATGTCAACACATACACATGCATATTGTATATTCACATCGTCACAAACACACACGCTCAAAAACACCCCCAAATGTGCGTGTGCAGCAGTGGTAGGAAGGCCTGAAGGACTTCAGTCCTCCGAGTCCCTCTGCTCTGTGGATGCCACTCTCTTAGGGACCCTTTCCTCTTGGGACCAGCTCTCTGTCTCTCTCTTTTCGCTTGCACACAGATAAGCACACATTTACACACATACACAACAACACACACATGTAATCCTTGGGTAGCGTTATGGCACTACAACGGAACAAATCTCGTAATTTAGGTACAATGCAACTCTTTTGAACAAATAATCCTTTATAATCCCACTTCTCTTTCTTCTGTCAATGCAGTTCTAATCTGTTTCCAGCCCCTCCTCTTTACATTCTGCCAATCATCTGCATGCCCCACCTTCCAGGACACTGGCCCCTCCCACACAATACTCCCTTAGCTTTTTCTCTCTTTCTCCTTCTCTCTCTCTGTCTGTCTGCAACCGTACACTGACATTTCACCCTTCTGTCAGTGAATGACAGCTTAAAAAATGCATGAAAGGAGATCTGCGCCCTTAATGAGCCCTCAACAAGTCTGGGATCCCCTTTCTCTTACCTTTGCCCCTCCCCCTTCATTTTTCTCTGTCCAGTTTGATCTCCCATTTCGTAAAATATTTTGCTTCATAGAGTGTTCAGTGTTCTCCACCAACATAAACATGTGGTGGCAGACCAACAATCTCTGTGTATTCAATCACACAGGTCACTTACTGTCTAATGGGGTCTCTGTTGCCCCCTATCCTCAGTGGAATGAATAACAGTGACCACGACCATTGCATTCACCCTCTTTCTTCCTGTCAAACATTAGGGCCCATAATAGAGGATCGCCTTTTGAGAATGTGACCAGCCTGTGGTAGAACTTTCTATTCTTACGTTTCCTCTAGCTTCATTCTCCTTCGCCCTTGGATTTTCGTGTAGCTTTTGAGCTCTCTTTAAATTTAGTGTCACTCTCTCTATCCTGTCTCTTTCATCATTACCATCTCAACCATCCAAATTCCTCCCGTAAAAGCTGTCAGTCCTAAACCAATTCCTGCTCCAGTACTCCTGTCTGGCAGCCCACTGCTCTTCTCTTTATCATCCGTAGCATTAAAGTATTATCCTTTCACAGCAGGTAGCCGAATCCTCACTCTTAGCTCATCCTCTTCACAACAACAACAACTCACAAAGTCATTCCCCTTTTTGTTATTTTATTTTTTCTGGAGAATGCTGCTCTAACCTAAACCAATAGCCTGCACCCATCTTTTTTGCATTGAGAGACCAGAGAATCTGGATCAAGCTCGTTTTATCTAGTAGTCCATCTATGATTGATTCTCAATGACAGCAACCACTACTAAACCTAAATGAATGAGCTGAAATGAAACAACTAGATGATGCTTTCAGTGTTGGCTGCTCTGTTGCTTGTCCTGTGATGCATGTGACTGCATGATGCATGCTGGGAAAGAGGGTAGTGAGTGTTTCTGCTGGGATGGAGCGGGACGGGGAGACATCGGGTAACGTGGATGATTGCATCGCAGAGGGTGTCATGGTAACGGAAGGATTGAGGTAACATTTAACCCTGTGCAATGCAATTATGACTTTCTGTGTTTAAGTATAATCTTTCCCCAGATCAGTACAGGATAAATTATACTTTAAAACACTGACGTTTATGTTAATGGTGTTTTAACTTATTACTTCATCCGCTGGTCTGAGTTAAATATGTGAACCTCCTCCTGGAAAAGCTCTTTGACTGATAGCTCAGATGCTGATATGAAAACAAGATACACCATCATATAGATATGAATTTGATTTGTAACATATGCAGCCTCAGTTTCATGGACATCTGAATCAGTGGTTTTTGACTGGTTTTGCTTCAGGACCCATATTTTACAAAGCTAGCAATAATATCCTTAAAAGCAAGCATTGACCTTTATTTATTTATTTATTTAGCCAATAATTCACTGTACAAAATACATTGTGATTGGTACAAGCATGCTTATCCTTGTTGAAATTAAAATTGTATATAATTTGATTTTGCTCTTTTTTTATTGTTTTACCTTAGTGACATAATTTTGTTCATGAGTTTTGAGAGTGAGGTCATGTCACACCAACTGTCATTGTTGGCATCTTGCTAATTTGGTGAAAATTCACCAAATTACAAATTAATTTGTAGAAAGTAAAATGCTGTTTGATTAAACAGCCTTTGAGGTCAACAATCATTTCTGTAACACAGTTCGTAGTCACGGGAAGAAGGAGGCGGGAACTGGCGAACATTTAAATACTTTAATAAAATAAACAAACACAAAATAAAAGTAACGCGGCAGCCCCTCGCGGACGACTGCTGCACAAAATAAAGTCCAGGCCTGGTCCTCTCTCGTCTTTCCCTGTCGTAATTCCTCCTTTTATCCTTCCGGAGCTCCTCCGTGGGACTCGAGACCGGTGAGTGGTGCAGGTGTATGGGCTTACATTTCTGCCACAATTCTGCGTGCGAAAGATCATATTTTGCATAAAGTGCATTTTGCACGCGCGCGATCTGAGTTTGTGGAGAAAATTTTCGTTTCGCAAAGAAAAAAGTCTTTCGAGTGCATGGAAATCAATTTTGCATTTAAAATACCTTTTTGGATGTGTGCAGACCTTCTCTTTTGCGAGTGCAACTTTTCACTAGCTTGCTCCCCTGATGCCCCCCATTCCCCCCCCCCCCCTCTGTGCTCGCAAAATGCCAACAGCTAGCGTGCTCAACACAACCCAGTGTTACAATGTGCCGTAATTCCAGCCAATCAGAGACAGAGGCTGCTAAATTCTGATTGGCTGCCTTGACAACCAGTCACAACATTTCTTGCATTACATCCACAGCAGAAGAGGAAAATACAGTGCATGTATAATTATTATGCAAGTTGATATTCTTATTATATTTTTTTCCAAGCACATTTTTACCAATAATTATAACTACTATTAATCTTGTATTTAATCACTTATATTCTATATATTATTTTTCATGAAGGCTGGAAGTGAAAAATGGTTTATATTCAGGTGTGCATAATTATTAAGGAGGTTATCTTCTACAGATAAAATCTCGAGATGAACTAAAAAATGAACTCCCAAAACTTACTGTGCCAGATTCGGAGTATGAATTGCTTCAGTGGTAAGGAGATAGTTTGGTCTGGTCCCCTCAACTATCGTTATAAGCATTTCGCATGGCATTAATAATTTTTACTTTCAATCGAGTCAACTCTCTTTTTTGGCCATTTTATCTGTAAAAGAAAATCGGCGTAATAATATGCACACACCTGCATATAAAACTTTTTCCACTTCACCTTCAGCCTTCATGAATAATTAATTCAATTATAATTATTAAAACAAGATGAATAGTATTAGTAAGATTGAATGTCGTTTGGATTGGTAAAATGTGCTTGGAAAAACTTGATCAGAATATCACTTTGCATCATATTATGCATGCCACTGTATTGTCCCCTTCGCTGTCGAGGTAATGCAGAAATATGTGTTGGTTTTCAAGGCAGCAATCAGGAATTTATCAGCCTCTGTCCTCTGATTGGCTGGATTTATGGCACATTGTCACGCTGGGTTGTGTTGAGCACGAGAGCTGTTGGCATTTTGCGAGCACAGGTGGGGGCATCAGGTGAGCAAGCTAGTGGGAACGTTGCCGCTCAAAAGAAAGGTCTGCACACTCAAAAGACTATTTTAATGCAAATGATTCCGTGGCACTCTAAGACTTTTATCTTTGTCGAACTACCATTTTCTCCCACAGAACTCAGATCGCGCGCGTGCAACATGCACTTTTGTGCGCTCAAAATATGATCTTTCACATGCAGAATTGTGGCAGAAATTTAAGCCCATACAGGTGTCGCTCATTATCAATTACTCCACCGGCCTCGCTCCGTTCCCACGGCTCTCGGCCCCGCCCCCACTCGTCACAATTTCCTTCTCACTTTTAAAAGTGGATAAGCCTATTTATTTTTGCTATATCTGACTGTAAGCAATTGTTTTAGTTGTGTTTGTATTATATGCATTAAGCATATATGGTTTTTTATGTTGGTTTTTTTTTTTTTTTTTTGCTTGCTGTCTCGAGAACAGACCCTGCAACCCATTTTTGGTTTGTCCCAACCAGTTAAGAGCCACTGTTCTAGACCACAGAACTATTCTACAACTTCCACAGCAGTCTCATAAACCATTAATCAGTCTCTTCTTTAGCCATGATTACCACACTAAAACAGCTCTAAATTAATTATTGCACAGTATCAAAGGTCACAGAGCTAACCCTGAAAATCCCTCCTTCCTTTCCCCTCCCATTTCCTCTCACACACCAAAAGCACACCCTACCTGGAGGTTCAAAGCACACATATATTTCAGTAGCACTGCTCTTCTAACTGGTCCTGATTGGCTCTCCACAGAGACTGTTGCGGATGGATCTGCCAGTTGCCGATGACAACACAGTGCACTTTAATTCCACCCTTATGGCCTTAATCCGAACCGCTCTGGACATCAAGATCGCCAAGGGTGGGGAAGGTTTGGCCCTCCTTTTTTCTTTCTTCCCTCATTCGTTCCTGTTGTTTGAACGGTTGATGTATTTGCCTATAGCTGTTTAAGTACAGTGGGGTTCAAAAGTCTGAGATTCAAATCTAGTCTAAACTTGGAAAGTCCTCATAAAAAAACGTCCTCATAAGAGGACTTTGGGACCCCGCTTTAATATAATGACTCATAGAATAAATAATTTGTAAGATTTTGTACACAGTACTTCTACATATGATTGGATAATACATTGTTCAAACATTAACAAAAGTTGTGTGTGTGTGTGTTTGTGGAAATATGTTTGCATATATGTGTGTACGTGTACCTGTTGCTGTGTAAATAGGAGGCGTAGATAAGCACCAGATGGATGCTGAACTAAGGAAGGAGATGATGGCGATATGGCCCAATCTATCTCAGAAGAATTTGGACCTTCTGGTGACACCCCACAAGTGTAAGTTACGCCCAGGCTGTTGTGATGTTTCACAATTCTTTCTTTTACCGACCCCGAGACCGCTTCTTCTCAGCCGCCCCTTCCTGCTCTCACCCCTGATTGGGCCAGCCTGCTTCCTCTTAGTTTTCATTTTTAGAGGCCTTATCATACATATAATTATATATATATATATATATATATTATATATATCATAGCACACACATTTAGACTGCAGACTGATCACAGAAGAAGAAATTCACTGAGAATGAATTGAAGACACTGAAAGTGATGCAGAAAGTATTATTCAAATCCAATAATGATACAAACATTGCTGATTGCAGTTTGCATAGAACATATAAATAGATGCAAGACCTATACATGCAAGTGAACTAAGAGAGTAGTTGCGTAAGGGATACTTGAGTTTTTGTTGTGAACAGCTGAACACATAGCGTTTCAAAGTATACTCCATTTAATAGTGTGCTCTAACACAGACGCTAGAAACATGTACACTAGAAAGTTTTACCCTTGTCCAGTGTCTGCACTAATTCTTTCCAAAAGTTATGAGCAATAAAAATGCCTTTGTACTAGTTTAAACTGTAGATCTGGTTATCTTGGAAGGTCTGCACATAAGTGTTTGTCAACGTAGTCATCTATTGTCGTTGTCGTCTCCAGTAGTTTGTTGTTGTATGCACGGTTAGAAAAATCTGCTGTAGGCTACTAGCATAATGAAAAAAATTTACATCATACACACTATACGCATACCCTAGTGTGCACATAAATACTGAATTACTTTGTGCTTGCTTTGTACTTTAGTGCAGTAAAAAAGCCTTGAAATTTGTTTTACGAACACATGTGTTGCCTTTAGCGTTAGTATGTTTAGCTCCTTCCCTCCCCCTACGTGCAACTGCAAATTTGCACACAAACATATTAACAAAGATATTTTAAGACAGTCTATGTTCAAGTGCTACAAAAGACATTGATAACACACATTTGTGTATGTCCAGCTCACTATGCCTGAGACCAGGGGGTGCCTTACTATAGATCAACTCTCTATAGATGTCTTTTCACTACAGGGGTTATGAGATTCCTGACAAGATGTACGTAAAACAGTGTTATTTAATAAAAAATAAATATATGCACCACTAATATGCTACCAATGAAATGTATGTGCTAATCTTATGAGATTTGCTTAAAACTAGCTAGTCTAATGCTAGCTAGATGCTACAAATAAAGCATGAGATAATTAGGTGGCATTGCTGTCACACATTAGGCAATAAAGCTTTTGGCAAAATCATAATGCTAGTAATATGAAAGTATGTTTTAGATGAGTTTGCAGCAAGCATGTAGTAATTTAGAACTGTATTGTTTGATGCTAATTTTTATCTTCATTGTTCTATGCAGATCCTATACAGAGGTGGTGACCATGGCTTTAAACACCACTAAGCATGGCATGTAAACCTAGTCTGAAGTTACTCTTAGTAACTTCTCCATGTGGACTCTGTTCCATAAAACGGCAAGGACCGTTTTTTGGGAGACCATTTTACTTTGTTTACTCTATCTAGGAATTATGCTGTAGTTTGCTGTCAGTTCCTGCAATACTTTTGCACTTAAAATAGTAGAAACAGAATATTTCAAATATTGATCATAAAAATGAAGTGCGTAAATAGTTTTAGCCATTTTAATCAGTCTGCTTGTGAAAAGACCATTGGCTCTGTGTGCGTGTCAATTTGACACTCTTTGTTTGTGCATGTGAGTTTGTGCATCTGCGTTTGTCTTGTGCACGTCCCGTGTTCACTCCCATCCCTCTCGCTCAGGGTCCATCTCACCTTGTCTAATCGTACAGGGTAACTTGTCCTTTTCTCAGCAGCGACAGACCTGACAGTGGGAAAGATCTATGCTGCCATGATGATCATGGAGTACTATCGGCAGAGTAAAGCCAAACGGACACAGGCTGTCCACGATGAACAGGTATGCTGTCTTCCTCTCACCCTGCAATCACAATCTCAGTCCACAATGAGCTGTGACAGTCTTCAGCTGTGCTAAATGCTCATTTTCACCATTGACTCTGAAGTGTAAACACACTTGTATCTTAGGCTATGTCCACACGAAGCCCGAGCTTTCCCTATCCAATCTTTTTTTTTCTCTCCCTCTTCTCAGGAAATATCTGTGTCCACACAAAACCACGAAACCGACACAAAACGATGTAGTATACATGCCAGACCAGTATGTGGCGCTGTAATTCTGCCACAGAGATACACTAAAAACGGAGAAGAAGACTTCAGACTATGCGCATAAACCTTGTGCGCAATATGCAAAAGAAACATGGAACAATACAGTTATTAATGTGTTAATGTTAGTTCATAAAAAGACAATCCTTCAGTGTTTGTTCATGTTTTTGTTGCTGTTACGTGATGTAGCGGTGTCTGACTAGGGGCGAGACGAGACGTGTCCACACAAAAACGCAAGGGTGGCGTTTTCAGATTTATCCACGCTGGGACCCCGTTTAAAAAATTATCGGTTCACTCTCCCAAAACACCGGATCCGTGTGGACAAAACGCCTATACGATACAAAATGTATGCATATACAGCTAAACTCCATGTGGACGGGGCCTTAGATAGTGAGCCAGTTACATGCCAATGGATGTGCTGATGTTGTTTAAAGAACATTCTCAGTGAGAAGCTGTTCAGAAAGGCAAAAAAAACATCTCACCTTAAGATGAGGAACCACATTAAATGTGTCGTGTTCTGGTGGTTTGTCACAGTTCATGTGGAATCTGAGAATAAACTGTTCTTCCATATCAAATTTGACAATGTACTCACCTTTCTCATTTTGGGACTGTGAGCGATAACCTTCTTTGTATTTAGTAGTCCAATAGGTTTACCTAGTTCCTTTGCCCTTTATCTTTAATCATGACCTTGTTGATCCTATTGCATCAACTGTCAATAGTGATGACAGCTCAACATTTTGATGTTACTTAGAACAACCATTTGGCATTAAAGTACTACTTTCACAAATGCATCTCTGCCTTACACAAAATAAGATATTTATGTGGAGCTAAAGGTGAAGTGTGTAATTTCTAACCATCCATCATCAAGTTGCCTGAGCTGCAGAGGCTCGCTGCCCGATCTCGTCATGCGAAGTGAATGGCCGCGGCCAATGGCAAGGTTACATTCATGGAGGAGGGAGGAGATGATCCATCCCCGATCTGTTGAACCCGAGTTCGCCGAGGGCAAACAGGTGGTCTGCTCCAGCCAATGGGAGCATGTCTTTCAGAGCGTCGGGCAACGGCGCAGGCTAAGGCACCATAGGCAGGAATATGACTTTCTAGCCGGGCCACATGTCTGAACAAAGACGTGCGCCGACAAGCAATTATGTCCGTGGTTGTTGGCAGACCAGTGCGTAGGTTGATGGCCGCGTTTGTTATGAGAACGGACCAATGAACATGCAGGATTTGACGCTGGCAGCGCATATGAAATGACTGTAGCCTTTTGGCATCTTGTGATTGAAGAGTCCAGGTCTCTGAACCATACAGAAGATTGGCAACACGCAGGAGGAGTAGAACCGAAGTTTTGTGCTAAGCTGAGTCCTCTGTTGACGCCAAAGGTTCTGAAAAGACCTCATTGCTGAAGCAGCCTGACCAATTCGGCGTGTGATATCGGCCGCGCACCTTCCATTTGAGTTTTGTACACTCCCCAGATATGTGAACTGTGTGACATTTTCCACCTTCTGACCCATAACAGTAATGTTCCTGATATTGGATCCGCCGCCCAGGCTCTGCAATTAGTTTTTTTGCCATGATACATGTAGGCCCAGATGGGAAGCCTCTCGCTCAAAATGCTCAAGAGATGTTACCAATTTTGATGCAGATTTGTCTAGCAACGTGACATCATCTGTGTAGTTTAGGTCAGTGAAATCATGTTCTGGCAACTTAACGCCATTCTGTGATGCTATTTGTTCGAGGATCCAATCCATGGCTCTGCCAGAACACAGCCCTGCCTAACTCCGGAGGTAGTTGTAAGCACCTCGGAGAGTGAGCCGTTAACCCTCACTCTGGCGGTAGTACCTGAATGAATGTCCTTAGTGGAATTTCTGCACCACTAGTTTCACCAAATGGAATTGTAAACACAATGACTGCTTCAAACTTTGCCAACTGCTATTGGGCAGACAAACAGGCAATCCCACACCAAACTCAGTTTATGTGCCCTTGTATCTTTATATTAAACAATATAAACCTCTTCGCTCCAATGATGTGTCTTCTCTGATGATGTGTGCATTGGTGTGATGGTGGGGCAAAAATCCCTACACTCCAGCAACCTGTCAATCATGTTAAATCACAGCAATTAGCAAAGGACAACGATCCAATCAATTCTAGATGGACAAAATCCTGCCATACATTTTTTTTCTCTCATTTGAGATGCTGTTTCTCTTGGATATACATCACAATATGAGGGAAAAGTCCATCACTATTTTCGTTTTACTTTAGGCTTGGACAAGGATAATGTTTTTACATTGATAAAATTACACACATCACCTTTAAGCTCTGTCAGGATTGAAAAATCAGGCCTCCTTCTTCACTCAGTTGAGTGCACAGTGTAGTTGTTGTAAAAACAACTATAAATGCTGAATGTATTTGATAAAGGAAGGCCACATCTCATCTCACAACTCATCTTTCTTAGAAAATTGGACCTACAATCATTATCTAAGGATTTAAATCACACTCGTGACTTTTAAATCACATCGATGACATTTGTGGCATCCGTCCAAGAAGTGAAAAGGAAATTGAATAAACCTGGGAAGTCATGTAAGTGGCTGCCCCTTAAAAGGTTTTTACAATCTGTAAAGTATTGCATTGCATGATTACTCTCTTCCACATAAACCTCTAGATTAATAATTAATTGCCAAACTTATTGACTGACTGACTTAGTTCCTCATTTTATGATGTCACTTGTAGTGGGTGGTTTAATATTTCAGTATGTCTGATGGCTTGTTTTAATTATGTCCATTCATTCTTCCAGCTGAATAACAGAACAGTGTGCGTCCTGCTGTAATTGAATCACAGTGGTTCAATAACAATTTATTATTAGCAGTTACTATGGTTTTGGTTGCAGAAAGAGTATACAAAATCATTGTTTCAGTTATTTATTATTTTAGCAGTCAAACACAAAATACACTTCAATTTCCTCAGTGGTTTATATGACGATGGTTTATACATGTGTTTTCATTGATGATGAATATTAGTATGAATAGTAGAGTGTAATGCAACATGGGCCTGATCTACATTTTATACTGTGTTGTTCTTTTGTGATCCACAACTATACATCCACATGAAAGTCAAACACAGTTTTGTAGACATGGAGCTGGCCTGTACAATCTTAGTGGTAACCAGAGGCGGACAGTAACTAAGTACATTTAATTGAGTATTGTACTTAAGAACACTTTCTGAGTATCGGTACTTTACTTGAGTATTATTTTTTTCTGGAAACTTATAACTTTAACTTCACTACATTTGAAAGACAAATATTGTACTTTTCACTCCACTACATTTCTATCAAGGTCCTCGAAGTAGAAAGTCTTTATTATATAGCAGCTTTGAAAGTCAGTGGGTTATTTTTTTCTTCTCTAAAACTTGACTTTCTTTTTTTCAGACAGTTTATCAGTAATCACTCTTGTAGGGCTACATTAAATGATTTCCCAGCATTTTTTTGAACATTGACCAGTTGCAAATGTGATATTTATTTACAACAATTCAATAAGAAGAAGTTGATATTGTGGTATATATAAGACACAGTGTTGTCTGATTTTGCTAAATTGTGTAAATTAAAATATTACCTATAAAGCCACAGAAGAACTGTTGTGCATCTCCTAATAAAACACAAAAGGTGTTGGACTTGAAGCAGCACTGCACAGACAGTTCTGTGTGTGACATTAAAGTACAGCGAGAGCGATTAGACAGCATTTTAAACAAATGTTTTGATGGCAAATAAGTTGCTGTTTAGCTTTTTTGTTAAAGCAGTGCTGCTGTTGTAAAAGTTGTACATCTACAGTTGTGTTGCTGAGTTTTAAAACAGGTTTGATTTTTTATTTTCTTCCTTATCACTCTGTATTTACAGCAATTTCACTGTCCACTCAGTTTCAAATGTGGATGAATGGCTACACATAGATGTGTGCACACACTGTCAGAGCTGTGTGAGATCACTACCATCCTGCTTTTGTGGGGGTGTAGAGGTGTTAAATAATTTTTTGTTTAGTTTTTTTTTACCCATTGGTTTTTAAACATTCTAAAAGCTCTTTATTCCAAAGATACTCCAAGCTAGTCAGTGTATCAGCAGGTTATGTATTCCTAAGTTGCTTTCAGAAGTATTGCAAGTTTATGTACGACAATAAAACAGTGCATTGACATTAAAAAGGAAATTTAATTTGGGGTAACTTTAGTGCTTTAAAGCATACTCTCTGTACTTTTTACTCAGAAAATCTGGGTCTTACACTTTTACTTGTAATGAGTAATTTTGACTCCAGCAGTATCTGTACTTTCACTCAAGTAATGGAGTTGTGTACTTTGTCCGCCTCTGGTGGTAACCATGATGTTTCAAGTGGATGTAGCAGTTTTGGCAGAGACATTGAACTCACTAAGCTTTTTCTCATACAGTGTCCTAACTCATCCATTAGATAGTATTAAGTACAAACTCAATCTGTGCATGTTGTTCACAGATGATTCCTTTTCTTTTATCAGCTCTCATTCTTTTATCAACTATTACTTCCTCTCATCAGATTTTAATATGAAACCTGCCTTTACATACTACAAGCATTTTGTGTTTCTCACTGGACAGGTTGATTTTCTTTTTCTTCCTTCATTTTTCAAATATCAAGTTGTCATTTTTGGCTGATGGTACCAATTGTCTGCTTTATGGATTGAATACACACAAAAAATAGCTCTAAAGAGAACAAGCTCTGGAGTTTTTTTTATAGTAGTTGTAATGATCTACATACTCTCTTTCAAAACAAAAAGTTTGGGTGGTACATAATCAAAGGGCTTGCCTCTTTGTTATTAAATAGCCTATTGGTTGTAATTACATCAGAGCTATGATTTGTGACTTTCTACTCATTTTGGTGATGGTATCTGGGGGAGGGACATTCTCATTCTATAAAACATTTGATTGGACAAAAAATCTATGTAGTACAGGATGAGACATCAATATTTTCTGTTTTCCCAGAAAAGGTAGACCCTACATTTTAAATGTTTAGAGTCAGTATGATTTTTTTCAAATGTTTTTGAAAGAGGCCTCTTATGATTGCCTTAACTGTTAACTGTTTTCCATTGAACATTTTTAAAGCATTATTCCTGTGATGACAAGGCTGCATTTTCAGCATCATTACTCCAGTCTTCAGTGTCATAGGATTCAATTCAATTCAAGTTTATTTGTATAGCACTTTTCACGATACAAATCGTTGCAAAGCAACTTTAAAGCAAATTAAGTTTCTACATATTTGTGTACTTTATCAGTGTGCCTGTTAGTTAATTTACCATGACATATGTACGGATCTCAATTAAAGATGTAATCAACAGACGATGAACACTATTAACAGTAATTTTTATATGATGTAATCAAACTTATAGCAAAATGTGGTATTTCTGTAAGTTGTTTCAGGGTTGGCATCATCTGAGGTCCTCTGAAGGGGTTGGCATCATCTCTTCTCAGGTGTTCCTAGTTACCAAAACAGAGAAACAAATATACTATTAGCATTGCTGCGTTTACCAAGCAAGCACACTTGAATTTGTTTAAAACCCAAGCAAAATAATGATAATGTGCATTTTGATCAGATATAACTGAAGTACAAAGTTATGAGATACACTATGTGAATGCTTGGCTAAAGAGATGTCTTTAATCTAGATTTTAAACAGAGAGAAGTGTCTCTAGGACTTTGCTATCCTAGGTACTACCAAGAGTCCAGAGTTTTGTGACTTTAGGGAGCGTGATGGATTGTAGCATGGTATAAGACTAGTTAGGTACACAGGATCTAAACCATTAAGGGCCTTGTAGGTAAATAATAATATTTTGTAACTGATACAACACTTAATAGGTAGCCAGTGCATAGACTGTAAAAAATTGGGGTAATATGATCATATTTACTTGACCCGGTAAGGACTCTAGCCGCTGCATTTTGTACTACCTGTAGCTTGTTTATTGAAGATGGGGCAGGACGTTACTCACCTAGGCATTGCATTAGAATAGTCCAGTCTCGAGATCATGAATGCTGAATAGCTTTCCTGCATCCGAAACGGTACCATTTTTCGTACTTGGTATGTTTTCTAGTATGAAAAGAATGCTGTTTTTTGTAAAATGGGAAATATGATTTTCAAAATACAGGTTGCTGTCTAATATAACACCCAAGTTTTTGATTGTAGAGGAAGTAACAGTACATCTGTCCAGTTGCAAATTGTAATCCAAGAGATTCTGTTTACTGTCTTTTGGTCCAAAAAGTAATATCTCTGTCTTATCCGAATTTAATAGGAAAAATTATTGGGCATCTAATCTTTTACATTTTTAATACATTCTGTTAGCTTAGATAATTTAGATGTTTCATCTGGTCTTGTTGAGATATAGAGTTGAGTATCATCAGCATAACAGTGGAAACTAATCCCGTTTTTTCTAATAATATTACCAAGGGGCAGCATTTATATTGAAAATAGCAGAGGACCTAGGTCAGATCCTTGTGGCACTTCATATTTTACTGGTGATAATTGAGATGACTCCCCATGTAAATGAACAAAATGGTAGCGATCGGAGGGGTAGGATCTAAACCATCTTAAAGCTTGCCCTTGGATACCTGTATAGTTTTGAAATCGATCTATGAGTATGTCATGATCTATAGTGTCGAATGCAGCAATAAGATCAAGTAAAACTAGCAATGAGATGAAGTCTTGGTCTGACGCAAGAAGCAAGTCAGTTGTAATTTTAACAAGTGCAGTTTATGTGCTATGGTTAGGCCTGAAACCTTACTGAAATTCTTCATAGAGATCATTTTATTGCAGGAAGGAGCACAATTGAGCAGACACACCTTTTTCTAAAATTTTAGACATAAAAAAAAGATTTGAGATGGGTCTGTAATTTGACAGTTCACTAGGATCTAGTTATGGTTTCTTAATAAAAGGCTTAATAACAGCCAGCTTGAATGGTTTTGGGACGTGACTTAAAGACAACGACGAGTTAATAATATTGAGAAGCATTGATGATGCTTCAGAAATCATCCTATTCTGATTGGTCATCAAGAAACTTTTCTTATTAGTATCATGTTGAAGACGGATTGTAGTTTTGTTGAAACCATTATTATTATTATTTTTTCAGATTCTTTATTGCAATAGAAGTTCAAGATCACATTTTATTTGAATAACTTTCATACATTATAAATGTCACTTTTGATGATTTATTGTGTTTTTTGCTGATAAAAGTATAAATTAATAATACAGAAGTAATATATATATGAAAAAAAAGATTCTGACGCTAGAACATTTGAAAGTATCTGCTACAAGTGCATTTTGTCTAGGTTTTAGGTATGAGCACTATAGCATAGCCAGATGAAGGCTCAAGCTAACAAACCGCGGTCTAATCTACTGTCTCCTAATGACACGCAAATTTATCACCACCTTTAGGCAGCCCAGTCAGAACTCTACATCTTACTGGGACATGAAAGTAAATTCTTCTCAGCATGGTATCCATCGGTCAGATTTCAGGCTAATGCAACTCACACAGTATCCGCCTTTAATATTACTCGCAGGATGCTCCTGGAATTTCTCCCTGACTGACCGCTTGCTGGATTGCCCTCTCCATGTCGTCATATGGATGCTCTGCACCATATTGCCTATTCCCAAACACCCATTTCCCAATGAGTCTTGCCCTTATACGCACTGTGGCCATGTTGTATCTTACACAGAATCCGGAACGCTCATTAATTTTCAGTGCGTCGAGCCTCCGTCGTCCAAACCGATGGAGATGTGGGGTAGCAGGGACTTACTGCCCCCTCCCCCCCTCCCCCCCCCCGTTCGGCCCCCGCCTCGCGAGAACCTACTGTCACCCTGCAAATCATCTGTGAGTAGCACCCTCTCCATTTCCTTCCTAGTCTCTCTCCCAATGTTAAAGTTTATAGTATAATTTTCATTATTAATGAAATTGCTAATGTAAATGTTAACAAAGGGTTTTTTATTATTATTTTGACAATGGTAGCAAAGCTGAGATTAATGCATACATCATGACAATAATTAAATATGAATGTTTCAAATAACCCAATCATGGTTAAGAATGACCAGTATTGATTTTAGTCAAAGTAAAATGTACTCAAATTAATAAATATGACATGATGAAATATTGAATTAAAAAAAGAATATAAAATATTCTAAAACAAACAAAAAAACTGTCAAATTAATGCAAGCCACTTTCTATTCTCTACTTTTATAATTTTCAAAAGACAAGACTGTGATTAAACAACAAGAAACTGTAAAAATATAATTAATAATCGTCAGTTTTTAATACTTTCTTAAAAAATATAGAATACTTTTATATATATATATTATAACTATATATATAGATATATATATATATACTATTATCATATATAAATACAAATTTAATAATATTTATTCATCATTTATTAATATTTATGCAGTGTTCCCAGCGATCTTTCAGTGGCATTCAGTTCTATTATATTTTTAGCAAGTATTTGTTTCGCTGGGATTGAACGCCCCGACGCTTGTTGTTCTGCTCTATTACGCAATGCTCTAAGCCACTGAGCCCATATATATATTATAAAGAAAAATAAAGAGCAATATCCTAAAGCCTCCAAATCCTATGATGGATGTGATGGATTGTATTGATTGATGGCATTAAGCTACTTTTATTCTAATTTTTTTATAATTCATGACCTAATACAAAATACATCAGGCCACTGGCACCGGTGCACATTTTCCCTCTAGTGACATCTAATGAGAAAGATCAGCTAAATCCACACTGAGTGACACCCCGTATGCCCTTGAGGGGCCCCTTCACGGAGTGGAGAGAGTTTGTAAATCTGACTAATGGTGTTGTTCAGGCCTGTGATGATAGTATCCGGGAGATGCCAATCATAGGGTGACTGCACACGATGCCCGAGAGTGTCTTTTCATAATGCATGAAGTCTGGAGTCCCTGAGGCCAAAACGACGACAGTACTGCGATAACCGCCGAACTAGCTCAGGATTCTACAGAGCCTGCATTTACTAATCTCATTTACATTTTCGTAGGGTACTGATGTAAAGCTTTAATTTATGAAAATTACTCTTAGTGATGTGCATTCACTGTACTCTTAACCATTCCAAACACGAGCCTTACCAGATTAGTATTATAGTACAACAATAATGCTATAGTGATATAAAAAAGATGCCGATAAAAAAAAATGTGTAATGTGATTAGGCCACTATTTCGCCTATTATTGTTGCTGATACTATTATGAAGTTCTCCTCCAGCACATAGTACTCCTCACAGCTTGATAATATTGTTGAACTTCATGAGTGTCAAACAATTGGACAGTCTCAGTGGATCAATTTAATGTTTTCTCTCTGCCTTTATAAGACGACTAATCTAGATATTCACAGTCTGTTTGTGGAGGTGTCCGTAAGGAGCGGCTTTTTTCTACAGAGTTGAATGGTTGTCTGTCTATCCCCATCCATAGTGCATGCATTGCAACAGGCAACAAAGCCCCTTCTCTTGTGCTGAGTAAAACCTGAATTATGACTATCTTCCACACTCTCATTATTCATCTATTCTTATATTGTCCTTCATCTGTGTGTCCTTCTGTTTACTGTTATAATTATTTTATTGATGCTCACATGTCTGCTTGTATGGGGTAGAGCTCATGTCATTGATATATGCATCGCATATTCGACTGTCCGGAAGGTATGTCTAATACCTTCACGCCGTCTAGTGGCCGATTATACTGTCGAAAGTGAGTACTACTCCTAGCCTCATCTCCTATTCATTAATTCTGTGCAGAACCCAGTCGTTTTATCCAAGCTTATCATAGAAAGACACATAAGCGATTCATAAGAGCTAGTACAAAGAAAGGCTTGCTAACCCATAGTTCTAAAATTGATCGAAAACGTCAGGCTACTGAGCAGATGAAGGTGAGAAACTAGATAATCTTGTTTCATTGAGAATAGATTTTTCTCTTAATTGCATGAGCTTTAGGCTAGTTTACTTTACCTATGCCAAAAATGAAAACTGATAAATTAAAAACACGCATCAATTATCACGCCGCATGTCATCAAAGCTCATAGGACTTTCTATTCTTCTTCTTGCTATGAACAGTGAATTATTTTAATAATCTCACAGAGCAACGTACTAACATAACGATATTGACAGAGAATGAGACTGGGTTGTTATCTCCAAAATGACCACAAAAAAACACACATGTCCATAAACTTGTGTCACTATACTATTATTTTATTTTTTTTTATTATTATTATTTGTTAAAGATATGTAGTTAAGTTTGCTGAGGTTTAGTAGTCATATATATCTATCACTGGAAAAAAAATCTTAACATCTACATCTACATTCATAGAGAATTAGCAAGGTCTAATTCATTTTGAACATTTATTGTACACTCTTTATTCTATTACTTAGAATGAATCCATTTCCCACCAATCGCTGTTTGAATCAGAGTTATGTTTCCATTGACTCAACGATACAGTCGCTCTCCTCACAGCATTCACGCTTTTGTGAAAGAATAGTGATCACGACTTATATTTTGGTGCATTTTCTTACAGTTGTTATCATATGCATCAGATCATTTTTGAATTATACATGGCATAGATATTTCCTATTATTCTTCTATCTTATTCTGACTTGAAAGCTTCAGTCCCCGTTTTTGTATATCAGCATATGCTGATTGCTCCTTTGTGCAAGCGCTTCGTTTGTGTTCTAGTCCGAACGAAGTCATTACCTGTTTTTTTTAGAAGAATGTAGGGTGACAATGAGGTCTAAACTTTAAACAAAAATGCAGAACATAATGATTCAAGAGATGTGTGTCTAGGGCGGGGCTAATATGGCACAAAATGGGGGTAAATCTCAGTATTTTTTTCAGAATTAGGTGGTTGTGCGTGACCAATTCTCATTTTTACGATTTATGCCTTGAAATGTAACTACAACATGATATGGCAAGTACTTTTTCTTTATTAAAACCCTCTAAAGACAATTTCGATTTTAAAGTGCACCACCATATAGTCTGTCACATTTTGTAAATGTTGACCAAATCTTTGTCTTAACGTAATATCTATGCATAAAAGTGCAATGACTACCACTCACAGCTTTACGAAACTGTCTTATAATACTATATTTGTTAGAAATAATAGAACGAAAATGCTTTAAAAAATACCAAAAGTCAAGGTAATTCAAATTCAAAATGACTGAAGGTATAACACCAGTAGACTATTAACTATAAATGTTCTGTAAAAACAATAAACAGCAGCTTTCACGCTGTCACTATTATGCAAACATGAAATATCAGACATACAGTGGTAGTTCTTTACAGGTTTTTTATTTGATTGCGCTGCTTTCACATTGTTTTTTCTTTTCTATGTAACTTGACCTTGACTGTTGCTTCCTCGGCAATCTCTGCAGCGTCTCATGCATAAAACGGCATTCTAAAAACGCGCCGCTCAAGTTGAAAGAACTTAAACTTAACTCCCATCTTCCTGCATTTTTTTCCTATTCCACTGCCCATGTCACATCTTTGTCAACACAGCGATCTGTGTGATGGCCCGTGTGATATACTATCTAACTTATGAGTCCTTCACAAGAGCGCCTGCCAACACGGAGCGGTTAATCATTCTTTTCGCTTTACTGTTAACATTGACATATTGTCAAAGTGTCTAATTCTAACGTTTGGTAATATTTCTATTCAAAATCAGGATTCCTCGATTTATAAAAAATAAAATCGTGGCAAAAAATTACATTTGAATTAATCAATAAAATCTGAAAAATCGCCCAGCCATATGTGTGTCTATGTATTTGAAGCTGGGTCACAGTATATCCTGTTTGTGATCTAAGAGAGAGAGAGTAGTTTCTAATACCATCATCTCCTGATATTCTCTCAGTGATCCTGTAATTGAAGCCCTGCATGTATTTACCCAGCTAACAGCATCAGATCCTACTTTTTGCAAACCCAACAGCAGTTACATATAGAACAGAGGCTGGGGCAGGACTGTCCTGCTACTCTTGCATCTCCCACAGGGTGAAGGGAGAGATGAAGGTGGAGATGTCCTCCTTCCATCCACTGTGCTTAGGCCTGTCTCTCAGGCTCCTGGCATTCACTCTTGCCTGCTGTCGCTGGGCAGTCATGCATGGTCTCCCTCTGTTTCTGCAGACAGTAGAGATGAAAGAGATGGGGCGGGACGGGTACTCGGACACTGAGCACTATCTGCCGATGGAAGGCCATGGCAGGGCTGCTTCCATGCCTCGACTCCCAGCAGACAACCAAGTGAGCGCCTCATCCTGTCATTCCTTCGTGTTTCCCCCCTTCCTTTTCTTCTACCCCCTTTTCACATCTGTCCTTCCTTTCTTGACCCTACAAACATTCCACTGTCCATTCCTGCATTAAACAAATGTGCCGATTGGCCAGATAAAGCAAAGAGAACCCATTATAGCATATGCAATGGATTGATATCCTTTACAAGCAAGTGTGAGGGTGAATTACACAAACGAGTCAATTATGCTAAGTCGCTAAGTCATAACGATACTAAATGGTGCATTAAGTCAAGTATACAACCATGCAGTCTATTGAGATTAAATGTAAGATGGTATAGCAGTATGAAATACATTTTCATTTGGGACACAAGTTCAGGTGTTTACATACTTTGGGTCATGTAGACGGAGTAATAGTGGAACTGAGTAACAGGGACGACCCGTACCCCCCCCCCTTCCCCTCCCGTGCATATACACTACACACCACCTGATGTGGATCCGTGCAGTGCGAAATAACTAAATGTTATTTTTGTACATTGTTGAGCTGCCCCAGCCCACCGACTGTGATTTTGGGGGTGCGGCCTAATCAATTCATTCCTACAACGCAGGCTGCTAGAATTCTAGCAATGGCCCTGTGTAGTATATTAATGTTTGTAACAGAGAAAAATTCTGAAGAAAAATGTTAGTTTATAGAGGATAGGCCTTTTAATGTTGCACATTGAAAAAAATGTTTGGGCCCAGAACAGATCCTTGAGGCACTCCACAAGAAACAAAGCTTGATCAGTCAGTATGAAATAGTTTCATCTGCATACCTGTCATAAATATGCATTTTAAGTATCTGTAATTATCAGAATATGTGTTTGAATATATGTGATGTATTCAAGAATACATTTTTTTGCATTCAAACACAATCATATTATAATTGTCTAGATAGATGATATCTAGCATATTACAACATGCACCCTCCTTACTTATAATGCATATTTGATGTAGGTCTAGAACAGGGTATATTTTAAGTGTTTTTTTTTCTTTCATGTTTCTCACCACTGGCCTTTGAGTAGCTGCCTCCTCCTCATTCATACAGACCCTAATATACACACTTCCCTGCAACACATTATACAAAAAGGAGTATGACACACGAACAGGACATCTGGATGCTCTGTATTAATAAAATGCAATACCCAGATGGCATATTGCATCCGCGGAGATTCTGAAATTTGTAACAAGTGCACAATTTGCTATCCCATGATGCTGTGGGTGCTGAGGAACTGACAGATTAGAAAAGCAGCGTTGGGTTTGCTTTCTTTTTTCTGAATAAATTCTCTTCTCATGCTGTCTCCTTGAATTTTCTGTGAATATGTCTTTCCTTCTCTCCTTCGCTATATCTTTATTTTTTCTTTAAATTCTTATTTTCATTTTTGGTTTGGCTAACTCTGACTTCCTCCCTCAGTAAAGAAGTTACTCAGTGTTCTTACATTGTCTTTACTATAAAAAATAAGTAATTTAAGTAATTATTTACAGCCCAGTATTACTTTATGTGGTTCCTTTCTATTTTTGTTGTTAACCTTTGGCCAAGTTTGAATTGCGTTTCATTCAGGGTCATAAAGCTCTTTATTTTTTTTATTTTTCAAAAAAGTGAAATTTGAGGCTGAAGCAAACAATGACTTGGGAGTTGGTACTGAGATGTGGATTTGTGTGACCATGTGTTTGTGTGCATTAATGTCTCCCAAGTTTATGTAAGTACAGTACTGTTTAAAGGTTTGAGGTCAGTTAATTTTTTTTTTTCGTAATTGTTTTATTTAACAAGGATGCAGCAAATTGAGCAAAAGTGACAGGAAGGACATTTGTCACAAAACATTTCTATGTCAAATAAATGCTGTTCTTTTAAACTTTTTTGATCAAAGAATCAAAGAAAAAAAAAGTTTTCAACAAAAACTTTTAGCAGCAAAAACTGTTTTCAACATTGCTAATAATAAGAACTGATCATTAATAATGACCATCATTAATAAGTGTGCACTCAATCAGCTATATACAGAATGTTTCTGAAGGATCATGTGAACTAGAAGCTACCGTAATTGAGGCTGCTGCAATTCAGCTTGGATCACAGCCATAAATTACATTTTAAAATATATTAGAACAGAAAACAATAATTTAACATTGCGATAATATTTCACAATGTTTATCTAATTTTAACTGTTTTTGGTCAATCAATCAGGCCTTGGTGAAGACATAGAGACTCGTTCAAAAATATAGAAAAAATATTGACCGAACCCCAAAACATATGAACATTATGTAGTGTTTCGTAGCTTGCGCTAAACCCTCAACATGTACTAGTGAGAGTGATTGAGCTATATTTTTCTGAAAACGCAGTACTAAGAGAGTTGGTGTGTCTCATCTATACGTCTTATGTGTGTGCAGTGTAGTAGTAGTATGAGCCTCTCTTGGCAGCTGTGTGTCTGATCTACTGTACTGGGGGGGGGGGTTCCTCACCATATCATTCTGTGTGGTGTACTGTGACGTGTCTCTAACACTGCCTCTGGTCCCTCTGTGTGTGTGCTGCTGTGGTAAGTGTCTTTTTTCCGTCTCCACTGCTTCTGTGTCTAACCAGGTTCTCTGTGTCTCTCTTCTCTCTCTTTATTTATATCTTTCTCTCCTTATTTCCTCCCCTCTTTTACTCTCTTTTTTTGCCCTCCCCATCCTCGTTTACTCCTGCACGAAACCCTATCTCCAACTTTTTATTCTTTTGAGAACAATCTCTCTTTCTCTCTCCTTCTCTCTCATGCCTGGGGTCACCCACTGTTAATGTGCTTTGTCTTGTGTAAATGCGGCCCTTTGTGCTTTCTATGTGTGTATTTGTATGGACATATCTTTGGCGTGTCTTGTGTTTGTATGGAAATGGCTGTTCAGCAGCCACGGAGGAAAGCGCGACACCGGGGAGATAATCTCACTGTATGTGCAACCTCTCTCGTTCATTATTACTTTCTTTCCATTATCACTGTCTGTTTGACTCTGTCTGACTCTGGCATCTGTTTTTCTGTCTCTGGACGATTCTCTGGAAATCACCTAATTTGTGCTTGAATATCTCAGGAAAAAAATACTGGAAAAATCTTTTAATATTGCAATATGGGATTCTTTTTTTTTTTCATTCAGAGGAAACATTATTTCAACTATTTAAACCAATAACAGTAAAAAAATAGCGTAAAATTATGTTTTAACCAAAGGAAAGCAATTAAGGAAGGTTCATTTAATATGTCTGCTTATTGCTTTATTTGAAATAAAATTAAATATTTATATAGATAAATTTTTACTAAAACATTTTAATATACTGAGGGACTTCTGTGAACATTTTAGTAATGACACAGACAGATCGTTTAATCAGTTGTGAAAAGTATTGAAGCTATTCATTGTCAACTTACTATACTGGGCCATTATTATTATCTGTAGAGTACAGACAGATTTTCAGACAGATTTGTGTGCAGATCAAATCACACAAAACTCCTTGTCTGCCTCCTCCTAATGTATGTGTATCTGCTATCTGTGTGCTTTGCAACACTCATTGTGTGCTGTGTGTTCATGTGCAGTTTAGGTTTTGTGTGATTGTTGTTTTTGTGCCATACGCTGTTGGTAAAAGTTTCCTTTAAGCTGTGATGTTGAGTGTGTGTGTGTGTTGGTGTTGTGCTCGTGGCGTGTGGTGTAATTGGGTTTGTGGGACTCTGATAGTTGAGTGCTCTATTGTGTGTGTGTTGTGTCTGTTGTTGGTGTTGTCGTTGGATATGTGCCTGTTTTTGAGCCAAAGGAGGGACAATGCAGCAGAGATTCTTTTGGGTTCAGTGGTCGAATCAAGGGGGGAAAAAAGGGAAAAAGGAGGAGGCAATGAAGAGTAAGAGGGGGAAGGAAATGGAGAAAAGAGGGAAAGAAAAAGAGGAATTGGGGGAGGAAACTTGTCTAAAGTGTGTTTTATTTTTTTGTTTTTTTATTGTATGGGACCTGTTATTGTTGTGCTGGCAAAAATTGATTATTAACACTACCAAAAAGTAGGAGTTCACAGTCAAGAGCCAGTGAGGATTCATTTAGTGTAGCTAAACATTAAGGAGGCGGCCCTCTATTAAGACTCACTGTAATGCGACGGATCAAAATTGATGTTAAACATCAAAAGGTTTTTTTTTTCCCCAACAGTTTTCCCCGAAAGTTCAATTAAGAAATAACAGATGTATGTTTTGAGTGATACTTTATACTGTTAAGTAGGTGTATATGTTGTATCTTACGGATCGCGCTCAATCGGAAGCGCCTTTATGGAGAAAAGGTAGCTACTCCTCTCAGAAAATGTACAAATAAAGGTAATTAAACATCTAAAATTATTATTTGGAGCATTTAGATCGCTAGATGAGGGCTTAATTAACTCATTTTTGTGAAAACCTCAAAAAGCGATACCCTAAATCAACTTGTCACCTTTTTTTGGCCTGTCTCGCTCAAAGATTAGCTTGTGCGCATTCCGACTCATTTTGCCAGCACGGGTCACATATTATTTTTATTTTGATTTTGATGAAAGTTTGAATGTGTTATGGAGATATGGGTATTACTGTGTTGAAGGCAGAAACAGAAATGATGATGGAAAAACTACCAGTCCACAGCAAATAAATAAATAAATAAAAATAAAAACAAATCATTGTTAATAATAATAAAAAACATATATAATGCTATTGTAATGGAAGTGGGTGATAAAATAATGCATATCGTTACATATGTAACATTTAAAAGTAACATTCCCCAACACTGTTTATGTTAAAAACACACTGTTTTGTAGCACAAATAGTTTACCATTTACTGCACATACTCTTCTTCTTATAGTTATTTGCCTATAGTGGCTAATTAATCTGAAATCTTACATCTTACTTCCAAGTTGTTGTTTTTTTCTACAGACGAGTCAGTAACTGAAAACCCTTGATTGTATGCCATGCTGCATCCATGCCTCTAGGTGTCAGTGTTGATGGTGTTTGATAGTGAAACCAGTCAAATTCACACTTTTATGAGAAGGACCGGTTCTGATGAGATTATTCAGATCGCACAAGGCCCGATGAGAGTCAAGGGTCCAGGGTTTGTGCCACTGCAAACCACCCCACTCTGCACGTCCCTCTTCCTGGACCATATATCTGGTGTTGCCCCACACATCCTCTCTGAAGCCTGGACAGGCCTCTCTCTTCTCTCTCTGTGGTGTGCATGACTGTGAGTGATGAAAAGAGAGGTCTGCTTAAGAAATGTGCTTCTGTCAAATGTTGAACTAGGATGTGTATTCACGGATGAGTATTTTTTATTTTTTTTACTTTTTATAGATTCAGTCCTGGATGCATGCAAGGCACGACCTTTTGCAACTATCTCTCAGTTTCTCTCTCTTTTTTACATATATGTCTTTCTCTTCTATGCGGATTCTGCATGGTGAATTTCTTTAGTTGTTCGCTGGTATCGGCTGAGTGTGTTCATCAGGTCATACACAATCAAACCAAACCAACTCCCAGACCTACAGAATTAACACTCAAGTTTTAAGTCATCATAGAACCCATTTACACCTGGTATTAACATGTGATTGGGCCAAAATGATCACACATTGTCAGCACTATAATACAGATGTAAGCAGTGCTTGTCTTGTTTTCCAGTTGATTATCTAAACATCCTTAAAATAAGATAAAATTACTTGAGAAGGAAAAGTATCTAATAATAAGACTTGTTTTAGAGAAATATAAATATTTTTTTGAAAGCTGTATCTTCTGCTCACCAAGGCTACATTTATTTGATCAAAAAAGTTAAAATAGTAGTATTGTGAAATATTATTACAATTAAAATAATTGTTTTCTATTTTAATAAATTTTAAAGGGTGTCATATGATGCGATTTAATTTTTTTCCTTTCTCTTTGGAGTGTTAAAAGCTTTTGGTGCATAAAGAAGATCTGTAATGTTTCAAGGACTAAAGTCTCAAATCCAAAGAGATAAAAGTTAAAAGTTAAGAGTCAGCCACGCCTAACTAAAACAGCTCGTTCTAACACGCCCCCACATATCTACCTCACTAGGTGGGAAGATTTGCAACAAAGCCCAAATGTTCACGCAAAGAAGAAGGCGTAACTTGTATTCTCGCTGTAGTATAGTTGACGCTGCAGCCATGTCCTGAAGACACTGTGTGTTTCGTTGTGAAAAGCGAAACTACTTTGTTTGGTCTTCCAAAAACGGACGATATTCAACTTCGTCTGCCTAGAGCTGATCTGATCTGTGCTGTGGGAATACATCAACTTAGTGCTGTGGATCGACGGATCGGCTTTCACCGTCGACGAAGCGGAGTCCAGCCTCTGCTCACGCTAAGCCGCGATTTCCGCTCACGCTAGGGCCGCCGGGGTATCGTTCCTGTGAAAGCGAACTACTTTGTTTGGTCTTCCAAAAGAGGACCCAACTAAAAATCAGTGGTTAAGTTGTATTAACCAACACTGTTCCAGAACAGTTCAACCAAAAATATTCAGATGTGTGCAGCGCATTAGGACTGTTTCCTGATCCTGGTAGAGTAAACGACAATGCCGGCTGTTCTGACTCACAGTCTGTAAGTACGTTTCATTTAAAGGATTTGCCACTGACAATTCAAACACGAGTTTTGGGCAGTGTGTAGAGTAGCGCTTGTTGTTTGTCATTTCTCATCACAAATGCAGACATGGTTTATGTCATTCATTCCGTTTCCTCTTTTTTTCCGGTGGCGCCGAGCAAACGCAACGCGTTTAAAAGACAGTAGTAAGTCATGTACTAATCAGTAATATTTCCCCATGGATGACAAACAAAGGCTCGTTTATTATGGGTTTAATGTTGTCTCGCTAGCTCTGCGGACACGGCATAACCGATGGTTTGAGGGGCGTAAAATTTCTGTCACATGTTTGAGGTATTCGGCCAATCACAACGCACTGGATAGCTGGCCAATCACAGCACATTTCGCTTTTTCAGACCGATGAGCTTTGTAAAAATCGACGCGTTTCAAAAAGGCGGGGCATAGAGGAGAAACAATAATGTACAGTATGTGGAAAATAAGGTGTTTTTTTTTACTTTAAACCGCATAAACAAAAATTTCATTACACCAAATTGTATTTTTAGCAGCATATGACCCCTTTAATACTGTAATTTATCCTGTGATGACAAAGCTGAATGTTCAGCAGTCATTACTCCAGTCTTTAGTGTCACATGATCCTTCAGAAATCATTCTGATATACTGATTTGCTGCTCGATAAATTTTACCCCAAACATTTGAACAGTAATGCAAGTGATGTGAATATATTCACAAAATCAGAGACCTTTCCCTCAAATAGGATCATGAGTGGTCTCAGCTGTCCACTTGTGATGGGATCACCCAAGACAGAAGTTAATACCAGGAGTAAACACGGCCGTACATTCACACGACCATCTGCCTGCCATTAAGAAATGCAACGGAAATGAAGTTCCCTTCTCAAATCTTCTAGACCCATTAATTTCCAATAAACAGATTCCTCTCTCTTCCTTCGCTCCCTTTTCTTTTCTCTCCCTACCTCTTTCTCTCTGTCTCTCCTGTGCCGGCTCTCTCAGCAGACTATCACTGATAACAGTCCGATGAAGCGTTCAGCTTCATCTTTGGGGCATGGGCGTCAAGGCCGTTCAGTGCGGGGTGAAGACTACGCCATGGACAGGGTTATCCCAGAAGAGGGTCACAGACATGGGCATCGCCACCGAGACCGCAGTCACCGTGCGTCTGAGCGCTCCCTGAGCCGTTACACTGATGCTGACACAGGTCAGAGACAAAAACATGTAAAATAATGGTACTGATGGCATTTTGTCTTTTTAAGAGAGTAGGAGAGCTAATAGTAATGCCCTCTTTTCTCTCTCTGGCTGTGGTCTAGCAGGTCTTGGCACTGACCTCAGCACCACCACACAGTCAGGAGACCTGCCATCCAAGGAGAGGGACCGGGGCCGGGCCAAAGACCGCAAGCACCACCATCATCACCATCACCACCACGGTTCTCTAGATAAGGAGCACTACGGACATGAGCGAGAACGAGGGGACTACGGCCACAGACAGTCTAGAGAGAGAGACCGCCGCTGGTCCCGCTCACCGAGTGAGGGCAGAGAGTGCCTGACTCACAGACAGGTGGGCTATTCATTCATAATGAACATATGCTCTTAATGCACATAGAGACACATTACAGTTGAACATTTCTGCAGCACTGAAAAAAATCATTTTCTTTAAAAGTAATTTTGCCTTCACTATTGTCCAGTATATTTATCCAAACATCCATTAAAAAAATTTACATTTACTTGGTCAAATTAGTTAAAATATTAATCATAGAATCATAATTTAATTAGGTATATTGTTCTTAACTCATTAGCAAATTGGTTTTTATTTTGTTTTAAGAATTTTTTTTTAAAACATTGTTAGAAAAGACGAGAAAAAACAATTAAACTTTATCAACTTTAATAAATTAAGAATTAACCTATATTTTTAATTCTACATTTTTTTGTTGCTTCTCAAGTAAACCTTTTTAAAACTTTTGTTGCTTCTCAAGTAAATCTTGTTTTAAGGATGTTTTGGTATTTTTACTGAAAAACAACGAAAATACTGATAAAGTAAAATGATTTTTGCAGAGAACCCATCTATTTCTTGTATTAAAACAGGATGTTTAACTAAAAGGATCAATTTTTATATCTGTCTTAGGTAATTTATGTTGTTTATTTATATTGTGACTATTATTTTCAACAATATTGTGCTAGTCAGGACCAAAAATAATGTGACCAGTCTAAATTAATTCTATTTCAGTTTTCACAATTAATAAGTTATTTTCACAATTGCAACAGAATTCAATTCTTTTTGTTGTTTTTTTCTTTCGTGTGTCCTCTCTTTTCCCTGTGATATGTTGCTTTACATTTGGTTGTTTATTTTATGGCTGTTCGCATCGGTCGCTTTGCTCTTACTGCTTTGCAATGTCTCTCATTCTTGTATCTCTCTCTCTCTCTCTCTCTCTCTCTCATGACTGCGCTCTTTCCTCTCGACTGCGGGTATGTGTAATATCATACTGTCTATTCTTGTTGTGTGGTTAATTTGTGGTTTCTGTTTGATTTGCCTTGTTACATTTCCTGGAGGGCAGTGCTCAGTAAGCGGCAGTCCAGTCACCTCATCGGGAACAGCAAGAACAGACGAGGGGACGACGGAGTCCAGCTACCCCAAACCCAGCTAGCCCCGACCACACGTCACCTACTCTCCCGTGGTCCGTAAGCCCATTGGCGGCACCCCCCCTCCGGGCCAGCAAAACCGACTCCCCGCTCCGACCTCCCATCGGTTCAGTCCGCCCGGCCCCGAGCCCCCGCTTCCCCCTCACCACCACCCGTCGCCTCCCCACCACGGCTCTCCTCGCTCCACCCGTCACGCGCACTGGGGCCCCGGCCCTGTGGAGAGCGTGGAGGGTGACGGTTTCTACGATGACCAAGACTATGAGTTCAATCACCACAAGCCTCCATCCTACGAACAAAGCCCTGTGCAGGGCAACCCTCACCCACATTCCCCCAAGACTTCCCGCCATAGCACCCCACCTCAGGGCCAGCCACATCCGCGGCGCATGCCAAACGGCTACCGTTCGCCCTCTCCCCACCACCACACCCCCACCCACCAGGGAACTCATAAGCCTCCTCATCCCAGAGGGCCCAGGAAGGGCCTCCATGAACCCTACAGTGAGACTGATGAGGATGACTGGTGCTAGCCTCTGGGACGGGGAGGGGTGAGTCCTTCCACGCTCTCTGGAACGGACTGCTGCCATGCGGAGCGCCAACTCGCGGTGAAACAATACTCTCACTGGATTGGCCGATCTGTCCGGGGAAACACTAGACAGTGCTCTGAATGTTCACAGGGGAAATCAAGGCATGATTTGTTTCTTTCTATTTCTCGTTTCTTTTCCGATTCCTCTGCTGCCGAGTGTTTCCCTGAAAGTAACGGACCGCTGACAGTGAATATGAAGACTTATGAATATGAAATCCTGTTCTTAGCCTTTTTCTGAAGAATACAAAAATTGTTTTGATAAGGAGGAGGAATGTCTGAACTTTTTTTCCCAGGACATTTCACGCAGTCCCTCTGGAAATGAGACGCTAAGAACTCTAGCACTCATTTTAAAAAAAAAAAAGAAAAGAAGGTGATCACTTTTTATTTCACAGAATTTGACTGGAGATTCGTTTATTGCAAAAATCAGTCCAGATGCTGGGAAATATCGATGAGTTTTATCATCTGTGTTTACTGTTGTTAATTATTCCAGTGAGGGGGAGGCATTTGTCCATGTGGGTAAGTTGTGGGTGGGAGTTGGAGATGGACGGAGGTGAACTCACTTGAACTAAAATAGGAAAGCCCACCCTGCACTTCAGACCCCCAGGCACAAGAAAGAAGAATCACAAAAAATTATAATAATAATAGGAGAGAAAAAAATGAAAGCTCCTCACTCTTCTTCTACGGCTTCGTCTTCTGCTTCTCATTGGAAACATTGGAGTTTGAATCTTCTGTTGCACTGCCCAGCTTTGTTTGAACTCCCAGAAAAAATAAATTCTTTGGAAATTCTGCATGATTGAAAAAAAAGGAATAAAAAAAACAAGTTTAAAAAATACATAAAGAAATGTTGGATAAAAAAGGGGGAGGGGATCAATTCCTTGGCTCTTTTGTCATGTCCGTGACGTTCTCTCTCTCTCCCATCAGCACCCTCCCTCTCTCTCACGACTCTCTGAGATCCCTCTCTCCTGAAAGAGGAAAGGGGAGAAGAAGCCATTGCTAATGTAAGTAAATGGGTGACCAGAGAGATGTTCGCAATGTTTTCTACCAGATTTGGTGCCAAATACCACATTCAATAATGATTGCGAATCAAAAATAAATGGATAGCACTATTATTTTTAAGCTTGACATTTTATAACCTTTTGATTTACATTCCTCTATCAATGGATTTGCTCACTTGCACAAAAATGCAGATATAGTAGCACATAAAATAAAACATAAAACAGGCAAAGGACACTCTTTTCCCTTACACCGCCGTAAACGTGCTCTTCCAGTCTTCCAGGGTAAACGCAGAGACAGAGAGTTGAGGGGGGAGAAGAGAGAGAGAAAGAGAACCTCTTCATCTTTACATATGATTTCATGTTGATAATGATAATGTGTGTATAAAGATGATAACATAAATTATAATAATTGATGATGGTGATGAAGATGATGATGCTTTTAATTTCGTTTTCTACCTGTTTTTGTATTTGACTCAGCTGCTCTATGTATTGCCATACTTGTTTTCATGTGAGGTTTGTGTAGATGGTGTGTGGAGCTCTGTGATAGTGATCCATTATGGGCCATGACAAACCCATCTGACCTTCAGCCGACGTCCTCGGTAGCTCGACGACTTCGGATGTTTCCATGGAAACAGTTTCTCAGCCATATCATTGAGCGTTAATGACAGTTCGAAGCATGCCTCTGATCTCGAGTCTCTGTAACTGTGAACACTTTTTATCAAGAAGGGAAAAAAAAGAAAGTAGAGGAAGAGCTGACTAGTTATCGACCATATTGATATAAACATGTTATGTACATCTTTAAAGAGCATTTAGATTAAGCGAACAAGGATTAATTAGGTTGGCATAAAATTCTTACATTTTTTTTCCCATTTATTCTCACTCTTTCAGTAATAATATTTATTGTAAAGAATGCTTTAAAAAAAAAAAATTTTTCAATTATTTTTACAATTATCTATTTAGAATCGTTGTTTTTCTAACGTTTAAACCAGTTGTTCTCAACTAGGGGTCCTCAGCAATATTATTATTAATATGATTAATAATATATTCAAATACGAAAAGAAAACAAATCACAGAATAAATCTTAATTCAAAATATAAAAAAGTTACAAAACAAGCAGCTTGATGTCAAAAAGGTTGTGAACCACTGCTTTAAACTAACCTAAAAAAGTCCCGAAGACATTTTAATGTGTAAGCAAATGGTTGAGAAGGTAACTGAGCTCCACTACCTCTACTAGATCAGCAGATAGCGCTGTGATCCACATTGTTCTGCAGCCAGTGGCTCTGGCTCTGTCAGTCTCACTTTTTTCTGTTCCATGTTTATGTCAATGACCTGTACACTGAGAGTAGTACTATGTGTCTGTCACCGATGGTGCACGGTTCTGTGTTCAGGAAATGTAACACAGCCAATCAAACTGCACAGGAACATGTAACACAGCCAATCAAATTGCATGGGTGAAACAATGACCGGGCCTTTTCTGCCAAAACTTGTCTCTTGTGTCCCACTAATCTTTGTGTCTTTTCGGCCCATATTACCATCGTCATCTCAGTCTTGTTTACGAGGCAGAATCCTCTGTGGAATGACTCCGCATACACAGACTGCTGCCGAACGAGTCCAACTTTGCAGCATGTGCAAATTAGACAATGTATGTAGCATTTACTAACATATTATCACGCACAATCCCACTTGAGTGAGTCCTGTATGTAGCACTACTGATGAAACTGGTAAGTTTGTGGCTCTCCTTTGAGACAGTATGTTTATTAAGTGTCCACAACTGGTGAGTATATTGTCCTTGAGGATGTAAACACTCGATACAGGATCCAAGTTTCATGTCTCCCCTTGCTAGTTGAGCATTATTAGATTTTGTTGTCATTGTTTCTTTGAGAACTGCATTCTTAGGAATGCATTACTGAGATGAATCAGTGCCTTATTCACTGTTGTTTAGACCGCTCATCCCATTTTTACACATTTATACAGCTGCAATGTATCAGTTTGCAGTGAAGCTGTCTCTTTTTCTTGATTTCTTTTATCCACAACAGGCATTTACCTTCACAAGGCTTTAGTTTTTATAAGGAGAGTATCTATGTATGCAATACAAACCTGTTTTGAGTTGCAAGAAGCGTCAAGGAAATGATGTGTCTATATGTTTGTGAACGGTGTGTTTATGTTTGTGATCAGGTCTATGATGATGTGTTTGACAAAATTCACCATGCGAATGATTTTCAGTCATCCTCATTTGCATGCATGATGTTCTCTCAACTTCTTGATGTGTGTGGCTGTGAGAGAAAAGACAAGCGTTAGTCTGGATAGGACATTGACATTTGTCATAATAATTAATCATTACTAACAACTTCAGTTCATGTTTGGCAAAACAAGGGACAATTAAAAATACAATGCTGATGTGGGAGTCACACTGTAAAAAGAATAAACTAAAAATAAGCAAGTTTTTGTCAGAAAAAAATATAGAGAAGCATTTATCTCGAGAATTGCATGTGCAATGTGCATGCCACAGCGTTTGATAAAAAGTTAACTGCAGGAATAAAAAAAAATGTTTTGTAGAAAAAAAACACAAGTACAGATAAATCTTTTTTAAAGTAATATATTCCTTTATGCTCTATTTTTTAAAACAAAAAAACAGCATATTCTGGGGAGGAAAGTCACTTTGATGCAATTTGAAAGTGGTTTGTTTCTTTCTGTTTCTAGCTGTTTTTTCTGCCAACTAGAAGGAGAGACACTTCAACACTATGTTCAGGGCACATCAATATGACTACTGTCACAAAAAAAGAAAGAAATAAAAGAGTCAAGAAGAAAATCTTTGCTGTTTTTGATTCAGGAGTGTGCACAAAACTCTGGTTTTTAGTTTTGAAATCCCTGCTTGCACTATGGTTCTAAATTTCGGATTCTTTCACAATTCCAAAAGAAACGAGGCATGATTGTGAGCACACAGAGCATTTAGTCTTGTTTTCTGTTTCAGCCTTATCTGACACAACAGGACCACAGGGGTAGTCAAAGGACACCTCCAGAGCTTCAGAGGTCAAGTGTCTTGCTTAAATTCAGTATGGTCGGTAGAACGTGCTCTGAGCAGGATTTAACACTTTCCATTGTGCTGCTGTCGGTTACACGCCCACACACTGTTGCCAAATATTTGAAAAGCACCAGTATATACAGTCGGCCCCCAAAGTCCCAGACATGTCTTCTAGTTGCCTTCTTTGATCAACATGAACTTCAAACGTTTGTATAAAATTTGACAGATTGGTCCAAAAAGCGTCTTGTAAGCTTAAGTGAGCTGGATGTTGACATCACTGAATTCAATGATGAACTGTCTTTAACTGAAAAATGAGTGTTTACTATTGTCATTTTGCATTATTGACACTATTTTCCTAATTAATACTGTAAAGCTTTGACACAATCTGTATTGTTAAAAGCGCTATATAAATAAAGGTGACTTGACTTGACTTAAGTGGTAACAAGGAAATCAAATACAAAGAGGGAAAAAAATCAATTCTGTTATTATTTACTCATCCTTATGTCATTCCAAATCTAAAAAATATGGAAGCCCATTTCCGCCATGGAATAAAAAATAAAATAGGTAACTATACGAGTTTTTATCTCACAATTAATTTTTTTTTAATTACGGGATATAAACTCAGAATTCTGAGTTTACATCTCACAATTCAGTTTTTGCCACCATTAAATATTTTTTTTTTAAAAAGGTAACAGAGTTTTTGTCTTACAACTGTGATTTTTTTTTCTCAGAATTGATAGGAAGAAAGTGTGAGATATTAACTTAGAATTGCAAGAAACAAAAGGTAAATTGTGAGATAAAAATCTGCAATTACCTTTTTTTATAATTCAGAAACATGCTTCCATAAAGAAAGTCATGTATGTTTGGAAGAGTAAATGATGACAATTTTCATTTTTGGGTGAACTAACCCTTCATTGTCATTGTCACAAGTTAAATAGCTCCGGAACTTAAATCTAGCCTACTGTATCATCGGTGGCATGATAAATGATTAGCTTGTCCCCGTTCTTTCTACCCTTGCTCTGTCCTTTTCTGCTCCTGCGTGTCTCTGTGTATATGTAGCTAGTATTGCTGATCCGAGTGTTGTAAAGTCGTTTGGTCAGGAGATTGCAGGAGCTAACAGTGCATTCCTGTGAGATTTCAGACACTGGAGGCTCAGGTTTCAGACTCCAAAAGGGAAGGGCGGGGGAGACTCATTAGCAGGACAATCGATGGGCCACACAGGCATTCAGTAGCCCCCCCTCCCCCTTGGCTGTCTGCCGGCCAGATGTGCGGATGTGTGAAGGGTGCTGTCCTTCCTCTAGTCTATTAATACCTCCTCCTTCCGCTCACTCGCGCCTGCTCCCTGCTCCCTTACCCCTTCCAACACGGGGCATGGTTTGCTGCGTCAACAACAAATATATACACACGGCTCAAACGCAGATTTATGTATCTATTACACATATTTGTTCCATCTTATTCACGGTGTTTGTTAATATAACGCCACAGTGCGAATCAGGTCTTGTTTTGTTTTTCTTAGTGTAGATAATCTGCATACTCTATATATTGTAAACATTTTAGTAATGATGTTACTTTACAAATCCGCGAGAGTAACCATAGCAACAACGCTGCTCGAGCAAAAAATACAACTGCCATCACATCTTTACGTAAATATATCTTCGGCTAATTGTACTCGAGGAGCCAAAAGATGATGATGGATGCGTGCGAAGAACTTCAACAGACTTCAACCCCCGAAAATTGTTTGTAGCTATGCATTTTTCGCTCATTGCGGTTTGGATCAGGTAGCATTGTGATGTAAGGTTGGTTGAACACAGACTAACACATTTACATATACTAGGATAAATAGGGAAATACAATCAGAATAAGGCTAATAAAAGAAGCGTTAAGTTTGGGTTTAATTACACTTGCTAATGTGCCATTAATAACCTGTGAATTGCTTAAACCTTTTACTGCTTCTATTCTTTTGTTCCCCCATATCCTGATCCGGTTATGGGGGTTGAAGAGAAGTGGGAGTGTGGAAAGAGACGGTAGCGATCATCCGGCCTGATGTGTTCACCGCATCCTGCCTTCCGCGAACACCTCCTGCCCGCGAGCCATCCGCACCTCCGGTCACATGACCGCGAACACTTTCAACTCGGCGCATACGACTACATACAGTACAAGCCTAGCTGACTCAGGCGGAGCATTTCCCGGATAAACCGGTCTCAACAAAATGCGTCACACGCAAAAATGAGATGGTTGAGAATCTTTTATTGTACAAAAGTGAGGTAGATTTACACCAGAACACCATGATGTCTGTGTGTAGTAGGCCTAGCTTATGTCATGTTGACCTGCTGGGAAATCCCTGGTCATTATCTGGCTGACCAGCTACGATGGTTTGCTTTCTGCTTGGACCATTAAGAAACCAGCTACAATATTCCCAAACAAAACTTAATTGGGATTTTCCAGCAAGAAGACCACAAAAAAAATCCCAGTCAGTGACCAATCCTGACAGCACTTTAGACGAATACAGTCTGAACCACACACAGGACAACCAGAAACCATTCTTGGACAATCAATCAATAAATAAATAAATAATAAAGTTCATATGAATATCCGTGGAAGTTCTCTCAGTCACACTTCTCGTAGAGAAGTCATGTCCTGAATCAGTGAAACACGGTAGTTTGAACAAGTACCATTAGTCACAAATTTCCAAAACAACCCGCTCTCCGATGAGCAATCAGCTGTCACATTGTTCCACTGTCACTCAGTCAAGTGCCCTTAATACACAGCAGAAACTCGGTAGTAGATGTGCGCCACAAATACGCTTCCCTCAATAGTGCGCAAAGATCACTTTGCTGTCTTCGAGTTGTGCCATTGCTGTTAGTCTTTTCAAAACGTGACAATTGTTCTTGGCATAGGCACGAGTGACAGTGAGTCCAGCGCTCTGCCGCAGATGGCGGAATTAGTCTGGGTTGCCTGAAGAATTCCTCTGACCTCCAAGAACTCCAGCTTGGCTTTTTTGCATGGTAGGAAGTCGGGATCTGTGGCTGTTTTGCTCCGTCGCTTTCTAGAGTGACGGTCCGGTTTGGTTGGATTGCAGTTTTCTTTGTCCACTGTGAGTCTTGCGGGGTCGCGTAGAAGTGAATGACCCTCGAGTCCGGACCTTTGCCCATCCTCGGTAGCCTGTGTCGCTGCCGAGCGCAGAGGTGCTGTCGTGGAGCTCGTTGTGTCCATGGGCTCTTCTGCTTGTGATGTGTTCTCCGTCACACCGTATGTGTCAGATTGCCCCTTTTCCTCGCTGGTCAGTCGGGCAGAGTGGTAGATGTCCCTTGCAGATTTCATGACGAGCGTCAGCAACAGGCTCCGGTGGAGCCGGAGTCCACCACGCTGGGTGCGCGAGCTGTACATTTTACTCAACGCCTGGACCATAATCTGCTTGGCCTCTGCTGTGATATCCATTGTTCTTAATTATCCAATTAACTTCGAATCTCTCTTTAAATATACAAACAGTGTTTAGATATTTTCCCCTGAGCTCAGTTTACTTTCACTGTCGTTTCACGCACCGAAGTAAACCTCTGCGTAAAGACAGCGGGCGTTATATAGTTTTGGTGACGTATGCGGTTGTGATTGACATCCGGGCTCCTCCCATGACTTGCGGCTCTTGTTTGAGAAAATAAGTCTGAATGCGTATCATTCTGTTTCTCATGTAATCTGTCAGAGGATTTTTTTTTTTGATGATGATTAGTTACTAAATTAGTCATCAACTGGTTATCACTAGGCTATCGATGACCTTTTAAAAATGGAAAAACTGAAGTAATTCAACGTCAATGTAATAAATTAGTATGACTGTTGTGTTTTATTACAATTTATTTTGAATAATGTTATTTTTAATGAAAATATGTTATGTTATAATCTTACCCGACACAATGACATTTTATTTTGAATACTGTCATTTTTTATATTATATTATATTCGTCCTCAACACACTTTTTTTTAGCCTGGGTTAATAGACACTTTCATTCCCATGGACATTGTTAGCTTACTCATTCTCTAATGCCCAAATAAGGAACATCCGCTAGTTGGTCCGCTCCGTGGAAAACCCATGATGCGTGGGCTCTCTCGGGCTACTTCCTGTTGCCTTATTTGCTTCAAAAGCTTTCGTCATAGCCAATAAGCTCACACGACACGAGCGCGTCAAGCTTCCTCTGCCCATTTAAGGGTTGGATCCAGCTGTTTTCGCGCAAAACGTGACAGCACCATTTTATCGAACAGATTTCCAGATGTTGTTTAACTGAATGCTGCTTTCCCAAAGGCGTTTCTATTTCTCTAAATTCAGTCCACATTCAGTTGAGCGTTTGGTGGAAGAAACTATTAAATTACAGAGTGAATGTCGAATGTGAGACGAGATATGCTAATGGACTTCTTTTATTCATACAACATGGTGTTGTATTAGAGGCAGTGGATCTATTCAAGGCAATTTTATAAAACAAATAAATGTAAAAAAAAACAAAAAAAAAGGTGCACTCAGACTGTTTCCGGATTGCACGTTGTGTTAAAGAAAGGCTGCATAAGCTCCACACATTTCTCTGTGGTTAGGTCTCAGTAAAGCCCTCAATAACCACCCACGGTCTGCATGATAATACAGAATAGCCTGATAACAATAAGGAAAGAGCTTCAATGAGTTATTTCGAGGTAAGAGTCTAGCTGTAGGAGAAAATCTATATGTCCACTCGGCTCCAGTTTAAATGTAAGTGTGGTGTAGTGTTGGCTGCAGTAAACCTTTGCAAGTCCTGTGGCTTAAAAAATGACAATTATATTTGACATTTAATACATATTTCCCCAAAATGTAAATTATTAATTTGAATTCTTACTTAATATTGGACTCAGTAAAGACCTCCATTTTTAGTCAGAGGACTCCAGGAAGACTCACCAGCCTTCCAAGGGCTGCAAGATGCTAAAACACGGCCAAAATTATTTTCTTACTCGGTACATTTCTCTTGCTTTCCAGTACAAATTTCTAAAAATGACATAATATGTATAATGACTATTTACCTCATCCCATTGCCAGATAATTTTTCTTCCAGAAAATAAGACTTATATATTATGTTTATTGTTCTTGCACCATTGCCAGATCTTTTCGCTTCTTGTGTTAAGCAACATTTGGATGTATTTTTCAAGAATTAAAACAAGAATTCAAATCTCGTGTCATTTTGCTTCCCAAGTAACTAATGGTTAGATAGTCGGACTTGTAACCCGAAGGTTGTGGGTTCCGAGTCTCAGGTCCGGGAGGAGTGAATATGGCTGCCCACTGCTCCGGGTGTGTGTTCACGGTGTGTGTGTGTGTGTGCACTTGGATGGGTTAAATACAAATTCAGAGTATGGGACAACTACTTGGCTACACTTCACTTCAAAATGTTTAAATGTTTTTATTGACATTTCTATTTTTCTTTCTTTCTTTTTACATCTTGAAACAAGTAAAAACATACATAGTAGAATGTAGGACTTGAATTAAAAAAAAAAGAAAAAAAAAGTTGAAATTACTTTAACACACAAAGAGCCAAAGACACAATCCTTTGTTACAAACTTTTATTAAGATATTCAGCTGTATCCTTTGACTTTTCTCTTACTCATTTTTTTTTACAGTAGTTAATGTGCAATTACTTTTGATAATATTGGGTCACAGTTAGGGATTCACAAAGTTATTGGCACTTTGAACACAGACAGAATGGAGTGGATGAGCACTGGCGTTACAGGGTCACTGCATGAGCACAGCTGGGTATGGGTTACAACTCATGCTGAGAGTGCACGACTAACAATCAAACTTCATTAGTGCTTCTATGTAATATACAGTATATAGCTTTGTATAGGGATGTAGTCATAGAAAGTGAGACACTGCATCGTAAAAAAAAGGGTTCACAACCAGTTTGTTGTTTTGAGTTTTCAAGCGAGCTGAGGTCATCCCCCATCCTGTCTGTATTTCTCTGTAATTCGTGATAACATGTCCGGACGTCTATTTCTCCGGCTATCGCACGTTACTTTACCAAAACATTTGCAAAGTTGGGTTATAATCATGATCTAATTTCAGGGAAAGACTGAAAGGAGAGTGTTGGGGTGTGCTGGAAGAGAACGCAACACGCAGAGAAAGAGGTGAGAGTATCTTTATGTGGTATGTCTGTCATTTAGAGTGGAATAGCAGTGCTGCATTCTGGGTAAAGAGGCTTAGGTTGACAAAAAAACGTAGTGAAAACTGCAAGCTAAAGGAAAACCTGCAAAATACAACCAGCCCATCGCTCCAGAACAGACGGTGTTGCCTTTGCAGAGGAGAGACAGTCAGTTATAAAAAAAAAAAAGAGTTTGATTTTTAATACATTGCTCCATACTCTCCCTGGCATGCTGTCAGCAATCCACCAGGTTACAAATTCACAATGGTCTACAATGCACAGTACCCCAACAATCTGTGTTACAAGGAAGAATTACAAGATTTATGGGCAGTTAAACTCTCACGCTCTTTCTCCACCCACACAGGCATCAGCCATCTATCTGCTCTCTGCGCTCCGAGGCACTCTGTGCCGAGGAGCACGTCTATGAACGCAAACCCCAGAAAAAGGTGCTTTACTGGGGCACAGAGAGAAGACAGATAGGCAGCGTGATATGGACATCCCGGCCTTTTTTTGATTAACACTGGTCTCTTCATTCCCACTATATACTTGCCTTAAGAAACAACATGCCGTGGGTTGATGCTTTCAGGCTGGTTGTGTTGCTCAAACAAACAGAGCAACTTTTTGATAGCGCCACAGAACTACACCTTTCAGGGGAGAATCAACCTTCGAATTGTCTTACTTGCAGTATTTTAACAAAAAAAAATTATAATAATTACACACGTCACCTTCAACTTCCTACTAAGAGAAAGGCCACTTTTTTGTGGCCACCAAGAGTCATCTTTCTCAGGCATGTCACCCCCTTGTTGTTGACTAAGTAGTACATCTAAGCTGCAGTAACAACACACAGACAGCGGGTGTCGCATGGACACAGCAGTTCCTCTCCAGCGATACATGCAGCATATGTGATCTGTGCCATCAAAATGGAGGACGCATAAACACTGGCACAGTCATAGCCAGCGAGAAGAGAGAGAGCAGCACCGCCGCTCCACGCCCCACCCAGATACACACGTAGTTCATCTCCCGCAGTCCTCCTGAAAAGGCACCAGTGACCCAGCAGGCCTTTAACATCTAAAGAAGCACACATAGCACCAGTACATCACTCACCATGGCCCCCCACTTTCCCAGCACTTTAGTCAATAAAAAGAAATGAAAAAATACTCAGTACTCTATCATCAGTCAAACAACTCTATATTGTATCCTTAAAAAACTTGGCAAGTCAACTCTTTCACCTTGAATTAGTAGTAGTTGAAAAGTAAATACAGTACACGTGGTCTGCTAAAAGAATGGAGAAATAAGATGGAGAAGGAAATGGATGCATGCACGTTCCCAGATGTTGATTTCGCAGGCTAGTCGAATGTTACACATTTCTACACAAGAGGCATTATTGTTTTCTGGTCCAAAAGAAAAGAAACGAGGTCGCCGGTCAGACCTGACCCAGACTGCATTTAGTAAGTAAACTTGCCAGGAGTTCACTTTATTTGCTACGGCTCTTAAGCCAGAAAACAACAACAACAACAAAAAAAACTACAATTTCCAGATATACAAACAGAAGGTAAGCCAGACTTGGTTATGCAAATAAAAGAAATAAAAAAATGAGCTAAACCAAGAGGGGTGAAAGACCTAACGTAAGCCATCAATTAAAAAGACAAGTGACCGGTTAAAATGTGGTCAAAATCTGTTCAACAGTCTCTTCGATATTTACATCATTATTCAGCACGGCTGGCCACAGACGCAGAGGTGCATTCTGTTCCGGGCCAGATACCGACACATACACATCCAAGAAGTTTAGTCCAAAAACCATCGATTACAATCTACAAAAAAAGGTGCACAATCCACCACTCTCCTCTACAAAAAAAGGTGCAAAAAGCTCTAGTTCAGTCTACGAAAAGGTGCAAAGAGGTCAATTTCCTATGTCAGAAAGGGGGTGGCTACTGTATGTGTCCCAGGAGATCAGACACACAAAAAACAAACACGCACGGCGTAATAACTCGGCATGAAATATTAAAATAGCTTACGGTATCGAATTTCTGCTTTCGTGAGGCATGTGTGTTTAAAACCCATGCCTGAGCACACATTAAGACATCACATGCAATCCCATTCAAATCCGCATGGAAATTTGGGATATGCAAAAGTTCACAGGTTACGGCAAACCTTCAGACGGCCGAATTTCCTTAAAAGCGAATAAACGCAGAAACAAACATACCCTCAATCCCCCAATCAACACATCACCCACATGCAAACACAGTGCCAACTATGTGCAAGGAATGTATACAGATGGTGACTTGTGCGGACACAGACATGCTTGCCTAAGCGAGCACAGACAGACACACGCACAGCTGCCCAAACAGGGACATGGGCAACATGGAGAACCTTAATCATTCTGCTCCTCCTCTCCTGGGACACAGGCAATGTAAACCCTCCTCCGCTCCCAAACACACACAAAGTCAGGCCCGAACCTTAAGACAGTAAAGTGACTAACAATAAGAAGCACAATTTCCCTTCCCCCTGGGCTGTAAAAGCGTGCTTGTGTGCCATAACGGGGGGGGGCTAAAACGGTTTACAGACTAAAAACACTATGTCCTACACAATTTTTCTTTTCTCTTAAAGGGATAGTTTATCCAATTCGGTCATAATTGACTTACCCTCGAGTCTTTTCGAACCTGTATGACTTTATTTCTTCTGCGGAACATAGAAGATATTTTTAAAGAACACTTTTACGTGCATACAATGAAAGCCAGCAAAGTCCAAAACAACACTGAATCCCACTGGCCTTTCACGGAATGAAAACAAATAATAAAAACACTTCTTTTGTGTTCGTAAAAGAAAGTAAGTCACACAGGTCTGGATCAACACGAGGGTGAGTAAAATGATGACAGAATTTTCATTTCTGGATAAACTATCCCTTTAATCGATGAGAGCCGCAAATCGTACATCACTCGTCAAAACGGCCAATCGAATTCAGCTACGGACACGATGGTGACCGAGATACAAGCCAAGCACCAGTCTTTGAAATGTAAGATAATTCTTATGCAAAAATAGTCCTTATTTTTCTCACAATTTCCATTTAAAGCCCAAATAACAAGGTGTCTCTTGAGAAACATTTAAAAAATAAAAATAAAAACACAAAAAGAGGTTTTAAAACAATCCCTCTCTCTTGAGCTCTGAAGGTGCGAGCAGATAAATATATTTTTATCCTTTACAGTCCTTAATCATCTTTCATCAACTATGGATTCACACAGTGGAACAAGTAGAAGGGGAAAGGAGAAAACAGCGACATAAAAAACAAAGAAAGTGGCAGACTAAGATCCCACGTATATTTTGGGAGGAATGGAAGGAGAGGAGGATATCAGATTCTTTCCATTTTAGACAGAACGAGAGACAGAATATGCCACCTACTTCTCTTTCTCCTCTCCTCCCTCACTACTTTCTCCATCTGCTGTTCCTTCAGATCTTATGACAAGCATTTTTCCTGTCTCTCTCCTGGGCCAAATACAATCGGCTAGTCTGACATAGCCAGGTGCTACAAAATCACGAATACATTCAAATTCAGTAGAGTGAGATCAGGGAACCTCGGACCTCCCGTCGCAGTAACTTTTCCTAATTATGCATTCCTATAGCATCAGTGACTAGATTTACTTGCCGAGCGTGGAGGCAAAGGGGATCTTCTGTGCAAAAGAGGGTTATTCAGCAAAAACAAATGATTGAAAAGAAAATGGCGCCCCTGGCTTAAACCCCTTGTGTTCCTCCCGTCACTAGACCGTGCAATCTCCTCCAATCTCCTTCCCGACTCTCCCTTTCCCATCCCAGGCAGAAGCAGCAGAGCCCAGAGTCACGCAGCGGGGTGGGAGGCAGGTAGGAAGTGGGGCGCTAGAGGGGATGGGGCAGGGCTTTCCTCGCCGCATCACTCACTGAAACAAAGTGCCGTTGTCTCCGCTCACACCCTGCAGAGACTCGCCCGAGGATCCTCCGGTCTCCACCGAAGCACCGCCCTCCAGGCTCGCCGCCTCGAAGGCAGGCTCACCGCTGAGGCCGTCCGCTTCCATCTTGATGCTGTCGGGGAGGAAATTGGCATAAGCGTCGCCCTCTGCCATCAGTAGCTTCAGCTTGGGGATCCAGCTCTTCCTCACCACGCGCCGAGCGTTAGTGCACATGTCCGCAGCGATGGCGTTCATCTCGCTCTCCTTAAAGCTGGTGGCAAAGTTCTGGCAGTAAACTGTTGACAAAAGTTGAAGGAGACATTTCTAAAAGCCAGATCATGCCAAGATCCATAACTATAAAGACAACCTTCAGTGTCCACACCAACATATGATAACTTTGTTTATTATAAGCATGCGCTCAGGTATGCCGCCTGGCACTTTAAATGCCGGGTGGATTCTGATTGGCTGTCAATGTTTTTATCGTTCATAAGCTGGATAAAAAAAAATGATTCTGAAAGAGTTTACAACAATATCATTCCTCTTTGTCATTAGCCCCTTTCACACATACAGACTTCACTGGTAAATTACCGGTAAGAGATCATGTGTGAACAGGACCTTTTCAAAAATACATGTAAATTCGTTCAGGCAATTTACCGGTATGAGAAGCTGTATCATTACCAGTAAATTACCGGTAATCTGCTGTTTGAACACAGAATGAAGATTACTGATATGAGCACGTACAAGTTCAGAATGCGCTGACGTAAGACATCTAGTCTAGAGGTCTTCTCAGGTCCTAAAATCTGTACCACCCGATCACGTCTACACGAACCCGATGTGCATAAATTAATTATTTTAAAGACCTGATGTAGAACTTAGAACCGGAGTACGACCCGATGGGATGGCATTTATTTTCGAACCTGACTGGACCTGCATGTAAATGGAATGATGTGTGTACAGGGCCTGCTGCCACACAATCAGTAAAGGAAAAAATCCGGTGTCCTTCTGATGATTTGGCCGCTTCTTTAGTACTTTGATTTATTTAATATTTATTACTTTATGTTACATTATATTATGCCTGCTGATGGATTAAAGTTATTTCTGAGTTCGTCTTTCAATGTGACCAGTGGATTTGGAAAAAATTAAACGTGATAGGTTACTCTAGGGCTGGACAATAATTCAATATCAATAGGTATCGCGATATAATTTTTTTCAATAACGGTGATATGATTTTTAAACACATTTCCGATATTTCGATATACATTACAAGTGTTTCCCATACATTTATTTATTTGTGCAGTTTGACTTCGTTGAATAAACATGAGCACTGCACGTTTCAAAAACATAACACGACGCGGGTGTTTTATATGAATGTATCTCTGAGGGAAAGGACTGTCTTCAGAAAAGTTTCGATGGCATTTTCATTTGATCTGATAAAGTATCGTTCATGAGCGGAGCTGCTTTGATTACAGCCGTTACCGGAGAAACCACAAGTTCTACCGCTCTCAATACGCCTCCTGCTGGCAGACAATCAGTTTACATTTTCAATAAGCCCGTCTCCAGCAACATTTCCAGTTTTTGTGTTGTTCAAATTTTTTGTTTTTCTGCATCGGAAGCCACTTTTCTTTCTTTTTTCTGGCTGACGCACATTTGTTTCCTTATAAGAAAACAGCCTACACTACCAGTCAAAAGTTTTTGACCAGTAATGGTGCATGTTACACCATACGCGAAGGAATCTGCGCATCGCGGCGCTCGCTCTAGATTACTCGCGGCATGTTTTTCGTGTCACTCGCGCAAATAAAATCAACCATGGTGGAGATAACTACAATCGCTGTTTTGTACCTGTTGTCAAAAAGTCCCAAATACAATGGAAAGCCAAACGCCGACATTGTCTGGGTTCACAGCACCATCCAGAGGACGATGAATAACATTAGGATCCTGCATTAATGTGTGTATTACATTTTACTACTGTATATATACACTGATATTACTATTATTTTTATTATTGATAGCAGCATCTCTGTAGCCATGCTAATAAAATACAAGTACCACTACAACTGATTTTAATTGTTATGCTCCAGACCTATATAATAACAGACAGCTACAATAATGCTCTCTTCCATTGTCTGATTCAACTGGACGTGTCAATAAGCTCTTAGCTGATTGGCTTGCGCGAGAACGCGTCAGGTGAATTTTCCGCTCAAATTGAAATTTTTTTTACGCGTTTGGTGTGAACACACTGTAAGATTTTTAATGTTGTTTTTTTTTTTTTTTGTAAGAATTCTCTTCTGTTCACCAAGACTGCATTTATTTGATCCAAAGTACAGCAAAAACAGTAAAATGTTGAAATATTTTTACTATTTAAAATTGCTTTCTATTTGAATAGATTTTAAAATGTAATTTATTCTGTGATCATACATAGGTACATTTTCGGCATCATACCAGTCTTCAGTGTCACATGAGCCAGAAGCTTCTAATATGCTGATTTGCTGATATCAATCTTTCCAACAGTTGAGAAAAATTTTTTTTTTTAGGTTTTAGGATTTCTTTGATGAAGATGAAAGATCAGAATTTATCTGAAATAAAAAGCTTTTATAACAATATACACTTCCATTCAGTATAATTTGTATTATTATTTTGGGAGAGAAATTATAGAAATTAATACTTTTATTTAGCAAGGATGCTTAAATTTGATCAAAAGTGATGATAAAGGCATTTATAATGTTACAAAAGATTTCTCTTTCAGATAAATAGTGTTCATATCGATATCGGAATTATATCGTATCGACCAAAATTAAGAAATATATTGTGATATCTATTTTGGCCATATCGTCCAGCCCTAGTTTAATCAAAATTAAATCGATAGCCTACTGATTCTCTATCTGCAACCTAATCTCCAGCGAAAGGCTTCTACAAACAAAAAAGAAAAGCCCTGCATGAACACGCAGCATAATGAAGCGAGTGGATTTTCCTGATGGATCTCATAAGATGATTGTGCGAACGTTAAACAAATGTCATTTTTATGGCGTTTACACATAGAAAGAACCCATCCGTGATCGTTTAAAAGAATTTGGTCTTAACGGGCGTCCATTTGGAAAAGCACATTTATTTAAATTACCGGAACCCAATACCGACTCGGCCGTGTCCGTGCACTCGTAGAAGTTGTGGACCCAAACCCGCTCGGGTCGGACCTCGGGTTTTCGGATCCAAGTGGACCCGTGAAGACCTCTAGTCTACTCTGGGCCAATCCAGAGCCGTTGAATGACTCAATATTCAACGGCTCTGGGCCAATCATAACATTCTGATGCAGATGACGCATTAACTCCGCGCTGTGTAGTGAATGGAACATTTGACAAAACTCTGACCTCGTATACCCCCCCATGTTAACAACACTGGGAGGAGCAGCCAATTAGAGCTTATTTCTGGTTAATGATGTCGCAGAATTAACCGGTAATTTGAAACCAATGCGTGAATGGTGCTTTACTGGTAAAAAGACAGAAATCGTTGCCTGTGGAAAGACATTTTCTGGTAATTTTATGGCAATTTACTGGTATTACTGTGTGAAAGGGGCTATTGTCATTGTTGCAGAGTGGACTTTCCCTTTCTCACAGAATTAGATTGATTAAAACTTTATAATTGTAGTTATCATACTTGATGTAAACAATAAGAATTGGAATCACCAAAGGACCCACAACACGATATTATCACAATTCAATATTTTTGCAATTTGAAACATTTTGCGATATGCTGAGTATTGCGATAACATGTATAGAGATATATTTAGAACGAAAAAGCAATATAGAGAGATTTGGTAGCATTAGGTACGTTTACATGGACACTTTTTGCTTCCATCGGAATGAATTCATTCTGATTGATGAATCCGAACGTAGTGTTTACATGAACGCTAAATAAAGGGATCGGGGTGATATACGTGTTTATATGTCACAAGCTTCTGATCGGATTTACTCTTTTAAATCCGCACACTGCATGAATACACAGAGTTTCCCATTGTTGTCGCATACCATTTTAAAAAGCACACTTGATATTTATCTACTTCGGGTCCTAATTAGGCAACTACCAGCACATGAACTGTTGTGCAGTGCTGCTTACTTTTCTGAAGACAGTCAGTTCCCCTCAGAAACACATTCATATAAACCCCAAATCCATATTGAGGATTTTCCTTCCAATAGTTGTGCCTCATGAACAGGAGGATCTGCCGATACAGTATTTTTCTGCTGTGCGTCCGTCTCAGCGTCTGCTGGCCTGGGTGAACGGAGTTACAGACTTCATATTTTCACATAAGTTACATTTTGGAAAATGTTTGCATTGCAACGCAGTTTGTGCAAGTCCAGAACAGAGAAGAGTTGCATAAGCAAAAACGCGATAAAGTCCGGGGCCAGCTCCTTAAGTTCGGCTTTCATACACCACGTGACTGAAAGACTCGCTGCACCAACAGGAGGAAGAGGGTGGGTGGTACACCTACACTGCACTAAACCTGAGGGATTCCTACAGTTCAGTCTTTGAGGAGACAATAAAAACAGCGCATACCGCAGGAACGGTAAACGGAACAAATATTAGTGGTTTCAATAGCGGTCTACGGAAACCAGTAATCGGCCCATGCCTAGTGGGATGTTGTGCTGCTCACTTCACCAGGCGCCGAGTAAACGGGACACTCATTTACAGGGTTGCCAGGTTTTCACAAGAAATCCCTCCCAATCCCTACTCAAACAACCCACGGCAACAGTGTTAAAGTAGCCCAATTCCATGGTAAAACTGCAGATTTGGCAACACTGCTCATTTATGACACTTTATTCACCAGGAAGAACAGCTGGTTCCGTGCGTCATACGTCATTACACTATTTTTTCGTCACTGCACATGCGCAGTACTTTCCAGTTTCGGTTCTCAATCCGATCAAGTGTTTACATGTCCTCTCGCTCGGATTACAAAAGGAATAAACCACCCCTTACAATCTGATCGAAATCTGAATCGGATCTGGCCAATTCAATCCGATTGACGTGGTTACATGTGACTTTTTTATTCTGATTGTGCTTCTAGTCCTATTACGATCGGATTAGTAGGGTCCATGTAAACGCAGCTATTGATTCACTTATGCTGTTTGTAAAATTACAGTCTGAAAGAAAGATTTAAATTATTGAAGTGATCCATTTTCCCACAATATGCACGGAGCTTGTCATAACCAGTAAAATTATGTGCGATACTCACAATTCTAATTCAGGCCCTGGTAAAAGAATCATACTTAGTGTCTGTGTCTTGATACAACATTGGCATGCAAAATATTGCAATACTATGTCGTAACGATTTTTCCCCTCACCCCTAGTGAACGGGCTTTAAAAGGATAGTTCGCCCAAAAATGAAAATTCTGTCATTATTTACCAATTATCAAACCTGTATGAGTTTTTTTTTCATCTGTTGAACACAAAGGAAGATATTTTGAAGAATGTTGGTAATCAAACAGTTGGCGGTAGCCACTGACTTCCATAGTATGGAAAAAAAAAATACTATGGAAGTCAATAGCAATCTGGTTATCAACATTCTTCAAAAAATCATCAACATGAGGGTGAGTAAATGATGACAGAATTTTCATTCTTGGGTGAAATAATATAAAAGAGCGGGAACTCACACTTGACTGCATGCAACACTCGGCTGTCCAGCGGTTTACGGCTGGGGTCATTGGTAGAGGAACGGATGCCGGTTCCACAGCTGTTGGCCAGAGTGCTCCTGCACATCATACAGAACCAAAAAGTTAGACGTCATACAGTTTCGCTATTATGGAAGACATCTTTAATGTTTCCCAGACTCACCTGTCGAAGAAAGCAGCCAGCAGCCTCCTCAGAAGGACTTTGTGTCTGGTCCCCGCACTGACGTGACAGTTCATCAGCTGAGCTCGTGAGATGTACACGCTGGTGCCTGTGGACAATATACGTGAATCTCACTTAAAAAGGTGTGAAACTTCATTCATATTCATGTCCTCAAGATATACAAGCAGATACATACTGAAAGTCTTACAAATGCCTTGTGACTCATCGATTTGCATGAATGCATACAAGTCCCAAAAATGAATGCTAATTGAATGAATACTAATCACACAAAGCTCAGAAAGAAATGCAGCTTTCCTTTTTAGTGCTAAAGATCATTCATGTGTGTTAGTGCTAACTGTGACTTGTGAAGTTTGAGCGCTGACTGTTGTATTAACAACTGCTTTTCTATTTACGTAGCTTTTCTGCACCTATGTCTTCATTAAATATGGTTGTTGTTCTACTGCATTCATCTGTGTGATCACTCATGCAGTGTTGTGTGCTCACTGCAGATGCTCATTAAATGCAACTTTTCAAATACAGAATATTGCTCCAAATAAAAAGAATTACAATAAACTCAGGTTTGAATGGGTAAGATTAGTTTTTTTTTTTTAAAGAAGTCTCTAATGCTTACCATAACTGTATGAGGCAATACAATAATAGTGAAAAAATATTATTTAAAATAATAACCGTTTTCCATTTAACATTTTAAAACGTCATTTATTTGCCATCACAAGAACACAAGTCAAAACAGAAGTTGGTTAAAATAATCAAAAAAACAAATCCTGCCTCGATGGGGTACCTTTACTAAAACTACATTTCAAAACCTTTCAAAAGCCTATTTTCTTGCTCTTAATTAAACATTTGTTTCATTTCCATTTTTGCTTTTCACTCCTCCAGCGCTTTGTATTTGTTAATCTTTTAATGACTTTTTGATGCCAATTTTTTATCGTTAGTCTTCTCGTCTGTTTCAATTCCTCATTTCATTTTCCACTTTATATTGCTTTATGTTTGGTCTTGTTCGAATGCTTTCTTTTATCATATTTGTAAAGCACTTTGAGCTGCATGTTTATATATGCGACTGCTGTTTAAATAAAGTTCCAGCGATTAGCGGAACTCCTCTGTTATGTGTACTGAACAGATCCAGTCGGACGGCTCGGAGTCACTTAAGGCCATGCATTACAGCTCACAAAAGCCTCCATTAACTTCAAGTCACTCAACAAAACCTGTTCTACACCACAATACCAAAACACGGCTCCTCCAAACACAGTTGACCTATCAATCACCACAAGAGATCATTTGCTTTTCATGGGCTGTTGAACATGACTCAGTTGTATGATGCCGGTTATCCTCCCTATTTGACTCTTCTATAGATTGACTTTAACATTTATTTATCAGCAGATGTTTTCCTAAAAAATCTATACAGGGTGATATGATGATGGCTTGAACAACAAAAGAATGATTTATTCCACCACAATACACCTTTTGCTCAAGATACTTTGGTTCATCTATTGCATTTTGTAAATGAACGGAATGTGATTAGACTCAGACCTGAAACTAGCTCCAGTTTCTCTGCAGGTTCACCTTCCTCATAGAGTTTGGGATGACAGCGGTTGCCAATCTGAGCAATTAGCTCAGCAGGGAGAGAGGCAAGATCCTGTCGGCCACGCATCCTGGGCCGCGTCTCTGAGTGGTCCGGCAAGGCCTCCACACGTTCACCCGCTGAGAAAGAGAAAGAAGAAGAGAAGAACGGAAGTTTATGTAGAGTAGAGTGTGAAAACAAAAATCTCTGTGCATGCAGTCTAGACAGCCGTGAAGATTAAACCACTCCTCGTCTTTTGACTCTCAAAAACAGACAGATAATGCAAAGCTCTTGGGACCAAGACTAATAAAAGACCTGTGAAAACCAAAGGCATCAGAACACATTCCATTTTCATGCTGTCTGAGAGAAGATAAGAAGAACTTCTGATAAAATATTTTATATTTAAAATATTTTAGCAAAAAGTGTGAATTTAGCTATGATGATATTCCTATTTAATAAGCACAAAAGAAAGTAGACATTAGAAACTTGTTAAAATGGGAACCAAAAAAGCAGGAGGCTGTATACATTACAACACATACAGGATCAAAGGAAGTGCTGGTTCAGGAAGAGCTAATTTAAAACTTAAAAACTCTGTCATCATCAAACCTGCGGGACTTCTATTTTCTTCAGTGGAACCAGGCGAAGACATTTTAACTATGTTCTGGCTGTTTATTTACCATGTAATCATGAATAGGGACTGGAGCTGGCTTTTTGTGTCTTTATTCAGTTGATGAGAGTAGCAGTGATGTTTCATTTGTAAATGAATCATTCTTTTTAAGGAATCTGTTGATCAAGTTCACAAAAACGGTTTGAATTACTCAAATGAATGGGATTGACTCACTGATCAGAACTGTTAAGGAAAAGATTGTAACTGAGTAACTCGGTTGCGAAAAAAGTAGCAGCAGACATTTTCATCTGTAATGTGACTTGCAAATTATCAGACTTTGTGCTCTCTAACGGTTGTTGATTGAATTTTGAGATGTGGAAGCTGCAATCAACTACATGTCACCAGAGAGAAGAACGAGTTCTGACAATTTGATTAAAAACTACAAGGTCAAAACAAGAATGAAACGCATGCATGGATTAATTGTTCTAAATAAGACTAATAATATGCATTTAATGTATTTTCAGTCCATTACTCACAAAAAAAAAAAGAAAAAAACTATCGTATGGTTGTGCGATGTCACGATTTTTGATCGTGGATGATTATAATGTATCCGCGATCTGCTTTTGAATAAATATCATAGTATCGTGCTACAGCGCACATTCTATCAGTTGCAGTTCTGGCGCCTCCGTCTCAATATACTGTACAACATGACTTACATTCACATTAAATGTTACTCAGCGGTTGAGTTACACTCATGGTACACAACACGTCACACAATCACAAAAGTACATTGTGTGCTTTAAAGCCTTGTTGTTTAAACATTTCATTAGCGTGCTGTTCTGACATGCGCTTTTTCTGAGCGCGTACACCTGAAGCACACGCACTAAAAAACCTGTCAAACAGCATCTGATTACTGGACTAAGTTATCTTTCGCGTCTTATATATTATATAAGATTATTTGAAAAATGTGGATAATCAAACCATTTACTTTGAAAGTAGAAAAAAAATGCTATGGAAGTCACTGGAAACCAGCAACTGTTTGGTTACCCACATTCTTCAAAATAAATGTTATGTTCAACAGAAGACAAACAGAGATTTTTATCTTCGCCCTAAATGTCTGCCATTCTTTTTTATTTTATATTTTGTTACCTTGTAAGGCTTTGTTTTTAAAATAGGGAAATTAGTTTGGCTGTGCTGCTCAGACAACTTGCAAAATAGTAAAACCAAAATGACAGAATCGAGATAAAATCACGAATCGTGATCCCCCCCCCCCCCCCCCCCCCCCCCCCCCACCCCCCACCCACCCCCCCAAAATCGTGATATGATATTTTGCCATATCGCCCACCTAGTATGGCTTCAGAAAGCTTGAATTATAGTGCAAGAGCCATATGGACAACTTTTATGGTGCATTTGCATAGGGCTGCACGATTAATCGAATGCGATTGTCACGCGCATTTTGTTAGTAAAGCCGGTTCTGTAATCAGCAGTAAATCATCATCACGTGCTTTCAGATGGAGCAGCATTTACTACACAGAGTAAGACGTAGTTCACTGACAAGTTCCGCAAAAAAAATTTAATAAAAATCACAGATGATTTTATTGCGCGATTATGAAATCGAAGAAATCGTTCGCGATACTGACAGCTGTTTGCATAGCTTCTCAGTGAACTACGGCTATGTGTAGTAAATGCTGCTCCATCTGAAAGCTTGTGAAAATACCACATTTAATAACATATTTTTACTCTAAACTCACTTCATAACGTCAGTCGAGTGTTTGAAATAAATCCTACTGTGAGATGTGGCTTCTTACACAGAATAAGGCACGCAACATATTTCATAGTATTCTAAGCAGTGATAAAGGCATTGCATTATAAATATACTTTATTTTAATGAAAATTATAATAATAATAACTCTGATAAACCATATATTGCTGTAGTCTTGTGTTTATTAGTCACGTTGAATCAATAAAAGCAGGTAAATCTTCTGTTTATCCAGCTACCGCTATAGGCGTTTCCTGGGTTTCTTCTGCGAGGCGTATTTGGAGTTTCAGCGCGACAGCGCCCTCTGGCCTTTGCATGGAGATTTACTGCTGATCACAGAACCGTGCTTCACTGAAAGATACGCATGACAATCGCAGCTTCTGTCGAATCGCGATTTCGATTCCATTTCGATTTATTGTGCAGCCCTACATTTGCATCTTTTTTGAAGTTTGAAAGCTTCAGTCTGCATTCATGGTAATTGCATGGAAAAGAACAGACATTGTTAAATTTCAACGTTATTTCATGAGTGAAGATGTAATAAAAGTTTGGAACAACATGAGGTTGTGTAAATGATTTCTAGCATTTCAATGCATTCAGCAGTGCTGTGGACTCACCTGTAGCACCCACGTTGAGCATGCTGTACATGGTGTACATGTTGCAGATCTGCCTGTACTGCTCTTCAGTGCCGTCATCCACCGCCTCCTCTTCTTCCTCATCATCATGGTAAGAGATGGGCGAATCACTGGCGTAGGCACTCAAAGTACCGGGGCTGGTGCCTTCAGGGGTGGCACTGCTCGTGCCGTTGCCATTGGTGCTGCTGCCTCCACCGTGACCCCCTGTTCCCATTCCAAGACCCATACCAAGTCCCATACTACCTTGCTGCTGAATAGCGCTTCCGCGTGCCATTTCTTGGGAAAAGCGAGCCGCCTTCCTCATCCCTCCTCCGCCGGCTGCACCCGAGCCTCCGCTGCCTTCCCGATTGCCTCCTTCCCAGAGTCGCTTGGCCACCGGCGTGCAAACCACTGAATAGGGTGAAGCCTCCGGCTGCTCTGTCTTCACCCGAGAGATGAGGGGCAACGGGGTCAAGCAGGAAGCAGGTCGACTGGCTGCCGTAGCCATCACCCCACCTCCTCCGTTAGCCACTGCACCCGCCGCCGTCTGGGTAACGGGGCTCTGAGGCTCCGATGGAGGGGTTTCTTCAGTATGGAGGCCCTGTGAATCACAGCTGGGCGAGCTGACTTTCAAGAAGAACTCCGTGCCCTTCTCCATAATCTGCTGGATCTGGAGGAAGCCAGCTGTGTACATGAGCAGAAACTGGTCTCCGACGTTCATGCTGAGGCGGCCGGTGTAGCAGAAGGCTAGGATCTGCTGAAAGCTCTGTGGCTGTACGGCCGGGGGCAACTCCACCACCGTAGGGGTTTTGCTGCCCGCACTGCTGTTGAAAAGGTCACGGAAGTAGGAGCTGCTGGCCGCCAGCACGGCACGGTGGGCTTTAAAGGTATGGCCTTTCACCACCACGGACACGTCGCAGTACAGCCCCTGCAGCCGCTGCTCGTTCAAACACTCCAGGACATTGTTGCCGAAGTTTGGGATCGCCATCTGAAGGGTCTGAGCCATGGCGCTATGGCCAGCACCACCAGAGAAATCTGAGCGACACCAGAGGAAGAGAAGGAGGGAAAGACAGATGGAAGAGGAAGAAAGAAATCTTTGTCAGCAGCATTCTCTTAGCAGCACAGTAGTTCATCCCTGAAGACACGTTGCAACCATCATTTGCTTTTAAAGCAGTAAAATCCACTGAATCTGACAATTTATTGCAAATACACAAACGGCTACTGGCAACAGACTGTTACATTAAAAGGTGAAATGTATGAGACCCCAGGGACGAGCCTGTAGGCGCCTTTAGCAGACCAGCCTAGAACATGCAAACTCTGAAAAATAATAGGGGGGGGGTTGGCGAGCCACCTTTAAAATCCTGTGAGCGGGATGCGACTGCTAATCTGAATGAGATGGTGATTCAGCTGAGACAGAGATAAAATGGCACTCTTTACAATACTATAGCAGGGAGGGAAAGAGGAGGAGAGTGCCAGAGAGATACTAAACCAGTGATTGAGGTCAGTTGAGGAAGATGGTGGAAAACAATGGGCATTGCAGTCAGTCTTATTACTGCTTAATGTGACACCATGAGCAAAGCCATCATTACAGCTCACAGTCTTGCTGCCGGGGAAATTCATTATGGTTAACCTGCACTTTCTACTATAAAATGGGCTGTTCAAAACTTTACTACAGAGTTTAAAACGGCGGTGCTTCTTACAACTCCCTCATATTTAGGAAACACACACTCTCATTTGTTGAGGGAGGATATTTTGCGAATCAGCAGAATAAGTAGCAGAACTTTTTGAGAAGGCACAGATTGACATTTTGCCGTCAGCGCAAAAATTGTGGTTTATTGTTTAGCAATCATTTGGTGAAGTAAAAATTCCCCCTTAAACCATGTCAACTCAACCAACACGACAGTATAACACTATGATGTGATATACTTCACACATTAAGATTATACAGTGGCAGGCAGAACATCTGGGCACATGTTTCCCACACAAGCCATCACATTAAAAATCACTGAATCTGATCTGATCACACAGAACTAACAGGATGTTCGTTGTAAAAGAAGTACCCTCTTTGTCTGACTCCAGGCTCGCTCCCCCCTCTCTTGCATGCACACACACAAGCCATAGACATCAGACAAAACGGCTTGTTTACAGTTGGCCAGAGAGCAGTGGCACACATACACACTGAGAGGCCCAGGGTTTATTTAAGAAGCTTTCCCTGGAAGTGGGGGAGGAGAGGGACATCTTAGGTATGGTTATCACGGTGTGCGAGGGGGGGACACAAACTTTTAAAGACTTTATTCACAACCCAAACCGTATGTATGAGACTTTCAAACAGTCAACATGCAATAACAAATTAGGTTGGAGCATCTATCACATGTACTTGTAAAAACACAGAGAAAAAAAAGTAATCTCATAATATCAATCTTATTTTAATAATGAATAGGCTAATCAATCAGGCATACTCCTGAAATGTCAAGCACTTATTCTCAATGACAAATTCTTTACCTTAAAGGGACAGTTCACCCAAAAATGAAAATTCTGTCATCATTTACTCACCCCCACATCATCAAACATGTATGACTTTGTGCCCCACTGACTCCACAGTATTTTTTACTATACTATGGATGTCAAGGCTACACAACTGATGGTTGCAACTTCTTTAAAATATCTTCTTTTGTCAGGAAAAAAATAGGAATAAGTTCTGGAACATCTTGAAGGTGAGCAAATGGTGACAGAATTTTCATTTTTGAGTGAACAATCCCATCAACTATCTTGTAAATTCATGTCAGCTGCGCCCTTTAGGCACAATATTCACAACGGGCACAGTACCTGAACTACCCAAAACGTCAGGGTTCAACCCTTGTACCTCACGGCCCCCTAGTCAAGTCAGATGTACTTGTAACCCTCACAGCAGGCGAGAGATGGGGACCACCAACGAACCCCCAAACTTGGAGCTATCGGTGCCAACAATAGTTGGGTGTCGTATGTGTAATGGGACGACGTAGAATCAGCACGGCAGTACATATGAAGTCCGTTAGAGTAACAGGACGCACGTTACACTATTTATATTACATTTACATGTATATTACAATATCTGTTCAAAGCAAATTAGCATTTCAATATTTAATAACATTCTTGAATATAACATGATTGAGGCCCACTAAGGAAGTTTACCGAGTGCCCCAGCGGGCCCCGGGCCCCCAGTTGAGAACCTCTGACACATTTCAAAGAAAAAAGAAACCGCTGAGCTTTAGAATCCTGCCTAATACTGTGATGCCAAACCTGTGTGATGGAAGCCATTGAACATACACCGACACATAAACTAACACTAATCCAACAATGCAGAACAGTGAAAGTGAAGTAGAATATAAGAAAATATAGAGCAAACCTTTGGCCGCCAGACCTGCCAGTACAGCAGTGTTATGAGGCTGTGTCGGCGGCAGGTTAACCGTGTGTAAGTCAATCTGCCCGCCCGTCCGTCCGGAGTTCTCCACTGGCACGGGCCGCGAAGGGGGTGAAGAACGATGGCAAAAGCGCCCACTATGAGCCACTCTGTGAGAAATGCAGCACCTACATGCGAGCGAGCACAAACGCAGCGGGGGGAAGCGCCGCAACGCACCGAGGATCGCACGAAACGAGCAAGTTCGCCGCTCTTGTCCCGTCTTAGCCAATGCACCGCACCGAGAGCGAGCGTGCTTACATCCTCGGGCCTAGACGGGTCCGTCTCGAGCGCGGCACCGCCGAAATGAGGGTTCGCCCCGTTCTCCACGCCACTCAGTTTAAACGGCAACACTCAAGAATCTCTAACGATTCAATGAGCAGCCGGTATTAGCATCCCTAAAATAGCCAAGTGCATACTTTTCAGTCCGCGGGATTTCAAAGTTAATGTTCCATAACGATTTCGCGCTAGTTCGGATACCCCACCTTATCTTATTTCACAGACATCAACAGGTCATCCCGGGACAAATGCACGAACTGGGGGCGAGCCAGACTGAACCAGCGCTGACAGTAGAGGGGGTCAGCTAGACTCCGCCGATAAGAAAATGATTTAACTACTCCCGGCCACAACAACATCAATCATGCTCAAAGTGCTGTCTTCAAATGCAATGCATAAATAGAAGCCTCTTGGCTAGCAGATTAAAAAGATCCCGGAAATCGGGTTTTTAAATTAGCCAGATCTGACTCCGGAACATCTGCCAGCACGCGCGTTCAGCCATGTCAGTGAGGTCGGTGAAGTGGTTAAACTTTTTGTTGGTACCATTAGTCTGTGCCCATCCCCCACCGCACACCTTCGCCCCAAAACAATGCCCCCCAAACATCTCAAAAGCCACCAGATTTCAGCCAAAATGCCAGGACAGCCGCTCGCGTGTCACGCCGCCTCACATGACCCGCTGCGGGGATTCGAAGGCGGGATACTCACCCCTTAGCTGGAGGCCGTTTCAAAGTGTTTCAATGGAGTCCGACGCGCTCGCTCTCCTTCACTCTCTCGCCTCGTCTGTCTCGCGCTGGAAACAGCCATTCATTGTGGGCATAGGCGCGAAGTCGATCGCAGAGCCGTCGAGCGCGAACTCTTTTTCCAGCGGGATAAAGAGCGCAGAGCCACTGATCATGCATAGACTAGACATGACTCCCCATCGTCACTCAATCGCATGATCATCACAGGCGCAGCCTCAATGCCAGGAGACCTATCCAGCGTCGAGATGTATTTGCGCATAGGCTGGCACAGCAACAGCGGTTTTTTGTCAGGAGCGAGATAATTGTTTTTTACAAAGAGCCACCGCCTCGTTTCCATACGTGCGCAAAAAGTAGGCCATGCCTCTACGTCTCGCCAGACAGACCCCCAATATAGAGCACGCAGAGAACGCCATGAACTCATAACTGTACACCGCGAGACGACGTGAACAACAAATAAAGTTTGCTTATATTGAATCAACGTTTAGTGTTGGAGAATTTGACTGCTTTGCGAAAGGATTAGTGTAGTTATGTGTGGCGCATTTGCTTTATATTCTCGCTATTTCATTAAAATCCCGTGTAAAATTAATTTAACACGCTATATAGCTATATATATATATATATATATATATATATATATATAGCTATATGATTGTAGATATATATATACATATATATATAGATAGATATAAAAACAAAAGGTTTGCAGACAGTTTACGTAGGAAGCATGAAATACTTACTGTAAACTCGAATAATCCATGTAAGTTTGGCCGAACCGTGAACAAGACCAAAATCTGCAGGTCATATACATCAATGTGTCTGAATCTACAAACTATATGACCGCCGTGACGGTACATGATGACCCTATAGATGTCCTTACATTACCCCCGTGAGCTACATTTGCAAATGCATTTTTTTGCGTCTGAAAAACGTGCGCACGGGCTTCCGTAGTCATGATTTTGTGAAAGTGAAAACACTGGGTTGCCAGATTGGTGAATGTGTATTATGCCACTGCATTTCTTTTTGTCATACTTTTTGTACACTTCTACAGAAGCCCTAAAATCAGACAGGTCCATATTATACGCTATAAGGTACCTGATATTACAACATTATCCATAGTCTTTGATAACTCATGTGGTGCTTCACATAATTGCCACTTTATATAAAACAGGTTAAGGTGTGAAATTGATCATTGTAAGAACAAAAAATATAGATATATATATATACAACAATTTTCTCACAAACTAACCGACATCTCAGATCGGATTAAATTTTCAGTTTACTACAATATTACTGTAATTTTTTACAATGTAATATTTGTAAATACAGTTTGTCTGTTTAATCATACTGTTCTATTTAATTGCATTTAGACACGTCCAAAATTTAATTGACCATAAATATTTAATGTACCCACAAAACACACACACACAACACCACCACACCACACACAACACCACACCACCCACACACACACACACTACACACACACACCCACACACACACACACACACACACACACTTCAGGCCCCATGTTGTACCCATAATCTGTAACAAGGATGTAATTTATTTGTGGAAAGTGACGATGTAAAATGTATACATTGGAAAATACAAACAAAAAGTAGCACTGCCCTCTAGTGACATTATAACAGTATCTCAGGATGCAGAACGTTTTTTCTTCTTTGAGAAGCTTCAACCCTTTCAAACCTTTATGTTAGCCTATGGATTCTTACTGCATCTTATGCATTCCAGTAATGATTTGTGATTTGTAACTAGTCCATTACAGAGTTAGTCACATGAGCATCATGGGGTTCAGTGCCTTACTTAAGTTCTTATCTCAAGTCATATTTCAGGCCTTATATTACTGCACATCAGAGACCTTCAGTCATTATATTACATCCTATGTACTATGTATATTATATAACTATGTAATGTAATAATGCTTTTTTTAAAAGCTGAGCGGCATGTGTGTTGTTCTGTTTGTACAAAATGTGTTAATGTTTACAAGTACATTTCTTTTATTGACTCACTATTTTAGTTTTTGTGGTGCTTTTTATGTTACTATTAATATTTTACCCCTTTAATTACTTTAGTAGTTTGGTCATATGCTGTGTGTGAGCTGCTTTTCCATGTGACAAGCAGCCTCCACCGTTTTTATGTGCTTTAGTATCTGCAGAAAACACTCACTAACTGTACATTTGTCACCACTGACGGCAGCTGCCGTGTGGAAGTGTTTGCCTGCTGAAAATGACATCCATAGTTAATTCACAGCTTGAGCACAGATTGTCTGGAGAAAAGAGTCTTCAATTGACAGATGGCACGGGTAAAGAGGGAAATCGCTTCAGTTGAGGGCAACCATATTACTGTACAGTAGGAATTGATTGATTACTTCTGCTCACCACTTGATGGCAGCACTTGTACATTGAAACTTGGTGACTCTCGAAGCCGCTTGAAGCTTAAAGAAACACTGACGCGCAGCACTGGAATGAGGCATCATTTAACGTTATGGGTCATATGAGTTATGTAAAGACCCTGATAATCTGTAGAAGTCTGTTAGCTATAGATCCATTTGTTAATCTTTTAGATGTCATAGACCCCAAATATGACCATCTTGGTGTGAGGGCCCACAATTTAAAAGGCAGCTGTATAGATTTTCATTTATAAAGACCAAATTAATACACTCTCAGAAAACGGTACTGGAGGTATTCAAAAGGTACTAATATGTATACTTTAGGTACTGACATGTACACTTAACCTACTAATTTGTACCTTTAAGGTACTAATATGCACCCATTAGGGGTAAATAACCTTTTGGGAGTGTTTTGTGAAAAATTAATATTGTAAACGTGTAAAATATTATTTGGAAAATATTAGCTTGTATTTTATTGGATTATTACTTTTGTCTACTCATTATAGTACTGTTAGATGTATTATTTATTCCTTTAAATCAATTTATTTTCAGATTTTTTTTATTTACTGTATTTTATTCTAATTAATTATTTGTCTATTTAGTAAGTTAGTTTGAACTTATTTTTATTATTGATATATTCTTACATTTTTGCACAGTTTTTCTCTAAACATTTTCACGGACCCCCTTAGACTCCCTTGAGGCCCCCGCTCTAGAAAACAACACACATTCAGCTTCTGTTTGCTTTTTAGTCTTTTTCAAAGCTTTTTCAATATGAACCAATTCTTCTAGTTCTCCCATTCTCAAATGATAGTTGAAATATCCACACATCAGTCGTCCAAACTATCTTGTTCTCCTCGCAGTCTTTTATGCCTCTGCTCAGTGCTAATTATGTCTTCCCATTCTGCAGACAACTAACAGCCTATTTCCAGGAACGAACTCAGCATAGTTATTAAGTACCACGATGAAAGATTGGTGTGAATTTAACAGCTGGCTAAGATGGGCCAGATGGGACGTGCTACTGAGCATCCTGCCTATAAAACAAGCAAATAATTCTCATTCACCTTAGCAGGCAGAAAGCACTGAGGGAGACACTCAGGTCATGGATGTGAGTTTCTTGGCTACTTATGAAGTTGTCAGATTTTGTGTACACCAGAATTTGTCCTCAATACCATGTTTCTACTTCTGAAGACTTTTTAAAGGAGAAAAACAAGCACTCAGAGCCATTCTGACAGATGGAGCATGTGGTGTGAAATGGACTTGTTGGTTAATATTCACATGTTTTTCCGATTTCTGAGAAGGAGGTGCTTGCTGAATGGATGATAACAGAATGAACAAGGGATCCACCACATGAGGGTGAGTTTTCCACCACAGAAGAAGCCTGTAGTTAGTCTATCAACAGCCGCTGCTACTCATCCCAGCATGTTCATTTATTCACGCCATCATTTATTCATCTTTCCTCCTCTACCCTGGTCTCCATTTTCAAAGTGAATTTCTAAGTTGCTCTGTGAAAGACAGGAACATGATGTTCTTTCTCCAAGAAAGTCCTCTCGTCACTCAACACAAAATAAGACCTTTGTACGTCAGAATTGTACATTTTTAGTACTTTGTCGGCCCGTTTTACACGTAGTTTGGTCGCCGTTTATGAAAACACTGTGTCTGAGCCTTCGCCGCTCCCACAGATGGACGTGAGAAACTAGAGACTGACAGTAATGGAGGGATGGAATGAGAGTGTGAGCTGAGAAGAAAGATCTGCCTTTTTTAAGCAGTGTCACACACGATCTTTTTTGCTCTACCTTGGCTCATTGCTTGTCTCACTTCTACGGCACGTTGCCATGGGAACACAGCTGCAGCACTTGAGTCGTGAGTTGGGGAGGCTGGGGGTTGCTATTTAGTAAACACGTTCGCGTTTCTTCATTGGATTTAGCAAGTTGGAAGGAAAAAGATGGCTTACAGAACCTACAATCATAGCTCTGCCAATAGTGTGAGCAAATGTGTTGTTTTGTGTTCACTTAGAAGCTTGAAATGTTCTCATCTTGGAGGGGTTTATAAGTCAGCTCTCTCAAGGATCACTTAATAGTTAATCCAAATCTCTCTATTGCTTTTTCTGTTTATCTTATGTGGCACATTTGGGTGCCAACATGTTAAAATTTATTACACAGACTCAAGGTACACATTTTGAAAGGATTGTTCACCCAAAAATCATTTACTCACCCAATGCTGGTCCAAACCTAGTGTGACTAGGTTTTCTCTCTCTCTCTCTCTCTCTCTCTCTCTCTCTCTCTCTCTCTCTCTCTCTCTCTCTCTCTCTCTCTCTCTCTCTCAATGTATGGACAAAATCAGTTCAGTCATTCTTCAAAATATCTTCTTTTGTGCTTTGCAGAAGAAAGTAACTCATACAGGTTGGGAACAACATGAAGGTGAGTAAATGATGACAGAATTATCCACACTTAAAGTTGCTTTATTGCCATCTATGGTTCCATGAACATTTAACAGCCATAGAACCATTAGAAAAGGTTGTGTAAAGTGGGGGAAGAAGTCCTTTAGGTTATTTAAAATGTTTTTCACACAATGGAAAATTTTAAGATCTTTTCACTAAAAGGTTTCTTCTATCAGTGCAAAAATGTTCTGGAATCTTTACTTTTGAGAGTGTGGGTGAACTATCACTTTAAGATCATCTAACAAGGCATCTTCTCATTTTTCTTCTTCTCTCATGCATCACTGTCGTTGCATTGCCTCTCTGACAGCTTTAACTGTGGTGAATAAGAATGTCATCACTAACATAAACACATAACACACATACAGTCACCATACTATGTTCTTCTCCCTCTATGCATTGATTAAGAGTCCAGCTCTCAGCAGGCCTGTTACACACTGCACATGGCATAATGTCGATAGTACTATTTTCAAATAGAATATGTCGTGAGCCGTTCTTGTAGCAGTGATGGACAGAGTCAATAGAGAATGCTTGAACTAAGGCTCAGCTATGTTCAAAATGTCCAGTCAGTCAAGAGTGTTGCTTGGTGAGGAAACTCATAGACGAGGATCAGTCATTAGTTTCTATGAGTTAAGCTTTGTAAATGTATACAAAATCCTTTTTTTTCTTTTTTTGTATTTCGGGGGATAATTTTAAATGTTACTTCCTTCAGCATGTAAAAAATTGAATTGGAATTCTTCAGGTTGCTGGCAGGCAGAACCATTTGAAGAACCTAGGTGCTTCAAATATCCTACTCAGTGAACTTCAGTATCTGTTTCAAGTGCCTAAAAGCCTTTCCCTTGTGATTTATAACGACTGGAGGAACCGTTCACAAGACTTAAGGCATCTATTTTGTAAGTTCCTCAGAGAACTGAGCATTTTGAAAGGCTATCACTCTTAAAAATAAAGGTGCTTCAAAAGGTTCTTCAAGCGATGCCATAGAAGAACTATTTTTGGTTCCACAAAGAACCATTCAGTCAAAGGTTCTTTAAAGAACCATCTCTTTCTTACCTTTTTGTAATCTGAAGAACCTTCTTTCACCCCAAAGAACCTTTTGTGAAACAGAAAGGTTCTTCAGATGTTAAAAGTTCTTTATGGAACCATTTAGACAAAAAGGTTCTTCTATGGCCTCGTAAGCACCTTTATTTTTAAGAGTGTACCTAAAGATTCTTTAGAGACTTTCTCCAGTTTGGGATATTTTCTTTAAGTAGGCTAATACATACCTATAAACAAACTTGAATTTAAAACAGAAAACATAAATTAGAGCAGCTTCTACAACACGCAGCACATTGGGTGAGTGGGTGGATATAGTTAGCGGTCTTTGATCCTTTGTAGAATAAACCAGAAATAACAGGAGATCTTTGAAAAACGATGGCATCTTCCTCAAACATATCGGGTGGCTGCATATTGCGGCTGTAGAGAGGTCTACCCCGATCTTCACTCTCTCACTCCCCCTCCCATTCTCTCTCTCTGTATCTCTCACTGATCCCACAGTGTAGTAAAGCGGACAGGCAGCTAAACAAACAGCGGAGTCTTTTCAGTGAAGACAGCGACAGAGGTAAGAAACTTTTATGTCACCTAAATTTGCAATAATCGATGCCAGGAATGCCTGGGCGAAATAGATGGAGCACCTCGTTACACTGTATCGGAGATCAGGCATCGTGGATGCCCAGACTGCGCAGTGCTCTTATGAGAAGCCACCTGCAACGCGCCGCGACTCACGCGCTTTATCCAGAAATCGTGCCTCGTGAAATCGTGCTTTCACGCGTTTCTGGCACAGCGCGTTTTCTGTCAAAATTCATGCGTCTCAAAGCATGTGTGTTTTGAAGCTCAAATGTGTAGGTTTGCTGTGATTTCTCTTGTGAATGTTACTTGTGTGGTGCCATATGAAAGATCCTGCATCTTCTTACATAGGCTGTAGTTCACTGGGGGCTGGACTTAATCTATGGGCATGTAATAAACATGCAGAGCGACTGCAGGAGATGCACTTTAGGGCGCACCGTTAGATCGCCACTGACAGATGTGCGGAGGGGATTTGGTATTAATATACCGTGGCGGGGTTTTGTTGGTGAACTGCGTGACACGGTTTCGGCTCACAGCAGCATGCATAAGACTGAAGGGGATTGTGCCCCAGTATTTCATAACTTTGACATGACTCGTTTTGTCTCATGTATTATGCATGTGTATGTTTGTAAGCAAGAATGTTGGAAAGCATTACGTCTCCATGAATTGTGTGGTGGAATTACATTCACAGCTCACAGGATTTGCGTGTCTGTACGGGTGAGAGATTCTGAATAATGATTAGTGTTTCTTTACATAGAGAAGTAACAGTGTGACACTGGCTTTGATTGGTCTCTATGACAGTACTGTTACAATTTCCAGGATAACCTGTTGGACATATAAATATATATCGGTATATAGGACTACACACTGTATCGGAGATCAGGCATCTAAATCTTTATATCCCGATATCCATAAGAAATATATGCCTTATAAATGCACTCACATTATATAAAATAATTATTTTTATAGAATTGAATTCTTTACATTTTTTATATAAAAATGTACACTATCGGTCAAAAGTTTGGGATCAGTAAGACTGTAATGTTTTTAAAGAAGCCTCTTCTGCTCATCAAGGCTGCATTTATTTTATCAAAAATACAGAAAAAAAACAGTAATTTTGCAAAATGTTATAACAATATAAAATAATGCTTTCTATTTTAAAATACTTTAAAATATAATTAATTTCTGTGATTCAAAGCTGGATTTTCAGCATCATTACTCTAGTTTTTAGTGTCACATGATCCTTCAGAAATATTCTAATATTCTGATTTATTTTAGATATGATCAATGTTGGCAACAGTGGGCTGCCAAATATTTTTTTGGAACATGTGATACTTTTTTCTTTGATTCTTTGTTTAATAAAAAGTTAAAAAGAACAGCATTTATTCAAAATTGAAATATTTTCTAACAATATAAGTCTTTACTATCAACAATTTAACACATCCTTGTTGAATAAAAGTTTTAATTTCTTTCATAAAAAGAAAATAAAAATGTACTGACCCCAAACTTATGAACGGTAGTGTATATTGTTAGAAAATATTTCTATTTTAAATAAATGCTTTTCTTTTGAATTTTTTATTCATCAAAGGATCCTGAAAAAAGTATCACAGGTTCCAAAAAAAAAATATTAGCGACACCAGTTCCAGCACTGATAATAAATCGCATATTAGAATTGATGTTGATAGGATAATGGGACACTCTAACTGGACAGTAGGATGCTGAAAATTTATGCTTTGATCACAGCAATAACTTATATTGTAAAGTATATAAAATAAGAAACCATTATTGTATATGTAAAACATTTTGCAAGGAGATTACTGTTTTGTCTGTTTTGGACAACTAAATGCAGCTGTGAGCATAGAGGACTTCATTTAAAAATCATAACAAGTCTTACTTGATCCAAACGTCGTATATATATATTCATACATATAGAGATGTGACATTTTAGTTTAAATTGTTTAATTCAATGTGTTACTTGCTGTGTCTTTGTAATTAACTAATAGGAACAATTTCTGAATCAAAATGTTCCTATATATTGTTTCTATATAAGTATTGTTCTTTATAATCAAGAGATTCAGAAAACCTATTGAGGCAATACCGAATGATGAATGAATTGAATGAATATAAGCAGAGGTGGACAGTAGTGAAGTATTTTTACTCCGTGGTAAAAGTACTTTTCAGGTGTCTGTACTTTATCAGAGTGTTTTTCTTTAGAAAACTTCAACATTCCAAAGCACAATATTGTACTTTTTACTGCACTACATTTCATATTAAATATAATTTAATACTTAATTACATTAGAAATCTATTACTTTCTTAATTTACTCAAGTAAAAGTAATTCAAAGATTGACTTGAGTACAAGAAAGTACTACATTTTTAATGTTCTTAAGTATTAAAGGTAAAATAAACAACAACTTTTATTTATGAAATGCAGTGCAGTAAAAAGTATGACATTATGTAGTGAAGTAAAGTTTTCCAAAGAAAACACCCTGATCAACTACAGACACTTTTTGAATTTACTTGAGTAATGTAAAAATACTTCACTACTGTCCGCTTCTGAATATAAGCATGGTAATATAATAGAATATAAGCATGGTATTAATTCAGCCATATGCACAAGGCCACTGATAATTTCATCTGTGTTGATATTCAGTATTACAGCATAATTGTGAGTGTGATGTTGCTTTTATATATACAGTGCACAGCATAAATGAGTACACCCCCTCTAAAACTTAACAAATTCAGCAATTACTCTTCACTTAGAAGACATGTTAGGGTTCTTTGGAGATATAATGTTCCAACAAGCCTGCTTGATCAATTACCAAAGAAGAATGACAAAATGAATCAGCTAAATAAGATTTTCTTATCAAAGTGATAACATTTTGTGTTGCAAAAATGAGTACACCCTCCTGAAAGTTACTAAATAAAAATAAAAAAAAGTGTATAGGTTTAAGGCTATTTTTGATCACCAGGTAAGTATATTGAACCAAAACTTTTAAAGACAAGTAATTTCCTGACATTTAAAAGTGTTATATAGCCCTTTGAATCATACTCAGACTTAATGCTGGGAGCAGTGGAACCACTTGGGAGAGAACTGCCAGGTGAATTTTCTTAGCATAAAAGAGGACAATGGTACAAGAGGAATACCAAATTATTGTTTTAAGTGTGAAAATATAGAAGAAGTAGCACCGACATTCAAAAACTATGGACTTGTGATAAGGCTCCTGAAATATTCGGGTTTTCACTTTAAGCTTTCATTTAGTAATGAGTGAGTTTTTGCTAGAAAAAGAGCAGGAGAAATAACATGCAAGCGTCTCAGAGCCGACAAAAGATGAAAAGAGTGACATTTTATCTCACAGAGTATGACGGAGCCTGCAGAAGTGACATGCATGGTTGTTGTCACCACTAGAACTACCGACTGTAGCCAAAGCCAAATAAACTCATTTAACCTCTTCCAGGGCCCATATTTACAAAATAGAGACTTCTGGGAATCCATACTCTGGTCTCAAGAGACCAAGTCAATCTTTTCGGATCCAAAAGCATTCCCCCCCCCCCCCCCCCCTATGAAAATGTGCTGGGTGCTAGGGAGGAGGAATACTATGAGAAGTGTTGCACCCACAGTGACGTTCAGTGGTATGAGTAAAGCTTTTATATAGGGATGCATGAGTGCTGAAGGAGTTGTGCTTTATAAATGCTGGCATGAATTCAGACCCCACTGTGTGATGTAATACAAAAACTTGAAATAGAAGATGCTACCCTTCCCTCATTCCCTGCATTATTGGGCATTTTTTCAGCATGACAATGAATATATTCATTCTCCCAAGGTGAAAATCCTTCAGTGGACATGTATTTCACTCAATCTTAACACTCTCTGAGCTGCTGTGAGAGATTCTGTAGAGACGAACTGAGCAAAACTCCCCATTAAACACCAGAGCATTCAAGGACCCCCGGTCGTCAGGAGTTAAACTACTGTCATGATTGTACACTCAGTGCAAAGAAGGGTCAGAGCGTATACTTAAGTTCTGGGGACATACTACGTCCTAGATATTATAATTTTCTGATATTAAAAATCTAGGGTTTGTACCATTTCTGCAATCCTTCATTTAAACAAAATCGGCTAATTTATGATCTTACAGGCAAAATTGGCATACAGTATATTAGTGGGTTTTTATTAAGTTATGTTTAATGCTTCAATTTGCCACTTTCCTGAATTAATAGGGATCATTAAGAAAAGACCATATGTGATTTTTATTCAGGAGGGGTGGTGGTGTACTCATTTATGCGGGGCACTGTATATATACAGCTTATATTCTATAGCTATATATAAGATATATATATATTATATATATATATAAGCTCGATTATGTGTTCTAATTTATAGTTAATAAGTTATCATTTAATGTCAAATGACTTACAGTTCAGACAAAAACAGTTAATCTCAATACTGAAAAGAAATTTCAAAATTGCTAATCAATGTCAATAAATGACTTGAAAGTGAAAGTGAAAATGTTTTTACATTTACCTCCCCGGGTGGGCACAGGTGGGTGCCACAGTGCTCGATGTCACTCTGTCAGTCATTGATGCTTGGAGCAATTAGCTCAGTTCCTCAGCTACATGAGCTCTGTGATTGCACAGACGGCCCAGGGCTCAAACGGCTGAGGACACAAAGGTCAAGCCAGGAGGAAATGTTTGGACAATGTCTACCAGCATGACTCTGTTTTTACATCCCTCAAGCTTCATGGTTTGAGGGTGCACAATCTGGTCTTTAAATGGCCAAATGTGGTTGATGCTTGGTGTATGAAACCAGCATAATGAAGGAAATGGGCACTATGGATGATGTAGTGCACTTAATGTATCTTTCTCCTCACTGCACAGAGAGGCAGTAATTATGATGCCAAGCTCAACTGTCCCTTTGCTCCAAATACATCCCTAAAGATCGAATCCATAAAGGCTTTCAATGTGCCTTTTAATTAGAGCCTTATAATGATATAAGAGAGACAGAAACTGAGGTAGAAAATATGTGTGTTAAGGGGGAGGGGTGTTGTATATTCTGCTTCCCATTAATGAATAATCGCTTTGTTTTAATAATGAAGACTGTGGCTATGTTGCGTATGATGTCAGAAGGACCGTTATGCTTTTGGGGGGTTATAGTTGTTTTTAATCATATCAAGTTTAGGCAGCACACTAATTGTGTAAAATTAAATATAGCTTAAGTCAAGTCATTTTTGCTGTGATTCAGTTGTAAATTATGTTGTTAGAGTGAAAGTAAAGAAGTGCTGACTAGTGCTATTAAGAAATCATATGACTCACTGCCTAAGCAAGCAACATAATCTATAAAACCTAAGAGTAAAGGTGATTACTTATAATGTTGAAGGTATCGATGAGAGATGATATCAGTGTTACTCTGCATGTGTAAACATTTATCAAAAGTGTGAAAATGTTTTTGTTATATTGTAACTTCTAGGAAAGAAAGGAAATGTCTTTGCCCTTGGCAAGAAAGGAACCAGTTTCATCTAGCCAGTCTATCTTGCATTTAAGCAAATTTTGTTGGAGTAATGAGGCTCTGGGTAATTAATAAATTATTTGGCTTATGTAATAGCAGATTTTTTTTAGATTAAACTGAATGAGAGTGACCATGACTGTGATGACAAAGAAGTAACTGCACAACATTGCATTATTTAACATTTGTAACCAAGCTGATAGGTATTCTTAGATTTTTATTTTAGAATTGTTTTCTTAAGTAATATTATTCTATAACTATCTGTATACAGTTACCAAATCAAATCTACTAGCCATCACCGCCCCACATGATCCTAAGCATTTAAAATATAAGCATGTTGGAAAATTTTTTATTTAATTGTCAATTCTAAACAAGTCCGAAACAAATATACATAATGTAATATAATACAATAAATACACTACCGTTTAAAGGTTTGGGGTTGGTACAAATTTTTAATGCTTTTGAATGAAGTCTCCAATTTTCACCAAGGCTGCATTTATTTGAGCAAATAATATTTTGAAATATTATTACAGTTTAAAATAACTGTTTTCTATTTTAAGATATTTAAAAATGTCATTTATCCCTGTGACGTAAAGAAGAATTTTAAGCAGCCTTTACTGTAGTGTCACACGATCCTCAGCAATCAGATAATAAGCTATTGTGATCAAGAACCGTTCTTAATGTGAAAACAGTGTGTGGCCTTAAATAGTAAAAATACAAAATGGGGGGGGGGGGGGTCTTTGCTGAACAGAAAGAACGCATTTATTTGAAGAATTACAGTTTTTCAGAACAACTAAAATAGTATTTTCTGTATCTTTGCTGAATAAAATAATTTATTTCTTTAAACAAAAACTGCTGACACCAAATTTTGTGTATCATGCATAGTCGTGTACAACCAATATACAACCTCCGATCAAAAATGAAGAAAGCTCTCTATAAAAAAAAAAAACTAACAACTCTAAAAATGTAATGGACAGTGTGTGCTTGTCACCTTCATGAATTAATACACTTACCCATTTTGTGATTTTGGGGTCTAATCTGGCCATGATATTGCTTATGGTTTTAGCATGTTAGATGAAAGGAATATGTGGATGGTGAATGCAATTTTAACAAGAGAATCTGTTGTTTTGAATGATAACAGTTATATCATTTAATGTCAGTTAACATGAACTCAAATCATTTTATAACGCAGACATGAGTTGATGAATTGACATGACCCAGACAATGTAAATGCTTGATATTTTCAAGTTTTTACAACTTCTGCTATCACCTCAGGAGGAGGGTGCTTGTACATGATTTCACCCATGCAGTCCATTCCTAATTGGTTAAATTGATGTGTTACAACTCAAATCATGTTACAACACTCCCCCTGCAAGTACATTTTAAATTACATTTTAAGAGACAGAAATTCTTAAAGACACATGCAGATACCTTCCAGGTATTGTCGAATATGTGTTATTCTATACAAACATTAGACCCACACAAATCCACACATAATTTGCATCCATTAGTATGAATTTGCACCTGCGTGTGTGAAAGCAGATTTATTTCCGTGGGCTGGTATAGTGGACGTGTTGCCCACCTAAGCATGCTCATCATCTTCACACGTTTGCCCAGCGAAGACTCTTCTCTCTAGTTGATCTACAGCTTCCTGCCAGTCAGGCTGTCTGAGTGTGTTATGATGATGTGCTGGTTGTAATTGTTGTGTGTGTCTCCTCATTACAGAGTCTCATGATGATGGGTTAATGAGGCTTGCCTGTTTACCTCACTGTCACTTCCTATTGGCTGGTTTAGGGGGATAATTACACTAGTTACACTATTACTGTAACAAATTATTATTTGTCTGGTCTCGTCTGTGTTTTGGTTGTGTTTAGTTTGCCTGCCTTGTTTGGATTCTCTTCAGTGTGGATTATTAAAGACTTGAATCGTCTTCTTCTTCTTCTTCATGTGCTTTTAACAACCAAGTTGTGACAATTACAACATGGATCTGTTAGACTGTGTGTGCAACATGTTTGTTGAGTCTTTGTACGTTCATATATTTAAATTAATACATTAAAAATTAAAGTATGGAAATGTTTGCTAAAGTTGTCACATGAAACTGCTTCTTTTTGATACATTTTCTGTGTAATATCTGAGTGGCGTTGCCTTTCGGTTGTTTCTTTGTTGTTATCTGGTTACTAATGTGTTGCTAGATGGTTATTCTGGTGATGTGAATGGTTGTTAGTTGTTAGTTAGTAGCCCAAATCAAAACGCCCTCCCTCAAACCTTTATGATGTGTGTAAGGCTCCTTTTCAATGTAAGTCTATGGGATTTTGGTGGATTTTTTGCAAGTGTAAGTCTTTTTGACAGAAAATAAGTATTTTTCCTCTGAAAAGTAATAGCACACTTCTTCTCAATAATTGCATGATTTTTCATGTGCATACCACAAACAATGTGAGTTATGCACCAGTAGTAATAGTGAATACTTTAGCAAGCACCACCAATAAGTTGAGTTTGAAAAGCATGAAAAATAAACAGACATTTAAATTATTACGTGAGTCAGTCTACATGTATGAAAAGCAAAGGCAGTGTCATGCCGCTTGACCATAAAGTGGTTTAGCATCATGTTGTCTATGTTATTTTTTAGGCCTTCTCTCTTTTTTGATTGGTCTAATTTCCATCACCATGACCGAGCCGCTCTTAGAGGTGGATTGGTATGGAAAATAGATTGATATAGTATTTGGGGAGTGAATGAAAATGACAGAGTGTGGCGAAAGAAGTGATTAATATTCTCTCTGCATATACTGTATGTAAACTTTCATTTTCTGAGAGCAGACCTCTCATTCTCTTTCTCTCTCTCATTGCTTCACCCACACCATTCCCACCTCTGACATTTCAAAGAGTGATGTTACGATGTCCATCTTTGTACTTTACCATCTCAGAGAAAATGACCTTTCATTCACTCAGAACGTCACTTTAAAAGTATCTAACACAGCAGGAACTTTTCAGAGTTAGCCTTCTGTTCGACATTTAGCAACAATTTTACATTATTCTATAACACACAGCGCTCTGGAATGTCCTACTTGATTCTGATTGGTCAATAGACCTTATCAGTGTAGTGCCATATTTACTTTTTTGACAGGAATGAAAATGAGGCTGAGGGATAAAAGTACAGGGGATAAAAGTACAGGGCGTTCAGTGCATTGTACTGTTGTTTAACTATATGCCTTTAAAAAAAACAAATTGGAGTAAACATAATTGGCTCTAGGACCAATATAGTGCATGTCATTGTAAAGGCTGTAAGTCTGTCTTCACAGTCTTGTATTTCTCTGAGTTAAATTCAATATGGCATATAACCTGACTAGGTCTATTGTGATCAGTAAACGTTCTGTTTATTATACGTGCACATTGCAGGTATGTCACCTGCCGCTTTAAATGTTTGAGCTGTTTAACATCATGTGGATTCTGATTGGCTGTCAATGTTTTTTTTATCATCCCTCTATGTTGCTATAGTTATAGCTGTTGTGTGGACTTCCCTAGTCTCATAAAATTAGAATGATTATTAAAACTTGATGGTTATAGTTATGGTTATCATCATGCTGTGAGCAGGACTTAATGGAAACTACTGGTTTGGTACTACCAGTCCTACTACTGGTATCACACTGCGGACTCGCTATCGCTTCACTTGTTTCATACAAACACAACTGGCACCATAGTGTCCCAGTTATTGTTTGTGGTGAAAATGACCTAGGTGAACTTAAGTATTAATATTACTGTAATAATGTTTAAGGGTTAGCCTTGTTGCTAGGCTGATTGCTTTATTGTAATGGTTATTTTTTTATGTGCAGAAGTTTTAAGATAATATACAGATAAATAATTAAAATAACTGGGCCTATAATATAACTCAGTATTTCATATCCACATATTTATTTATATGGAGAGTAGCCATGTAATTAAAGGGATAATGTATAGCCAGAGTGATCCTGCATCACCCCGGAGGGGTTTATTTTGTGATAATGACAGTCTGACAGTACATTATCCCTTACATAATACACATGTTTTGGCTAAGTAGGATTTTATTTGATGGAGTATTCCATCCCAAGAAAGAAAAAAAATTGGTCCATCCATCACTCTCACAATCTTAAATTGACAATCATTGTGGCGATAATGTCCGAAGAGCAGTGTTCAACAGAGGCAGCAACATTACCACACAACCCTGATAAGAGAACTAGAAACAGAGAGGGAGAGAAAGAGATTTGGGAATAAACATAGATATTTGAATGTGTCAAATACGCAAATGTGTCAAATGCACATTCAATTTAAGGTCCCTGCAGTTTGCCCCCTATTGAAGCATTTGATTGAAATATTTTTTGTGATGTTGCTGGCTATTTTCAAGCCTCTCTTACCATAACAAACAACTTACGTTTTATGCTTTGATGACTGAGCACTAGAAAATAATTTTGAAGAGACATTAGTGACTTGACCTGAAACTAATTGAATTGTTTTGTTTGTATAAGAGCAGTATGTATCATTTCTGCTTTTGCTCACATCTGAAATAAATAACAAGGTGATTGGATTACATAAATGAGATCATGTTCTGTGTGAAAGACTTAAATCCTTCAGACATACTGTATATAGGCTGATGTTGACATTTACACTCGTTTAGCTTTTAAGATATTGAACATTATACGAATAAATAACTTTTGAGAGGGTCTTGAGCACAAAACCTAAACAACACACTTTCATATTTGTCGCCTGATATTGCTTGTTCATGTAGGGCTTCATTTACACAAAAATGAAAATAGATAAAGTCAGCTTCCAATGTGTTCTTTAGTATTTTTTGTTCTATTAGTGTTTTTTTTTGATTCTATAGTATTGCTTTATAGCTATTATATATATATATATTATATATAGATAATATATATTATATTATATGATATAGGGATGGATGAGATAGATAGTAGATGATTCCAGTTTTAAATAGATTCTCAGCTTAATATAATTATATGTAACAAGACTATAAGAATTAATTAATATGGATCACATTTAAATTTTTATTGAATGTGACACCATGACTTTTCATGGTAGGCCAATATATTCTATATATATATTAATCTCTATATATAAGATATACTATATATATATATATATATATTCTATTTATATGATTTTATTATATATATTTAAACTGTCCCATTAAGAACTAATGGTGCAACCTAATTAAGTTAATTGAGTTAGTTACAAACTAACTTTTACTTTGTAGTCTCTAGTGCAAACTCTATGTCTCACTTTAAGTAAGACCTTACATATGGCTTGTGCAACCCATACAGGTCTTTTATATCCACCTTCTGACAACGGACACGTTCATTGAACTGTAACTAGACATTTTCTGTCTTCAAAATTGAATGATGCTTTAATAAAGTAGAAGCAAGAAGCAGAAAAATGAGTACATGCAGCTTCCTGCCCTGCACAGTGGTGTTTTCATTACCTAAATCATAATGATTTTTCCCAGCCCTGGATTGGTGCACAGCATGGCCCTGAATAGTTAGTGGACCCTTTAATAAACAGAGTATCGTGAAGTGAAAATTAATTCACCACCCATTCATTGCCTGTTTGCATTTGGTTTTGTTTGCAATATCACTGAGAGAGAGAAAAAAAGAGATGGTTGAGCCTGTTTTGTGCTTTCTGCTTTTGATTTGATTCTCTCCCATACATATTTATACTGTCTGTGCACTTCAGTGCGTGCTGGAGTAATGTGTTTAGTGTGTTAAATGAGAATGCAAATGGTTTTAACACTGGTTTTGTTTGAGCTTGATTGTTGTTGAAAATGGTAATGAAATTCATGTGCTTTATTTTTAATAATGTAAACAATAACTAAAGACACTCCTGGGAAAGGTCTAATTTTGGAGTAGTCATCCAGAGAATAACTTCAAACTTGATAACCTTCTATACAAGGGCAGTTGTGGCCTAATGGTTAGAGAGTCGGGTTTGAGTCTCGTACCGGCAGGGATTGTTGGTGTGTGGGGAGTGAATAACCAGCGCTCTCTTCCACCCTCAATACCACGACTGAGGTGAGACCCTTGAGCAAGACACCAAACCCCCAACTGCTCCCCAGGTGCCGCAGCACATGGTTGCCCACTGCTCAGGGTGTGTGTTCATGGTGTGTGTGTGTTCACTACAGTGTGTGTGCACTTGGATGGGTTAAATGCAGAGCACAAATTCCGAGTATGGGTCACCATACTTGGCCACACGTCACGTCACTTCACTTTCACTTTTACTTTCACTTAAATTACATATTGATTTATAAAACACACCTTCCTATTTTGGACACTTCTTACGAATGTTATATTGTGACAACATTTCAAATTTTTTGAAAAATTACAGTGTGCAAATATGCGATCCCAAAAATATATTTTTTTAATTCAGTCTTTTTTTTTTTGTTCTGGGAACTTAGATTTTGACTAGTTCATTTAGATTTTTTAGATGTGTCTTTTTTTTTTTTTTTTTTTTTTACAGTACACTGCTTCTGTAAAAGTGAAACATAAGTGAATCTGTTTGAGGGAAGTGCATCCTCACTTAGTGGGCAGACGCAGTGGCACATAAATCTGAGTGTGTGAACATGTGTACAGAAGAGGTCACTTTACTGGTCTGTACTCAGGCCCTCATCAGACTGACACGTTCACTCAAGCACAACATGTTTGCAAGGTCAGCAGTCACCAATGGGACTTCCATCTCTAACTCTTTTTCTCCCTGTGGACCCTCACTAGTATTATACAGTTACTGAGGCACATAAATGGAGACAGCCGCCAGAGTGGGGCTAAATGTGTCCGCGGAGACTTATCAGGACACTTCTCTTCTGGCACTTTTTAAACTCAATCCATATACACTGCCGTTCAAAAGTTTAGGATCAGTACGATTTTTTATGCTTTTTAAAGAAGTCTCTTCTGCTCACCAAGGCTGCATTTATTTGATCGAAAATACAGAAAAAACTGTACAAATTTCAAAATATTATTACAATTTAAAATTAGTTTTTGTTTTTAATATACTTAAAAAAATAATTTATTCCTGTGATGCGAAGCTGAATTTTCATCAGCCATTGCAATAACATTTCACAATATTAGATGTTTTTCTGTATTTTGATCAAACAAATTCAGCTTTGTTGAGCATGTATATGTTATAGTATATAATATATAGCCTATGTATTAGGGATGCCACAATTCGCAGTGTAACATTGAGCTGTTCGGCACGACATCCACGGTTCAATATGCGCTTGTGTTGTTGTTGTTTTTTTTCAGTTTTGCGTTTTATTTCTCTCAGAATTGGCTCTGTGTGCCTGTGAGTGTTTGTGCTTATAACGTGCATTTGAAAAAGCAACACACACCAAACATCTTCCCCTGTAATGACTTATAATGAGAAGCGTTTCTAAACCAAAGTCCCTTTAAGGCAAGTCATTGGACTTGGCGGCCATCTTTGAAATGCCTTTGAAACGGGCATGCAAGTGCAGGTTTTTGAAAGGGGAAACATCAAATTCTCCAAAACTGTTCACTAAGCTTAAGATTAAATTTCATATTTGAAATCACCAATGAAATCTGACTATGGAACGATATTCCGGACAATTTTCAAATAGAATAGCAAATTGTATTTTCAATTGCGTTTTCAATATGTGGACGCATAAATTGTGACATAATCCAAATGCAATTGCAAATCCTGCATTAGCGTTTGCATTTTCGCTTTCACGAACGCACAGCGACGGCCAAATTTCAAATGAAAAATCAAAGTCCATTTCCAACTGTATTTCCCATGTCTTAGGAGTTACGAGCCTGTCATATTTAAATAGCAATATTAATTACCAGTCTGCTTTTTCACTCTCGCTGCGTCGCGCATGTAACCTGCCAAAACTCAAATGGAATCGCAATTCCTTTTGCATTTGAATTTCCGACGTCTACACGGAAAGCTGTCAATCAATGTGAGGGGGCGGGGCTATACTAGGGGGCGTGTTTGTGTTGGGAGGTGACGTCACTCACAGACGACCGTGCCGAATGCTCAGATCAATGGAGGTAATCGGTAAAGGCTCCGCTAAAGGCAGCTACCAATCAGTTTCGTACCTGTGTGAACGAACAGACAGTGCAACCTTCTTGGCACAATACATAATTATGTCTTTTTTACCCCAAATGTAGCGATTATCCCCTGCTAACAGCGGGAGCCACAACGGTACGCACAATAGGTCAGTATTCACTATTAACCAAACGCTTTTCACCTGTCTCAGAATCTCACTGTTTACACTCACTTACACTTTTAATCCGTAATAGAGAGTGTCACACCTGCCTCAAGACCTTTTAACGTTTGCACTGCACTTGATGCAATAAGCAAACAAAACTAATCTATACTTATTCCACCTTACTTTTATTTTATTCCACAGTTTTAATCCGTTATGGAGTTTGCGTCCCGTACGTGGCACAAAAGCGTTGCGCCTGCCTCAAGATCTCTCGCTATTTACAGCCACTGGACACCGCGATTGATGCACGTGATTTTTAATGTTATCTTGCCTTGACTGTGGCGTGTTCTGTGACAGCTGCACCTAGATCTGACTGCTGAAGTGTCATCTGGGGCAGGCAGAGTAAGAGTAGCAGCATTTTCTGTTTTGTCACATGCATCTATCGGATCGTAAACAGACTGAGAGATCTTGAGGCAGGTGCACATAGGCTATTAGATAGGAATAAGATATAGGTTGCAAATAGGTAAATACATGTAGATTTGCTCTGTTTGTTTGCTTAAGTGCATCAAGTGGAGTGCAAACGGTAAAAGGTCTTGAGGCAGGTGTGACACTCTCTATTACGGATTAAAAGTGTAAGTGAGAGTAAACAGGGAGAGATGCAGAGACAGGTGAAAAGCGTTTGGTTAATAGTGAATATTGAGCTATTGTGCGTACCGTTGTGGCTCCCGCTGTTAGCAGGGGATAATCGCTACATTTGGGGTAAAAAGACATAATTATGTATTGTGCCAAGAAGGTTGCACTGTCTGTTCGTTCACACAGGTACGAAACTGATTGGTAGCTGCCTTTAGCGGAGCCTTTACCGATTACCTCCACTGATCAGAGCATTCTGCACGGTCGTCTGTGAGTGACGTCACCTCCCAACACAAACACGCCCCCTAGTATAGCCCCGCCCCCTCACATTGATTGACAGCTTTCCATGTAGACATCGGAAATTCAAATGCAAAAGGAATTGCGATTCCATTTGAGTTTTGGCAGGTTACATGCGCGACGCAGCGAGAGTGAAAAAGCAGACGTGGTAATTAATATTGCTATTTAAATATGACAGGCTCGTAACTCCTAAGACATGGGAAATACAGTTGCAAATGGACTTTGCTTTTTCATTTGAAATTTGGCAGTCACTGTGCGTTCGCGAAAGCGAAAATGCAAACGCTAATGCAGGATTTGCAATTGCATTTGGATTATGTCACAATTTATGCGTCCACATATTGAAAACGCAATTGAAAATACAATTTGCTATTCTATTTGAAAATTGTCCGGAATATCGTTCCAATCTGACAACAACTGTATAATAAATGTTGTTTATTTTGCTCAAATAGCGTTAAAAAAGCTTATTTTTCAGGCTAGACCAGCCAGTGTGCATGTGTAGTCCTAAACGCACGTCTGTTTCTATAGCAACCAGGACTTCTAACGGCAGCTGCAGTGACTCGCAGTGACACACTTCCCTACTATATAGTATGTGAAAAACAGTAGGTGAGCCGAGTAGTACTGTATATCCAAATTCATAGTATTCGAAAAAACAGTAGGCGAGAAGTACCCAGATGACCTACTACTTCCAGTGAGATTCTGAAGTGTGCATCTGATGGACACTTTACTATTCTATGAGGCCACGGGAGAGGATTTATGAATGGAAGTGAAGCGACGCAATAGACACTGGTGGGTCACGTGACAGTAGCAACATGGCGGATGTAGTAAATCCAGATTTCATTCATACTACCCTCATTCATTCTATTTAGAACATACTTTTTTAACGGTTGTGAAGTAAATTCAAATTCAAATGTATCGAATTGATTCTTGATGCGAAGGCGGGGCTTCTTCGATAGTAGAGTGGCCAGATTGAGTGTTGCATTTTTCCCCCATTCAAAACTATACTTGGGTTTTCTATAGTCTTTGTCTAAACCTGTGTCCAACAAAAGGAGAACATTTAACATGTTTTTGAATGGTGTAAATAGCTTCCTTTTGTGATCTGATGTGGCTTCTTATCACAGAATGAGGCAGAAAATATATTCTGTACTGTAGAATACCAATATACTTATTCATTATGAAAATACCCAAGATTGAAGAACACAGATAAACTACTGTATATTGTCGCAGTCGAGTTTCATAATTCAAAACGTTTCTATCGTCTTATTATCCAGCTATGATAGCTAGATGCCTTTGTCCATATTAGGAATTTCCTGGAATGTCATCGGTTCTATTACTTCTGTGATGCATGTATGTTGGAGATTATCTTAGCCTAGGCACCCTCTGGTGTCCAGTATGAATGAAACAGACAATACATGTGTTTATAGCGCTCCATAATGGCCAATCCATTCTATTTTGGGTAAAAATAGGGAAAAAAATGTCTCAAAAGAAATTTTAGGTAGACTCATAATAATCCATGTCATTCTCCAGTGTACAGAATTGTACAGGAGTTGTTTTTGTTGTTGTTAATTTGCTTTAAAAAATTTATTTTAAATAGCAAAAACACTCTGCTGTGCCAAGCCATCAGAACCGAACCTAACCGAAAACCGTGGTTAAAAAACTGAGGTATGTATTGAACCATTGGCTATATATATAGAGGTCATCAAATTGCGGTCAGGCGGCAGTCCAGATAAAGTCCAAATTATATATTCATCTATTAATCTATTAGCTCCCCAAACTATTTTACTCTCATTCTCTGTCACTATTTTTCTGTCTGTGAGTCATGACTGACTTTTTTCAGAACCATGGACAGCTCAACATTTTTTTGCACAAAACATGGAGGTGAGCATGTAGTCTAGTGCCAGAAGAGATCACTTTACGTACTGTTTTACTGCAGGATGTAACATTTATGCTTCCCGTTGAGCCAAATGTCTTATGAGGCATATAATGGATTAGTAGACTTTTATTTCCTTTCAAACCCTAATGTTACCCTTAAATTTTGATTAAATAATCTTGGTAATGGAGGAGGCCAGAGTTAATAGAATCCTATTGAAGATTTTAGATTCATGGTAAGGGCTGAAATAGAGGAGTGGCATAACTGAACATTATGATTCATTTAGCCTTCCCTTTACTGTTCACTCCATGCAAAACTGTTCATCGGGATTAGCACAAACCTTGGGTGTTTTACTGATTTTGCACAGTTTCTCTGTCAGTGGCCAGCCCCTCAATAAGCTGCTCTTTGTGTGATTTCTAAATCTGATCTATTCCATGATTCAGCATTAGTGGATTAGTAATGATGCATTGCCCAATGGGCTTCCCTCTCGTATGTGATTGGGTCAGCGGATAAGGAATCAGGTCAACTCTTGTCTGACACCACAGCATTTCCCACAAATCTCAGCAGCCTTTGTATTTCAGGGTAAATGTTGATTTCCATGCCAAAACAGGGGGACTTGAGAGCCTCGGGGCAGTGATTCCCCCTCACAAACACAAATTTAATGTCTCTGCCTGACAACCAACCATAATGCTTTATGCTACTTGTGCAAGATGCATGCCTAATTTGCTCTGAGTGAGTCATATGTCACCCTGACACGTTGACTTGAATTACTGCTTTTGTGTGTGTATGTGTGTTTTCATACACACATTAGTGAGGTTCAAGTTTTGTCCTTTTGACACTAAAAATCAGTCAAAAATGCTTCTGACTAAAACACCAGTTATTTCACTGAATATTGTTAACCAATATCACAAACAAGAAAGTTTTTCTTTTGAATACAGTGTGGCTATTAATATTTAATATTTCTTTTTTTTTGTGTGTGTAGGGAACGTATAGGATTTATCCTTGTAAAGTGTAAAACTAGATCATTTTGTTTGTAGTGGCTAAATATTGTAATGTAATTAATAATGTCATTTTTGTGATTACATAAGTGTCCTACACTGGTTATTTATATTGTTTGTTTGTTTCCTGGTTAAAATAAATGATAAATAAAAAATGAATACAGGTGTAAGTACTCCTGTAAGTGTAACATTGCTTTTATACAGCAGTTCATTTAACAAAAGTTGATATTGAGTAACTTATGTTTTAGACACAATATTGGCAGTTACATTGACGATTTTTGCACTACCAACAAGTATAGTTTCGAACAAACCCAAAGCAGTATTAACCGTTTAATATCGCCCAGCATTTCTGAAGTCAATGTGTTTGAATGAATTGCTTGAGTGATTCAATGAAAAATAGCCACTTGTTATGTTCCTGAATGAATCTGCATATTTGAATAAAACAGTTAAATAAATAATTTAATGATTCACTCATAAAGACGATAACGTACTGCCACCTCCTGGCCTAACAATGTAAATGCAGAAAGAGTCACTGATAAATCCCCACCACAAAGTGAACAGCGAAACAAGCAGTGAAAATCCCAATGCTGTTAGACTGTGGTAGCACTCTTGGGACGCCGCTCATATTCAATGACTGTAACTAAATATTGTATAATATTAAATAACTTTTTTTTCTCCACCAAAAACCTTTGCCAAAACATCAAGCTTTGTGTATTGCCAAGCAATGCACAGACTGGAAATGTACATTTATTTTAACTCCTTTTCAAAGACTGATTTCCTTTTTAATAGCTATACACCTCAGTCTCTCCACACCCCGTTCACAGTCTGGTCATCCTTCCTCACTCCCACATTACCTCCCTGCACTGCTTGAATATCTCAGGTGAGCCGGCACTGGGAGCGCAGCCGTATTCAGGCTGGTCGAGGGAGATTGAGCATTGAAAGGTGTTTATAAGCGCATGCTGTCATGCTCTGCTGCTCGCATGGGTTAGAATGGCAACAGTTGTGATGACTGTGCAAAACGGGATTATTGCAGTGTTGAGACTGTAACACACTGTGGTCCTAAACAATACAAATGCAAAAGCAGGGAGCAGGAGGAGGCTGTGCATGGGTTGATATGGTCGGCGCTGTTGTTCAATGTGCATACTAGGTTACATTGATCTGGCTTACCTTTGTTGAGGTTTATGAAGGACGAAGAAGCCTGCAAATACAGTAGGTGTTTTTTAGTGATGTTTCTATGTTAAAAGTACTTATTGAAGGGCTTGTAATAAAAACTGTGTTGAGTCTTTTTCGAGAAGCTTTAGCTTGAAATTATGGTTTGTAAATGCTATAACTGGTGTACAGTAGTTTAATTAGCAAGTGTGGCCTGGTTATGTAACGCTTATTAATTCCTAGTGGTGGGTTAGTGTAAGGCTTTAAAAACAGATGGCACAAATGGACAAAGAAGGGAGAGAAAGAGATTAACTAAGATGGAGGGAAATGCGCACAGTTTCAGTGTTGAGTGAAATCATCAGGAAAGAGGGATGGAGGGCGTGAGAGAGAGAGAGAGAGAGAGGCAGCCTGTTCAAAGCAGTTCACGCCCTACTGACTCACTAACACCCCAGAGTGCCACATGACCGCATAGATGGAGGCGTCAGAGCGCCTGGGGACAATGAAAGAGAAGAAAAGATGGAGTAGAGAGTTAGGACAAAGAAAAAGTGAATTTCAGTTTCCTTTGATATATTAAAGTTAACAAATCAGTGTAAAAACCAACAGAGAATCTAACCAATCACTGTAAAACATTTTTTAAATGTGGTCCATATTACTTATTAAATCTGTCCATTAGCATTTCAATTCATCTCAAGAGTGACTGCCATGCTGACCCCTTGATTTCAACCCACTAAAACTAAAAAAAAAAGAATGTTTCATTGCGGATTTAAATTTAAAATCAGAATAAAAATAAAAAAGTGGTGCTAGTTCATCGTAAATTCAACCACTATTTATTTAATTACTTAGTTTAGAAAATCAAGATGAAATGCTAAAAGTAGAAAATGACAAATTATTTAGGCAAAAAATTTAATGAATGCGAAATGGCTAAGCATCTTGAAGAAAGCAGATGAAGAATATGGATTTTTCAGTTTTATTTCAGCTAAGTATCTAGTAAATGACAAAGTCTAGTTTCATGTGGCTTGAACCCTGGAGATCCTTTTGATTTTCAAATGCAGTGAGAGGTCATTGTACACTGTCACTCCACAGCTGTTGACATGAGTTTGAAAACATCTGGATTCCAGTTTCCCCACTCTGCCTGTGAGCCATGTGTTGCTCTATATCACCTGCCCAGGGTGCAGTGGCACCAGCACTGGGAGAACTAGAGTGATTCTGATTGGCACTCAAAAGACTCACCCTGACCCCTTGATTTGAAGGTCTGTGTTATGTAATATTTTTTTGTTACAAAAACTAGATTAATTAATAATGATTAATTCATTAATTTTATCAACAATTACAGAGGATATTTTATTTTGAGTAATGAAGGGTTAAGTGTGTGTCATTAAAAAAAAAACACTTTTTGCGCACTTTCGTCTTGAAAATAAACCGGGAATCAAGAGGGTTTTTTTCAATAGGCTATCACTATTATGGTATCACAAGAAGGAACACATTAACTCTATTAATGTAAAAATTACACTACCATTCAAAAGTCAGTTGGTGGTCAGTATTTGACTTTTTTAAAGAAATTAACACATTTATTCAGCAAGGACACATAAACTGATCAACAATAAAGACATTTACAATTTCACAAAAGTTATATATTTCAAATAAATGCTGTTCTTTTGAACTTTCTTCATTAAAGAATCCTGTGACACTGAAAAGTGGAGTAATGACTGCTGAAAATTCAGCTTCGCCCTTACAGAATCATTTACAATATATATAAAAAGAAGAAATATAGAAAATAAAGATTTTTTTTTAAAGTATGTTGTATTTTTTTTTAAGTTTCAAAGCCCCAAAGGTGCTGAATTGAAGAAGAGACCCAGGTAATAAAACAACTTAAGAACAGGTGGCTTCCCTCCTTAAACTTTGCATTAATGGTCTATGCAGTTGACATTGTAGAGTTTTAAAGGGTTAGTTCACCCAAAAATGAAAATTAGGCTGCGTTTTACTCACCCCGAAGCATCCTAGGTGTATATGACTTTCTTCTTTCAGACGAATCCAGTCGGAGTTATATTAAAAATAGTCTTTGATCTTTCAAGCTGTTTAATGCCACTCAGCATGACGCATGAGGTCAGCGTTGCGAATGCGCCGGTGAGTCTCGTGAAAACCAACGTTTGTTTACAGGATCAAAGGAAGCAAAGTTTCCTTACTTTAGCAAGGAAAACCAGTCTCCTCTTGGCTTAAATAGAAATCCTCCGACATTTTTCTTTACAAAACCTCATTTTGTACTTCTAATTCTTGACAGTTGTTTTGTTCTGATCTCTCCCCTGCGCTTCCGCATTAGTCACTTCTGAGCAGCGCATGCGCAAAGCTGACCTCATACGTCATTCCCCTAGATTCAAGTGATTATTACATTTTGAATATGGATATTTTTCTTACAAAAACGCATCGATTCGCTACAGAAGGCCTTTGTTCACCCCCCGGAGCCGTGTGAGAGACTTTTATTTTATGGATGTTTTTTTATGGACTTTTATTTAAGTTCTTTTGGACAGAAGCAATGCAACACCCGCTGAGTGGCATTAAAGCTTGAAAGATCAAAGAAATTTTTTAAATTTACAGTGGGGCAAAAAGGATTTAGTCAGCCAAGTTGTGCAAGTTCTCCCACTTAAAAAGTTGAGAGGCCTGTAATTTTCATCATAGGTATACCTCAACTATGAGAGACAAAATGAGGGGGAAAAAATCCAGAAAATCACATTGTAGGATTTTTAAAGAATTAATTGGTAAATTCCTCGGTAAAATAAGTATTTGGTCACCTACAAACAAGCAAGATTTCTGGCTCTCACAGACCTGTAACTTCTTCTTTAAGAGGCTCCTCTGTCTCCACTCGTTACCTGTATTAATGGCAACTGTTTGAACTTGTTATCAGTATAAAAGACACCTGTCACAACCTCAAACAGTCACACTCCAAAACTCCACCATGGCCAAGACCAAAGAACTGTCAAAGAACACCAGAAACAAAATTGTAGACCTGCACCAGGCTGGGAAGACTGAATCTGCAATAGGTAAGCAGCTTGGTGTGAAGAAATCAACTGTGGGAGCAATTATTAGAAAATGGAAGACATACAAGACCACTGATAATCTCCCTCGATCTGGGGCTCCACGCAAGATCTCACCCCGTGGGGTCAAAATGATCACAAGAACTGTGAGCGAAAATCCCAGAACCACACGGGGGACCCTAGTGAATGACCTGCAGAGAGCTGGGACCAAAGTAACAAAGGCTACATCAGTAACACACTGCGCCGCCAGGGATCAAATCCTGCAGTGCCAGACGTGTCACCCTGCTTAAGCCAGTACATGTCCAGGCCCATCTGAAGTTTGCTAGAGAGCATTTGGATGATCCAGAAGAGGATTGGGAGAATGTCATATGGTCAGATGAAACAAAAATAGTTTTTGGTTAAAAACTCAACTTTGTTGTTTGGAGGAGAAAGAATGCTGAGTTGAATCCAAAGAACACCATACCTACTGTGATGCATGGGGGTGGAAACATCATGCTTTTGGGCTGTTTTTCTGCAAAGAGACCAGGACGACTGATCAGTGTAAACGAAAGAATGAATGGAGCCATGTATAGTGAGATTTTGAGTGAAAACCTCCTTCCATCAGCAAGGGCATTGAAGATGAAACGTGGCTGGGTCTTTCAGCATGACAATGATCCCAAACACACCGCCCGGGCAACGAAGGAGTGGCTTCGTAAGAAGCATTTCAAGGTCCTGGAGTGGCCTAGCCAGTCTCCAGATCTCAACCCCATAGAAAATCTTTGGAGGGAGTTGAAAATCCGTGTTGCCCAGCGACAGCCCCAAAACATTGCTGCTCTAGAGGAGATCTGCAGGGAGGAATGGATTATTTTAGGCAAACATAACAGCAAACCCCCCCCCCCCCCCCCCCGTGGTTGAACCCTTGTGAAGACTTACAGAAGAAAACGTTGACCTCTGTCATTGCCAACAAAGGTTATATAACAAAGTATTGAGATGAAATTTTGTTATTACCAAATTCTTATTTTCCACCATAATTTTCAAATAAATTATTTAAAAATCCTACAATGTAATTTTCTGGATTTTTTTCTCATTTTGTTTCTCATAGTTGAGGTAAACCTATGATGAAAATTACAGGCCTCTCTCATCTTTTTAAGTGGGAGAACTTGCACAATTGGTGGCTGACTAAATACTTTTTTGCCCCACTGTAACTCTGACTGGATTCGTCTGAAAGAAGAAAGTTATATACACCTAGGATGCCTCGGGGGTGAGTAAAACACAGCCTAATTTTAATTTTTGGGTGTACTAACCCTTTAAGAGACGACAGTTCTTGGTTGATTAAAACCACAGGATGCTCCTTGTCATTGAAAATTTAAGAACAACCAGCGCTCAATCATGAATCTGACTCATCCATTGAGTACATGGGAAGTTTGGCAATGTGTCTAGCCCTTTGAAGCTCTGTCTGCACTTTGTATGAGGAAATGAGGATATTTACCAATAAACATTAGTTGTGTAAAGAATTATTGGTCTGTCTAGGATTGCTGGAGAGTTTTAACACTGGCCAAACAATTTATTGTCCTCGTGTTCCTGGTGTGGAGCAAGTTGTTCACACATCTTCATGGTGTCATGAGTCCTAAGCAAAGTTTGGAATCTGCCTTTTTCCACTTTATAAACAAGTTGACATAGCTGCAACACATTTTTTCGGCCAAGATGGTGGACCCATCTCCGAGCTTTATGCCATGAGCCTTTCATCGCACAGGCAAAAGCCACTGAAAGAAAGCCAGAAATGTTGAATTCCACACAAATACTGTAAAAAGTAAAGGAGAAACACTCTGCGGTCAGGATGAAACACACTGGACTTCTAGCATATGGTGAATGACTGAGCTGATCAGTTTCCTCATGGCCTACATGATGGAGTGGAAGAGAAATGATGATTATTGTTCCCAAACCTCCTTGGCAGGGAATCCTGAAAGCTGTCTGTGCCCACAGAGTAATTTAAATGGGGTCAAACTGATGGATTTCTGGGCAATTCTTTAATGCCAAAGAGGATGTATGGGAACCTGAGGTCCCCGTCTAAAGACTGAGAACATCTGAGAACCAATTTTCCTCACTTCACTTGCGTGCCATGTGCTTCTGTTTATTCACTGGCCAGGATGTTGAGTCATCTGCACAGTGTTATCCAGAGCAATGATGTGCATGCAGGGACACCCAGATTCATATTTGCCTTTGTACCATTTTCTATATTTGAATTATATGACTTGAATTATATGACATTAATTTAAGGTGAATGTTTATGTGTTCTTTCAACATATGCATGTGTATCACTTTGTAATATAACATTTTTATTTGATTTATTTATACAACGTAAAAGTCCTGTTTGAAAAGGCGTTCAGAACATTTGAGTTAACCGTGCTTTCTAAATAACTAACAAAAATTGTAATAAAAAAAACAACAACAAGTAGCAAAGATGTTCTTGACACTTGTGATTTTGGAACTGCTCAATACTGGGTCATTGTGCTTATTATTTATGTTACAAACTCTTAAAATATTAATATATATCTGGTCCTTGAATCTGATTGGCTGATAAGAGTGTTATATGTATGGGATAATGTACATCCAGCCGGTTGTTATCGCAGAATAACCCCCGACAGGGTGATCAGGACCCCGACACGAGGGATAATATACCTCGGAATGTCGCGACTGGCCAATCAGAATCAAGTATTCCAGAGCTGTGTAATAATAACAGAACTCCAACCATTTCACTGTTTGTATCACTCTGCTTGCGGTATTTCTCACAGCGAGTGTCATGACGGACGCCCAAATCCAATATAATTTAAAAAAATAATACAGCTTTTGTGTCATGAAATGTAGTTTTAAGAGTTTTTTAGGAGAGAATGTACTTGTCTAGACTTCAAATATGCGGTTTGTTAATAAAGATAACGTCTATTTGAAAATTTGCTTCGACGTTTTTGGAGATGTGAGCTCCAGGTCTGCAGGGCATCACATCATGAACCGCCGATGAGAGCTCAGGGTGATACACCGGGCAACTTTTTGAGCAATGTTGCCGTCAGTGGGCAACCAGGTGAGACACAGGGCCCACGACTGATCTAAAGTATCCAGATAGAAATTTGTTACCCATTCTCAATGGGAAAGTACCCAAGCAACATTGCCCAAAAAAAGTTGCCACGTGTATCATCAGCCTCACCTCAGCCAGATCTTCTGGAATTCGCCACTGGCTCTAATGTCTCTATAGTGGTTAAAGGGGTCATATGATGCGATTTAAAGTTTTTCTTTCTCTTTGGAGTGTTACAAGCTGATCGTGAATAGATAAGATCCCTAAAGTTGCAAAGACTAAAATCTCAAACCCAAAGAGACATTCTTTATAAAAGTTAAAAGTCAACCACACCCTCCTAAAACGGCTCGTTCTAACATGCCCCCACATGTCTTCGTCACGATGTGGGAAGATTGCATAACGCCGGCCCAAATGTTCACGCAAAGAAAGAAGGCGTAACTTAATTTTTGCCACCGCCATGTTGTGAAGATGCTGTAAGTTTCGTTGTGAAAGCGAAACTACTTAGTCTGGCCTTCCAAAAGAGGACACGACTAGAAATCAGTGGTTAAGTGTATTTACAACACTGTTCCAGAACAAAATATTCAGATGTGTGCTGCACATTTTACGGAGGACTGTTTCCTGGGAGAGTAGACGACAATGCCGGCTGTTCTGACTCACAGTCTGTAAGTACGTTTTCATATTTAAAGGATTTGCCACTGATGATTCAAACGCAAGTTTTGAGCAGTGTAGAGTAGCGCTTGTTGTTTGTCATTTCTCTGATCACAAATGCAGACATGGTTTTATGTTTACGCGGCACGATGCAACGCAACGCGTAAAAAGACACATATATGGTAAGGGGCGTAAGGTTGAATCACACGCTTGAGGTATCGGCCAATCACAACGCACTGGATAGCTGGCCAATCAGAGCACACCTGCTTTTCAGACCGATGAGCTTTGTAAAAATCGATGCGTTTCAGAAAGGCGGGGCATATAGGAGAAACAATAATGTACGGTATGTAGAAAATAATGTGTTTTTCTAAGCTTAAACCGCATAAACACATTTCATTACACCAAATATACCAAATAATGTTCTTTTTAGCATCATCATATGACCCCTTTAAACATGAGATATAATTTGTTTTGGGTAAATCTCACGGGTAGTCTTTGGTCTCATTAATCTATTATATTTTTCTTATATTTCTACACTCTTATACACACTCATAGCCATGAGATATGGCTGTATATCAGCACACTGTGATTATTTACAGCCGAATTACAGCCGTGCCAATATACAGCCATGTCTCACGTCTACTTGTGTGATATTGCTCATATATGATGAGGCAAAACATTATGGCCACATAGGTGAAGTGAATATTGTTAATCATACCCTAACCATGTCCAATGTGAAAGACTGGGTAATTTATATGGTAAAGGAAGAATCAGTTCATGTAGTCAGTCCATTGGTGCAGGAGAAATGGGCAGGAATTAAGTTCTGAGTGAGTCTGACAAGGGCCAAATTGTCTGACCATCTCTGAAACAGCAAGGCTTAAGGGGTGCTCCTGGTCAGCATTTATGAGAGCCTACAACAGTGGTCCGAGGAGGGACAAACCACAAATTGGTGATAGTTTGTAGGGCGTCCAAGGCTCATTGATGGTATAAGGTCTGTGTGGTGACAATTTTAATGATGGGCCTGTGTAGGTGCAGACTGTCAGAGCACCCATGTTTATCTCTGTCCACAGCCAAAAGTCCCTAGAATGTCACACAAGCAATGAAACTGGACATTGGAGAAGTGGAAGAAGGTTGTCTGGACTGATGAGTCCTGTTTTTGTTACATCACATTTACTTGGGAATATAATGGCATCAGGATACACTGTGAGAAGACTGTGATGCTGTGGGCAATGTTCTGCTGGGAAACCCTGTTTCCGGCCATTCATGTGAACGTCAATTTGACACGTCACTTACCTAAGCCTCATTGCAAACCAGGTACAACCTTCATGTCAATGGTATTCCCTGATGGCAGTGGCCTCTTTCAGCAGGATATTTCACACAATGTTCAGTAATGGTAGGAATGGAAAAGAACCTCAACCTCCCAACTTGAGGATCTACTGTTAATGTCTTGATGCCAGATACCACAGGACACCTTCAGATGTCTTGTAGAGTCCATGACTCGAATTAGTGTTGTTCTGGCAGCACAAGTGGGACCTACAGCATATTAGACAGGTAGTCATAATATTTTGGCTCACTGATGAAATGTAAAATCACTGAGCTCACACGCATAGACATACATCAGAGTGATGCACCTCCTTAAGGTCTGATAAGGAGCGAAATTCTTCGTTGTTCTTCTTTAAATCTCCTCCTGCACCTCATTATGCACCAGGGCACATGCAGGGTTAATACTGCAGGTAGTTAATGAGTCACCCTCAGAGCAGAAGGCAACAGATTGAGTCCTGGGTGCAAAACTGGATGAATAAACAATGACTATAAACATTTGGCACATCGCCCTCTGTATTGGAACAGTTTCAAATGTGATATAGACTAGTGATGGTACGTATGTGTGTGTGATTTTTTAAGACACCTGATGACTTTTTTAAGACACCTGATGACCTAGCAGATGGAAAAATACTATTCTTCTCTTCTATTGCAGGGATCACAGTTTGACTGCTGCTAAAAACCACCCTCCTGCTTTCCCTCAGCATTTCAGCACTCTCGCTCTCTCCCGTTTTCTCTTTCTTTTTTTGAACTGCAGTCTGTTTTCACGTACTGCGAAACAGTCATACAGGCCCATAATGACTGGGAATTTTTTTTTTTTTTCTAAATCAGGGTTCTGATCACTAAGTTAGGGTTTATTTTTTCAACAGTGAAAATCCTGAAAATGTTTTGTGTGTACGTTTTAGGGTTCGATTTTAGAGAAGAAGCACCTTTTAAAGGGGTCATATGGCATTGCTAAAAAGAACATTATTTGTGTATTTGGTGTAATGCAATGTGTTTGCGCAGTTTAAGGATAAAAAAACACAATATTTTCCACATACTGTACATTATTGTTGCTCCTCTATGCCCCGCCTTTCTGAAACGCGTAGATTTTTACAAAACTCATTGTTCTGAAAAGCGCGGTGTACTCTGATTGGCCAGCTGTCCAGTGCATTCTGATTGGCCAAATACCTCAAGCGCGTGATGGAAATGTTACGTCCCTTACCAGGTTCAGGAAACTTTCCTCCGTAAAATGTGCTGCACAACTCGAATATTTGGGTTGTACTGTTCTGGAACAGTGTTGTAAATAAAAATTAACCACTGATTTCTAGTTGTGTCCTAGAAGGCCAAACAAAGTAGTTTGGTTATCGCAACGAAACACACAGCGTCTCCACAACATGGCAGTGGCGGCAACAATACTACAGCGAGAATAAAAGTTAAACTTTCTTTCTTTGCATATACATTTGGGTGGTGTTATGCAAATCTCCCCACACAGTGACGTAAATATGTGGGGGCGTGTTTGAACGAGGCGTTTTAGGAAGGCGTGGATGAGCGTTCACTTTTATATAGAATATAGCTTTGGGTTTGAGACTTTAATCTTTGCGACTTTATGGATCTTCTGTATGCACAAACAGCTTTTAACACTCCAAAGACAAAGGAAAACATGAAATCGCATCATATGACCCCTTTAAGAACAATGTCCATATACTGATAGTTTAGCATGTTGAGGATCGTTATGCATCACCAAATACACTATTATGGGAATCAAATGCAAACAATTAACATTTTAGTTGTAATGGCACAAAAATGAAAAATATGAAAGGGGGCCATCTTGCCCCATCATTGGAAGAAAAGAAGCCCCTGGGGGCATCTAACATTTACAGAACATTTTATCTAAAGGCCAAATTAATCCTAATAATTTTATTTTCCTGAAAAAATGCCGTTAACTAAACTGGTAAAGTTGTGTATCTTGGCAATGTAATTTGAATAAATTTACTGAAATGGAATGTTTCATAATGACAAATAAAGTGCAGGAACATAGTTACAGAGAGGGGCTTCTTCCCCCATCTTACCCTACATTAAATCCATTTGAAATATTCTCTCAATTAATTTTATGTACAGTGGAATGTGGAGTAACTGGGCAGTCATTCATAGCTCATAGTGTTTTACAATCACTACCACACATAAATGTAAAAAATACTTCAACATTATGTGTCTGCATTGCTGAACTGTTTGCCGCAAGCCTGCTGGTTTTTGTGTTTGTGAGCAGGGTGAACAAGTTAAAATAACAGCTGTGTTGTAACTCGTTTAAATATACACAGGGCACATCAATCACTTTAACTGCAGCTGCGAGTGATGCTAACAGGAGGCAGTAGTCATTAGCTGAGGTATGAACATAGTGACTTATTGCAATTTCATTTTGTTCTGCTGAGAATTTGGACAATAATAGCCAATTAGTGTTGGGTCTTCAGAGTCAGAAACTCTGTTCCTCATTTTACCGAGAAAGAGAAACGGATGAGACACCACAGAGAAGCCATTCTGTGTGATCAACAACCATTTTTTTTTTTTTTTTTTTTTTTTTCTTTTTTTTTTTTTTTTTTGTGTTTTTTTTTTTTTTTTTTTTTTTTTTTTTGTTTTTTTTGTCCTATTTTACGCCATATGTGGAAGCGGTGAGCATTTATTTTGCCGTTAATATTAATAGAAGTGACAGATACTGGATATTTAACTGTGCTCATTTCTCATATTTTTACATTTAGTTTGCCATCTAGAATAGAATTAGATATCATTTAATGCTCACTTTTAATATTTATTATGATACTAATAATTTAATAACACAGTTAAATGTACTCTTTAGCAAATCTCAACATGAAATTCCATTCGCATACTGTGGGTTGTAATTTTGTAGCATTCAATTTGATTTATTTTATTTTTATTTAGACAAAATAGTATACAATTTTAATATTGGTCATTTACCAAATAGTTATCAGCTCATGGATACCTGAATTTGAGTTCTGTTAAAATGAATCACCATTGGGATGTAAATGTGATTTACTTGTAAAATATGGCACGTCTCATGTAAAAAATAAATAAATAAATAATAATGATGATGATGATCAATTTTGCAATAATTTCCACTCACCCACCCCCAATAAACATTTAATAATTGATCCCAAATAATAAATACAAATATTCCATGTATTAGCCTAGGAATTATGCTGTTTTGTTTCTTTTGTTTGAACAGCAGAAATGTCAACAGAAGGTTCTTGTAAGATTGAGCCGAAACAGAAACACATGAGGAACCTTGAGACTTAACACCATTGTGTTTTAGACAGCAGAGGGTGGTGTGATGATAGTAACGCCTCGGGCAGACTGAGACCTTATCGATAGCCATTGATCTGAGATAGAGAAATGGGGCTGATTAGATTAATGACATAATTACTATGAATAATGAGTTTCCCTCGTGGGAATTTGGACCTTCTGAGTCTTTCAACATGCAGGTCATGTTTCTTCTGAGACCCTGACAAAAGGTCCACTTTTAGGTCTGTATATAAGGTAGCATGTGTGAAATCACAACCTCAGGCTGACAAAGAGCACAATCTACGTTCTCAGCCTGACCATTTGAATAAAGAGCTCTTTGATCTGTTCATCGCCCCGGCCAAAAGCAATATCTAATACACGGTACTGCAGATGAACTCTCTATGGTCATTTTAACACCAAGACGCTTTAAACCATGGTGATCTGTACTTGAATCCATGCACTGTTGCTGAAAATTCAACATTTCACTCTCAAAGTACATCCCTGAGGACCAAGAGAACAAAATGGAGAATGCAACAGAAATTGAAGGGGGCCGCAGGGTACCAGACAGAAGTCAGAAGCCAAAACAAAGTTGGAAAATAACCATACGTGTGCACCGGTCTAAGATTTGATTTGTCTGGAAATCACAGTGCGACTGAAGTTATTTTGCTTGTGGCTAGCAGAGGGCCAAAGTACAGATCAGGACTCAGACAGGAAGTCAAATCCCTGTAATAACGGACACCTTTAACACTGCCAAGCATTCCTAGAGCTCTTTTCTGCCCATTACTGTCAACATATTACCAAGTGTATTATTGTTTATCACTGAGACCTTGGCTGAGAGGCATCTCACACGTTTATTTACCGTGATAGAGTGTCAGCGGCGATATAGTGATTGTGTGGGTCGAATATTCGTCTGTATGTGTGAGAGAAAGAGTGCATGGTATGCTGTGCCAGTGTACATGTCTGTGCAGATAAATTCAGGGATTAGTGTGTTAGAGATGCACAGACTGACTGACAATCTCTCCTTCCTTCAGTGCCACTGTGAGACAACTGAGAACTCATTAACTCACTGCACTCACGGACCGAGAGAGAGAGTGAGAGAGTGAATTGAGACAGAAATGAACATGATGGCGTAGAAATAGAAAAGGCAAATATGGTGTATTAGCAGCGAGGCCGTGAGCGATCGAGGCAGAAAGAGTGAGGGAGGTTGAGACCAAAAACAGAAAAGGCTAACGGTGTACAGCAGAGGCTGGTGGAAGAGGAGGTGTGGAAGAGAAGGATGAAGAAAGGAGAGACAGAGAAAGTGACTGTTGCCAGGGACAACAGCATAATAGAGCGCGATCCTCCTACACAACCTCTGCCTTATTTTACTCCTCCTCCACTGTGGCTTGAATCTATCTCTCCCTCCGTTTACCTGCCTCAAGTCATAGTGTCAGAGTCAACAGTGATTTATTGGCGTCATTGTTAAAGGGACGTCTCATCCAAAATGTAACATTTACTCATCCTCATGACATTCTAAATCTTTTGTTAAACACAAATCATGTTATTCAGAATGATCGCTCTTCTCTTTTCCATACAGTGAAAGTGAATGGTGATCAGAGACAGTAAAGTTTCATCATGACAAAAAATAATACAGCAGAAGTTTACACCACGATTTTGGATTCAACCGTTGTTGTTGTTGTTGTTGTTTTTTGATATATCATATTTGAATACGTGAAAATGAGATTTGACAGCTGTTCAAACAAAACTAACGTGTTGTGCAAAAAAGAAGTATACTTTAGGATAAAGAATAATTGTTACAGAAATAATATACTTAAGTGTAAACTAAATGTAATGTTTTCAAGCACTTAACTGAAGTGCACTGCAATTAAATGAAAATGCATTATAGTTAAAATGTATATTAAATGCAATTAACTTTAGAGTGTTTTCTTGACTCACTTAAGTAGGACTTAAGTACATATATGTAATTTCATAATTATATCTGTTTTCTTTGAAATATGGTTAAAGTACTGCTGAATGCACTGATCAGCATTTATGGTAAATTAAATATACTTTAAATGCAATTTCTATTGAAACCTCTATGTCATGTATTTAAATATATCTGTAAACACACATGAATAATGCTGAAGTTGCAATTAGTGCATTTAAGATAGATGTAATATTGAATAACACACTTCAGAAAATTATAGTACATACATTACATGTGCTTTAGTATGTTAGTCAAAAATTCTAAATACAAAAAGATGCCACTTTTAAAGCATGACAAAAGATTATTAAAACCTAAGGATTTAAAATGTACTTTAAAGTAATACTTTTAGTTTGACATTATTACAAAGTGCATTTTTTTTAAAGTGTAATTAAGTGTCTTAAAGGGGTCCTATTATGCTCTTTTACAAAGTCTTGATTTTGCTTTGGGGGTGTACTAGAACAGGCTCTCATACAAGGTTGTTCGAAAAACACATTATTTTAAACATATTTTACATTATTACAACACCTATCTCATGAACGGCTCGAATAGTTCCTGTATCAAATGCAGGCCCGCCTTCTGAAATACGAAATGTGTTGATTGGTTAGCTGGGCCAGTGTGTGATGTGATTGGCAGCACTGTCGCTTGGTCGGGAAATGTCATGCCCCTTACCATAGCCACCTGTGAGCTTCAGTGTAAATATTGCGTCAAAATCAAATAAATTTGAGCGTGATATAAACCCGGATGATTGTAACCACTCTAAGTTCGTCTGCCTTGGGAAAGCTAGCGTGTCTCCGACATAGTGATAACACCTCGTTGCCTTCTCTAGTGCAGCTCAACCAGGTCTCGTCCCATTCGTCGGTATTTGTGATATCAGCTATGCGTTGTAGTCCAAACGAGTTGAAAAAGTGAAAAAGCATAATAGGACCCCTTTAAGAAACAGTAATGAAAGTCATTTACACAATAAATTAAATGACTTATCAGACAACTGAATCTCCTTACATTTTTGTTGGTCTTGCTGCACCCACTTTCTCTGCGGGCAACAATGCATTGATGCATAGATAGCTGATAATGTTTTTTCTTCTAGAATGATTTTTATCATTATTAGTCAGTATGGGTGAGTCTGGAAACCATTTTTGTAAAAGTGGTTTATATACTGATGTTGTTCACAAACTCTTTCACCCTTTCACCCAGGGCTAAAAACAGAATAAAGTATTGATTTAATAGAACATTACTTGAATAAAGTTAATGAACCTAAGGAATACTCAAATATTCACAAACAAGTTTCTATCTTGGTTTCTTTTCTCATTCCACATCCACCTCCACCTCCTCTGAATCTTTACATCTCCTCTGACTCCACTCACGGTTGCCTGACTCATTGATTTGGGTGTGTGATTGATCTGTGAAAGATCTGCCCCATAATTTCTGTCTCTCCCACCATCCCTCTCCAATACCAATACCAGAACTTTTGTTTGCTAAATTACTGCATCTACCAGGCAGGCGATGCACTGATCTCCCCAGGCTCATTCCACTGCACTTATCTTTCATTCTCTCTCTACAAAATACTCCAGTGCTCCTCTGTCTTTCTGTTCTCTCACTTTGCTGAAATGAGTCTGGAGATTTGATTTGTAACTGGTAATGTTGATTGTGTAACCTGGTTTTGTTTTGTACCACATTTTTTTGTCTAACACAGGAGTCTTCTAATGTTTTTTTATGTCCCCCTTGATTGAATATAGTATAAATCATAATTTTTAGCCTAAAATAACAAGCATATCATGCCGTATTAATGTATTACTTTGTTATAATGCTTACTTAGCAAAACCATTGAAATAGTCATTATTGATGCACAGAGATTGATGCACACTTGTAGGCTAGCTTTTAATTTTGCTAAAGACATTTTAAAGAAGTAGTTCACCCAAAAATGCAAATGAGAATTGACTCATCTTCAGGCCATCCCAGATTAGATTGTAAATTAGTTTGTTTCTTCATCACAACAGATTTTAAGAAATGTATCATTACATCACTTTACTCACCAATGTGCCGTCAGTCCAAACAGCTGATAAAAACATCACAATGTTCCACAAGTAATTCCCATGCCTCCAGTCCATCAATTAACGTCTTGTGAAGTGAAAAGCTGTGTGTTTGTTGTAAACAAATCCATAATTTAAACGTTTTAATTTTAAACCGTTGCTCCTGGCCAAAATCAGTCCATAATCCATAATAATGTTTCCTCAAGTGAAAAAGTCCATCCCCCGTTCATCAAAATCCAGCAACATATTTGTTCATAACTTTTTTCTCTTTTAAATGTTACTTGATCTGTGAATAGATTTCTCTTGATTCAAACGAGATGACATTTTCACTGGAGAAAACAGTATTATGGATTGAGGACTCATATTTTTTCCAGAGAAACAAAGAAAGAAACAAAATCATCTGCATCTAGGATGGCCCCCTGAGGGGGCGGAGGGTGAAAACATTTTCAGCAAATTTTCATTTTTGGTAACTTATTCCTCTAATGCAGCAGGGGCTCTTTGAAACTCTTTGAAGCTTCTTAATGTTAACTTTGGATGAAGTAAACCGCACTCATTTATTATGAGTTTTTTTCATATAAAAAGTATATATGAAGTATATATTTGTTTGAGATCAAATAATAATAATAGTTGGCAGTTCATAACGCTTAGTCTAGTTCAAAGTATAGAATGAAAGAGTGCTAAAAGTCAAAAGTCTGTCTTTCCTCATACTCCCTACACTCTTTCATCGCTCCCGCTTTGCCTGCCAGCAGTTCTACTCCTTTCTTTCTTTTTCCCCCTCTCTCTTTCCCTCTCTTTCTCTGATGTCTCTGCCTGTTGCGCTAAGTGACAGACTATGCCAAGTCTGCCACCTTATTTAGATTCAGGCTTATTAAGAAATCCAAGTTGGTTTTGCAGCACCGCAAACAACATTATTCAGAAGTTGCACCAGCTCTTTAACTGTCTCTCCCTCTCCCATCATCTCTTATCTACAGCTCAGAGCTCATCGGTCCCCATCCCCTGTTCCCTGCGACAAGTGGATTTCAACCAAGGCTTAAATACTGCAGCATCAGGACGTCTGCAGACCAGGTACGGCGATCACACCTGATCCGCTGCACAAGAAGACGACACTGCCATAGTCTCATAGACGATAAACTATATACGTAGCGTCAAAGGAGGGGAAGCAGGTGAGAATTGGTATAGTCTCACTATACTTGTAGACGTGATGCAGTTTTTGTCCCTTTCTTGTGTATCGATTGTTTAACAGCTTCTAGACAACCTTGCTAAACGGTACATATGAAAAACTGTCTATGTGCAAATTCACTGCAAAAGCACTTGTTCCATCCGTTTGCAGTTTTCAACAAGCATCAGACCTGCCCCAGGCTGACAGGTACTGTGGTTTGTGTTTTTGTAAATGATGATGGACCTGTCATGTCTTTTCCTCTCTTATTCACACACACACAGCATGAAGAGCGATATCTACCCTCTTTTGTTTTCAAATACAGTCACTCAAGACTTGTATTTTCATTTAGCTCGGTCGAGGAAGTGTACAGTGGTTTTTAAGGGTCCCACAGATGATTTCCGCTCTTTTTAACTCTAAAATGAAATGGTTAAATGGCTTTGCTTTGCTCCCTTGAAAAAGGTCCTGCTCACTCATGCTTACCGCAGTCAGCTCAATGGCAGTGACAGGCTTTAATGAGCCTGGACCACTGGAGCTCAGCTGTGACCCTCTTTACCCCCTCAGTCCTATAATGAAGACCATCATTATGGCGCAAGTCCACAAATCACACACTGTGCTTTCTTGTTTCCTTCATAACAAATACTTGCTGAAAAAATATAGTGTGCGTCTGTGTATATAGAGTCTGTTATAAGTCTACTACTACAAAAATAGTTGTCATATTTTTATTTTTCCTAAGGGGTTTTTGAGGAAACTTTGTTGAAAAATCAAATAATGAAACAATAAAGAACTTATGAAAGTTATGAACAATAGCTATGAACGATAAAACTATTAACACGATCTCTAAACAATTTTTGTTGTTGTTGGGGAGAGCTAGAAGGAAGTTTTTTTTTTAACATGCTTCATAGGCATGACACTTGTTTTGAATTTTTGTATTGATAAGGAATTTGCAGCTTACCTTCATGCAATAAACATTGTGCAAAGAAATTAGAGAGTAATTAAAAAGGAAAGATAAGAATGGATAAGATTAAAAATGTAAAAATAAATGTTTAGTAAGAGGCCGTGAGGGCTCATCTGCTGATCTTCGCTCTGGCTGTATCACCGCAGAGGGAAAACTCATATTTCTTGAAGTGTCTCTCCTTGCTTGGCCCATGAGAGGTGTATGTGTGTATGTATGTGTGAAATGGCTATTCTGTAATGACTGCTGTGGCACTCTGTTGACAGTAAAGGTCGGTCATGTGGAGCACATTAAGCCAGGACCTTTAGGGAAGGCACACAAACACAATGAGTGAGAATGAGTGTGTATGTGTGGTTCTGTGTGTCATGTGAGTAGCGACTGTACTGTTGAGAAGAACATAATGGCAGCCTCTTCACCAACAGCGATTAGCACAGGAACTCTATTATTACTGTCTGACAACAGTGCTTAAGAGCTGTTTCCACCCCTGCCCTGCCCGGCTGTATTCACATCGACAAGAGCTGCAGCTCTACCGTTACATCCCTCTATCCCTCCCTCCCTCCAGGAACACAGCTGGATTCCATCAGGGAGAATTCTCTAAGAATGATGAGTGCACTTTCTTTGCACATATATGCACTCAATGCACTTCTTTGCACATATATATCATTTGGGGTTGTTAAGATGTTTTTGAAAGAAGCTCAACAGGGCTGATCAGAAAATCAGTAAAAACTGTAATATTGTCAAATATAATTTTAAATGTTTTCTATTTTATTATATATTTTAAAATGTAATTTAGAGGAGGCAAAGCTGAATTTTCAGCAGCCATTACTCCAGTATTCTTTGACGAATAGAAAGTAAAACAGAAAAAACAGCATTTATTTAAAATTGAAACTGGTTATTCGCACTAAATTAAGTGAGGCAACACTTTATATATGTCTTTTTATATTTGTCTTTATATCTTTCTATGGACTGTTCATAGGTTGCCTGAGCGCAGTGGGTTTTTAAGAGGATTTTGATGTCTGACAGCAGGTCTTACGCTTTATTTATCCAAGAGGCTATATGCTTGCGCGTAGATGAGTCATTTAGATGTGGACACGGGCATCATCTGTGATATTGTCTCTCAGTGGGAGTTAATGGGTGTCACAGCATGTGGTGAGATTGTTTCGGCTAAATCGTATCGTGTCTCTATCGTTGACCTTATTATAGGAACATTATGGTGCACTTTGACCATCTCTAATATTTAAATAGGTTTGATCCTTCTGCTCTACAGGATGTGTTCTCGGTAAAGCCTGTGTGTTTGTCTGAAAGGCCTAATTTCACTGGAAATATTCAGTCCAACCTGCTCTAAAGTAATTGAGAAGTCAGTCAGCTCTGGCAACAGAACAATCTATTGTATTGCACCACTATCAGAGACACATTTTAAATTAATCTGTCTCATTCATGACTGACAGTTAATTCTTTAATCACACAATGCTTTAGAAGCAACATTCACCATCATTCTGGTAAGTTGCTTTGGTTGGAAGAAAAATGAAAATGCTGTGCAACTTGTATTGGTTTTTAGTCAAATCGCTTTCTTCTTTTTTTATAAGATGTACTTAAAGATTTCTAGAGGAAGGATGAACCAATTTGAGTCATTCTGTGCTCTCTCTTAAGAGACAAAAGACAGCAATTGAGCGTTCTAATGAAAGTATCGATCAGAGGCCCGTCTCAAGCCATTGAGGTAGATGAGTTTGTTTGGTACATAGCTGCAGCTCTTGTTTTTTTTGTTTCAGACTATCTCAATGGCTTTATATTGTGTAGTCATACTGAAAACATCCCCATGGTTATCTGCTGATATCAATACTGAGTCTATATCTGGCTACTTTCAAGTTACATCAGTATATGCATCTGTGCTTGCTCAGTTCATTTCAGTCTGATTCATATTAGTCTGTTTTCATATTAGTATCTTTATGTCTATTCTCCATTTTCCTTGCCATCTATTAATAAGTGGTGGGTTGAAACTAATATATACATTAGTCAACGATCTGTGCATTGTAAAAAATTAATTGGTGAGAAAAAAAATATCAAGGCAAAGTATTAACAATTTTAGACAGCGTTAGGTTAGTTGGGACTGTTTGGGGGAATGTTGCTTAAAACTGTATTGTAATTTCAAAGATTCAAAGTAATTCACATTCTCTTATCTTTGTAACTAAAAAGCTTCATATACTGGATTAAATGTAATAATTTTTAGGGTCACAGTTAGCAAAACATATGAAAGTGGACACATTTAAAAGATTTGATTTTTATGTTCCCACTGCTCAAATATAATCAGGTCTATGTCACATGCAAGCAAAAAATCGGATTTAGAGTAGAATGAAAGCAGTCTATGAATCTGACCTGGTAATAGAGAAGATAGAGACCAGTTTGCTAGCTAGAGCCACTTGGAGAGAATATAACTGTCTTACAGAAGAAGTGCTTTCACTTCACTCACACAGAATCAGTCACAGTCAGACTGTCAATGTGTGGCCGTCTGTGGCTATTTGACATGTGTCTGAGTTAGATTGTACTAGGGCTGGACAATAATTCAATATCAATATGTATCGCGATATAATTTTTTTCAATAACGGTGATATGATTTTTAAACACATTTCCAATATTTCGATATACATTACCAGTTTCACATACTTTGATTTATTTGTGGCGTTTGACTTCATTGAATAAACATGAGCACTGCACGTTTCAACATCAAAACACGTCGTGGGTGTTTTATATGAATGCATCTCTGAAGGGAACCGATTGTCTTCAGAATAGTTTAGATGACATTTTTATCTGATAAAGTAGCGTTCATGAGCGGAGCTGCTTTGTTACTGGAGAACCCGTTAGTTCCACCGCTCTCACAGCGCCTCCTGCTGGCAGACAAGCAGTTTGCATTTTCAATAATAAACCCATTTCCAGCAACATGCTTTTGTTGTTGCTCTATTTTGTTGTTTTCTGAAGCAACTCGGAGCATGTTTCATACTCGTTATCCTGGTTAATGCACGTTTCAATCTATAACAATAATCAGACTACACTAACAGTCAAAGGTTTTTGAACCGCAAGATTTTTAATGTTTCTTAAATAATTATCTTCTGCTCACCAAGCCTACATTTATTTAATCCAAAATACAGCAAAAACATAAATATTGTAAAATATTATTACAATTAAAATAACTGTTTTCTATTTTAATGTATTTTCAAATGTAATTTATTTTATGTGATCAAAGCTGAATTTCAGCATCATTAAGTCCTACTTCCGTCCCCTTCATGGTCACTGATCCTAGCATCATTTTAATATGCTGATTTGCGATTATCACATTTAAAACCAGTTGAGTAAATTTTTCAAGGATGCTTTGATGAATAGAAAGATCAAAAATCACATTATCTGAAATAAAAAGCTTTGAACATTATACACTATACCATAAAAGCTCTTTTTTAAAAGTTATATATCTAGAAATTATGACTTCATTTAGCAAGGTTTTTAATTGATCAAAAGTGTGAAAAGCCGTTATAATGTTACAGAAAGAAATTTCTATTTCAGATAAATTCGGTTTCTTCTGAACTTGTCTATTCATCCAGAAGAAATCCTGAAAAAAAATTCTACTCGCTGTTTTCAACATCATAATCGACCGTTTTTTGAGCATCAAATCAGAAATTTATTTCTGAAGGATCATGTGACTGGCGTAATGATGCTAAAGCTCTGCTTTGAAATCATAGGAATAAATTATATTTTCAAATAGAAAACAGTTATTTTAAATAGTAAAAATATTTCAAAATGTTACTGTTTTTGCTGTATTTTGGATTATATAAATGCAGGCTTGGTGAGCAGAAGTTAATTATTTAAAAAACATTAAAAATCTTACTTTTTCAAAAACTTTTGACTGGTATGTTAGCTTATAGTTTGAAGTAAAAAATATTAATTTTAATATTAATAAGGAGAGTCTGATATTTATTTGACCGTGATTTCACATTTCTTGTTTGTATGACGGCTAAATACCAATAAAAGGTGAACATTTATTAATTTCTAAATTTATAAGTTTTTATAGGAGTAGTTTCATTAATTGGCAATGTAATTTTTCATAAGTTTTGTGTACAGACAGTCTGTTGTGGCCATTCTTGGCCATTTATGAGGCTTTTTAAATAGTGTGTCATATCGATATCGGAATTATATCTATCGACTCGGAAATTAAGAATATATCCGTGATAAAATTTTTGTGCCATATCGTCCAGGCCCTCAGTTGTACCCGAGAATTTTATTATCCATATGGCCCAGCAGTCATTCAGAAAAATGAGCGTTGGAGTACTGAAGGCGGGACTGTTAAGAGCCTGGTCTCTCATAGCAGACATATAAGTTTGTGAACAAGTCAAATTTAGGGTTGGACTGTGAAACCATTCATATTCGTTTAGTTCTGTTAACAGTTCTCACACAGCTTACATGTTCACAGATGCAGGCAGAATATCATACAGTACTTTGCAGAGATTCTTACACTAACTATTTTGCAGCACTGAAATACAGAAACTGAATTTACAGCGTGAAATATTGCATCAAGTGTAGTTCAGTTCTTTTTAGAACTGAATCAAAAAATATGCAGCGCAGCGACTGCCTTCTGATTCCAGGACCAATGTATCCTATCTGGTTCTTTGTAGTAACTCAAATGAAACACAACTTACATGTAGTTACTACTGCCTGTTCCAAGGACAATGTGTAGTTAAAGATACACGTCGTGCGTTAGGCTACTCTGCAAAATTAACAACTTATTAGAAACATTCAAAAATCAGTTTTTAAAGGGTGTTGATGGAGCTGTATTGGTCTTAACTACTTTTTGTTCATGTTTAGTTTTGTGGGCTTACGCTCTTGTAACTGTGTAGTCCTGTAATAGTCTTGTGTGGCTTGTGCTATTAATACAGTATATAGGCTATGTGTGATATTGTGTGCCATTCATACTCTATGTAAGTGTGAGTGAGGGGTGGTTTTAGCTGGTGTTGCTGCTGGTGTGTTGTCATTAATGTAGACCTTGTTGAACCTATGTGGTCTATGTGGTGTTATTTACTGTAGTTAAGGCCAATTATTGAATTGCTTTTATGTTGCCTATAAAAGACTGTGCAAACACATATTTTTCAATAGTCACTATGTATTTGTTTCAAGGGACTATATGTAGAATTAAGAAACCCATGTTATTAGCAATAGCTGTGGCTGTTAAGTGAACTGCAGTCAGCAACTTATTGCTCATGCTCATACTCGCAGTTGTGCACACGTAACGTACAAAATACTGAACATGATTCAAGGCCCCCATATTATGGAAGCCTGTTTCTGCCACTGAATAAAAAAAAAATAAAAAAGTTAATCGCGACTTTTTATCTCACAATTCTGACTGTTATTTCTCGCAATGGCGAGTTTATATCTTGCTATTCTGACTTTATAACTGTCAATTGGGAGTTTATATCTCATAATTCTGAGAAAAAAAGTTAGTAATTGTGAGATAAAACATTGCAATTACCTTTTTTTAAATTCAGTGGCAGAAACAAGCTTCCATACGATATACTCGTTGCAAAGTTATTTTTCATTCTTCGCTTAGAAGTAAAAAGACGTTGAATAGCTTTAAGGCCGTTTCCACCAAGCGACGATAACTATAAAGCGGCACGTCAAGATAATAGTTCTAAAATCAGTCTTCAGTATAAAGAATGGCAGAGTCCCCACACCACAGCTAAACGATAAAGGCACAGAGAAAAGATCATAGGAATCACTTCTCAAAAACGATTCTTTTTTCCAGCTATAATGATTGATAAAAACATTGACAGCCAATCAGAATACATCCTGCCATAACGAGCTGGAGATTTAAAGCACAGATAGGTGCGCTTGAATAACAGATGAGTCCGTCCCAGTGGTGTGTGACAGCTACAAAGTTATCTTTATAGTCTCTTCTGTAAATTCTTGGTGTGACAACGTCATCCTGATGCCATCCCCGCGCTGATAGTGTACGTTTAGCTGAATTATTTGGTTTCACTCTTTCCTCTCATTAGACAAAAACAACAAAAATGATCGCAGATAAAACCGCAGTTAGAAAGAATCACTCTGGCAATTTCACTTTGCAAACAATCCCTCATGTCAACAGATGAGGTAATAAAATTGCACATGCTATATAGTGGTTTGATTAGAAAGTTTATTTAAGACTTGTGTAAATAGGGAAATATTGGCTAGGTAGTGAATTCCCTCCCCTTCGTCTTTGCAAACACATGAAAGGGACAGTACAGAATAAGCATGTCTGTTTAGTTAACAGGCGCACAGGAGGGATGTGTAAAACATCCACTCTTTTCTATCATTGTTTTTCTATCAAACTGATTGCCAATCATTGATAATAAGAGGAAATGTTTCTAAAAAACCAAATCAGCAAATTAGAATGATTTATGAAGGATCATGTGACACTGAAGACTGGAGTAATGAAGCTGAAAAGTCATCACAGGTATACACTCTTCCTCATCTGCATTATAATGGGTCTATGAAGAACCTTCAACATCCATGGAAACTTCCCATTGCACAAAAGGTTCGCTACATGGAAACAATTTAGAATTATTAAATCTTCCCTACAAAACACTGTTTTAAGAACTGTTCACTGAAAGGTTTTTTTGGGGAACCCAAAATGGTTCTTCCATGGCATCATTGCAAAAAACACCTCTTGGAGCATTTATTTTTAGAGTATACATGAAAATATATGAAAATAGAAAACAGTATATAGTATTTAGTATCTATTAGTAAAATAGTATTTTCTTTAAAGGGGTCATATGATTGAATTTCAAGTTTTCCTTTCTCTTTGGAGTGTTAAAAACTGATTGTGCATAGATAAGATCCATGAAGTTGCAAAGACTAAAATCTCAAAACCAAAGAAATATTCTTTATAAAAGTTAAAAGTCAACCACGCCTACCTAAAACGGCTCGTTCTAACTGCCCCCACTACCTACTCCACATGCGGGAAGACGCATAACGCGCACCCACAATGTGCACGCAAAGAAAGGCGGCGTAACTTTATTCTCGCTGTAGTATTGTTGCTGCCTGTATCTGCTTCGTCATGCCTGGAGCTGATTTGTGCTGGTTGCTGAGGAAATACAACATCTTTGCACTGTAGCTCGCCAGATCGGCTTTCACCATGGACAAAGAGGAGTCCAGCCCGGGGTCATCACATGTAGTTGCCGCAAGATCCTCCTTCTGCGAATCCGCCGCTGCCCATGTTGCAAGCCCTGCCGCCGCCGCTCACTACTGGCCGCAAATGCAGACATGGTTTATGTTTACGCGGCGCGATGCAACGCGTAAAAAGACAGTATAAATCATTATAATCAGAAATTATGTCCCCACTGGATGCAACGAATGCCTCGTTTATAATGGTTTTCATGTTTTTGAATCATCGCCCCAGCCTGACAGGGCATCATCACAATATGGTAGGGGCGTAACATTTCCGTCACACACTTGAGGCATCCGGCCAATCACAATGCACTGGATAGCTGGCCAATCCGAGCACACCACGCTTTTCAGAACGATAAGCTTTGTAAAAAATCGATGCTTTTTTTCAGAAAAATACTGGGCATAGAGAGAAACATATGTACAGTATGTGGTGAAAATTATGATGTTGTTTTTGAACCTTAAAAATAAACCCATAAACCATTCATTACACCAATACACAAAATAAGGTTCTTATTAGCAACTTAATATGACCCCTTTAATAAACACAGCCTTGGTGAACATAAGAGACTTTGTTCAAAAACATTAAAACATTTGACAGCCCCCAAACCGTTAGTATTTAAAGTATTTTTTTTTTAATTAATGAAAATGTGAATTCTTCTTGTCATATTCCACAAACCCTCTCAGATCTGGTGGATGTGTGGTACTTTGATGTGTGTGCATCTCCATCCACTGATGTGAAGTGTTGCAACGTGTGCTGTCTCTCTGTGTCGACGCGGAAGATTAATCCGAGGCTTTGGTTTGGGCTGCAAAGAACCGTCAGAAGAATAACATTAATTCTTTTTCGTCACAAATGTACCCTTGGTCCTGTTATTCTGAAATCCACAAGCAGATGGCTTTGCATTTAAGAAAGGTTTTAGATGGCGGGGGAGGACGTTATTACACATATAGCACATGGCTTAGCAACGAAACGACTAGTGGAAATCTCTCCTGAGAGTTTGTACGGATCACATATCAGTGTGACAGACAGAGTAAACAGCGGTTTCTGCTGTGATTGATGCTATTGTGAAAGATGTTAGACACACTGATACACATGTTGTAGATTGCAGGGCCAAAAGTGACTGAACAGGCGCTTATAGACACTTATTTTGTAAAAATCAATCAGTCCCCCTCGATGAGGTGGAAACTCGATGGCAAGTAAAGTGCGCAAATACACACATATCTCCTGAGGCGTGTGTAAACTGTGCTGTTCACGCTCTCAGCTGTTCCACATGCTAAGTGACAGGCTTGCAAGGATAGAGGGTTTTGTAATTCAATCAAAATGACAGATCGCTAGAGAAGCGAAGGTCGAAAGGACCCAAAAGCCTGTATAAGGTTCTGGTGTAAATGAATGTGAGAGAAGAGGTTTGAAAGGCTGTGTCAGTGTTTGGGATTGACAGCTGTATTTACTAACAGGTATGTCTGTGAAATTGCCCTGTACATACAATAGCAGATAGGAGCAGATCAAATGCTGTCGTATGAATGAGTAACCAAAGTCAACCCTCTTCTCTGGATAGCCTTGAGTAATAGCTGTAACCATAGTGACAGGTAATGATAGTAAATAGCAAGACTTTAAATTGCATCTTTGAGGATTTTTTTATTTTATTTGATCCTCTTTAAGAAGCAGTATGTGGTCAAAAACTCTTATTGCAAAAAGTGTAATGATAGTGTGAATGTATGAACATTGACAGGAGCTTTTTGTGCTTTTGTCAGAGTTGTCATTTATAGACAAGTTCATAAAGCTTACATTTATCCAGATTCACTCTTTAAATGCAGTTCTGACTGTTAAAAAATGTATCACCAATGTATCACCAGGGAGTAACTTTGGTAATAGAATACGTTTGTCACTCTTTTACATAACTGAACTGAATATGAATATGTTTTACTCCAAACAGGACTGGCAACCATATTGCACTGCTATGTGAGCGTAGCCTAAAACAGCAACTGTGCTTTCTTGTAATGGAGTACATAATGAACGATGTGTACTTTATGCATGCTGTGTTATGAGTTGTAGTCTGCCACTGTTGCTGATCCAGAGCCTGTGTTTTAAAAATAGCCATGTATTTACTCAGCCCCACAGGCCAACATTCTCCATTAGCGCTGTACAGCTCATTCTACAGCGGCTGATTTACACACGCAAACTGCTTATTCTCTCCAAACATATATTTAATGAGTACAGCACTGCTTGCCAGATATGCAGAATGTGAGCCAGCCATTTTAATTGCTTGTTTTCGTAACAATAGTTTAGCTCATAGAAAGCTGGGACAGCACAAGGTGCACTCAGTTTTGTTTATTTTTTTGTTTTTGTAGTAATTTTGAAAAAAAATCTTTAAATTCATTGTGATTTTACTGTGAATGGCGTGTTTCTATTACCGTTGACTATGTGTGATGTTTCATCCACACCACTAGGTGACATTGCAGTGTGGCTGCCAAATTACCACAGCATGTACAAAAATGTCTGAATACACCTTTAATCAGGTGACCAGTAGCTTTTAGTATACAATAGGCCGATGATGGGCAAAGTGCTGTTGCTTGTTAGAGACAAGTATTTTTATTTTTAATTTTTTTACTAGGTGAACATATTCTCATTCTACTGAGCATTTGTTGGATTGAAGATTATATGATTTTGTCTGTATATTTTCCAGATTGAAAATGAATGTATTAAATGCATATATCTGCTAAAAACATAAACTTCTGTTCTCTTATGATCACCGGGGCTGCATTTATTCGATCAGAAATACAATAAAAACTTAATTAGTGTAATATCAAAGCTGAATTTTCAGCATCATGACAATCTTCAGTGTCACATGATCCTTTGGAAATCATTGTAATTTGCTGCTCAAGAAACATTTCTTATTATTATCTGTTGAAAACAGTTGCTTAAAGAGGTCATATGACGTTGCTAAAAATACCATTATTTTGCGTATTTGGTATAATGAAATGTGTTTATGCGGTTTAAGGTTAAAAAAAAAAACACATATTTTCACAACGGTACTTCTTGTTTTCCTCTATGCCCCGCCTTTCATGAAAAGTGTAGATTTTCAAAGTTCATCTTCTGAAACGCGAGGTTTGCTCTGATTGGCCATCTATCCAGTGCGTTGTGATTGGCCGCCCCTTACCAAATTGTGATGCCGTGTCCCGGAGCGACGAGACAAAACATTAAAACCCATTATAAACGAGAAATTTGCTGCATCCAGTGGGGACATAATGATTTATTATAATGACTTATACTGTCTTTTACGAGTTGCGTTGCATCGCGCCACGCAGCGTAAACATAAAACCATGTCTGCATTTGTGATCGGAGAAATGACAAACAACAAGCGCTACTCTACACTGCTCAAAACTCGAGTTTGAATCATCAGTGGCAAATCCTTTAAATATGAAAATTTACTTACAGGCTGTGAGTCAGAACAGGTGGCATTGTAGGCTACTGTTTCAGGAAACAGTCCTCCATAAAATGGTCTGCACACATCTGAATATTTGGGTTCTGTGTTCTGGAACAGTGTTGTAAATACAAACTTAACCACTGATTTGTAGTCGTGCCCTCTTTTGAAAGACCAAACAAATTAGTTTCACTTTCACAACGAAACACAACGTCACACACGGCGGCCTTGAGTGAGCAGAGGCGGGCGGGCTTGAGAACTGCGCGGCCGGCGATTCGACGAAGGAGCAGCCGGCGGGCTTGCGTCAACCACATGTGACGACCCCGGGCTGTACTCCGCTTCGTCCACGGTGAAAGCCGATCCGGCGATCCACAGCGCAAAGTTGATGTATTTCCTCAGCGACCAGCACGGATCTGCTCCAGTCATGACGAAGCGGATATCGTCCTCTTTTTGAAGGCCAAACAAAGTAGTATTGCTTTCACAACAAAACACACAGTGCCTTCACGACATGATTGGCAGCAACAATACTACAGCGAGAATAAAAGTTACGCCACCTTTTTTTGCGTGCACATTTGGGTGGCATTATGCAAATCTTCCCACATAGCAACGCAGACATGTGGGGGCGTGTTAGAACGAGCCGTTTTAGGTAGGTGTGGCTGACTCTTAACTTTTATAAAGAATATCTCTTTGGATTTGAGACTTTAGTCTTTGCAACTTTACAGATCTTCTTTATGCACCAAGAGCTTGTAACACTCCAAAGAGAAAGGAAAAATTTAAATCACATCATATGACCCCTTTAATCTCTTTCATTAAGTACGCTAGCTTACATTTCAGTGCCCTTAAAGGGACTAAATGTCAACCTGATCTTTAATTTTATGGCTACATGTCTATCATCATACATTACATTAGAATCTACACCATATTCCCTACAGTACATGTGAAAAGAAACTCGAGGCAAACTACAAAAACGTGACAGAATCTGGTCTTGGTATGAGTTGATCTCTCATGTTGGAGCCAGAGTGAGTCAGGTGAGTTGAGCTCTTAGTGAGTTGTAGCCGCACGCTGAGACTGATCTTGAGGTGAGAGCACTTGTGAGATGTGGAAACACAGATTAATTACCAGTCTTTCCATAGCTGAGGTGGTAATTAATATCAGGGTCTGGGGAGTGTGTTCTGGTGTTTCATTAAGAGCCCCAAACTCTGTCGTGATTACTGGCTGTCCCTTTATGAAGTGAAGGACCAGAGAGCTTTTCTGCTTATTAATGGAGAGCATCTGAGGCCTGAAGGAGGTTGGTAGCTGTGTTGAGCTGTTGTTTCCGAGAGCACGGCGCCAGCTACACAGGGGAGCTTTTGTGTAGTCCCTATAGCTCTCATGAAACAGCCTCTTTTGTATGACCTCACCGCTCAACAAATGACCCTATTAGGCAAACCAAGGCTGACTAATGGTTTCGGTAGACCTGTGGACCCCTGAGTCAAAATACAAGTGGGCTGATGAGTCAGTGAATGTAGAACTGACTTTATCAAGTGAGCTCTGGACAAGAGAATTGGTACATGACACACTTCACTGAGATAGTATTTTAGGATAGTAAAGATATTAATTGTGATTAATTCACAGGTCATTCAATCACTCTAATTCACATGACATGTTTCTTTTGTTGATCATCATGTGCACTGATGACTATAATTTAAAAGATTTGTGGCTACAAATCATAATTTGACCTCTGCCCTTTTCACACTCCCTTTTACAATGATGTATGACATCAAACAGCATGAGTCATACAGTACGAAACGAGTACTCACGCTGTGATTCAAAGCATATTTTGTTTTGGAAGTACTGCATGTAGATATACTGTATGTGGAGAATGTTATTATTTGGACAGTAGAATCATTGTGCACAGTAACTTTTGTTAAATGAAAGGCACGAGACACATTGAAAGATATAAAGAGCCCAGTGAGATGGTCTATAAAAAAATAAGTAGATGAAAATTTTCAATGCAAAGACACTTATCACCTAACGAACACTAGAAGTGCGTGGTGTGTCATGACTCGTGACTATATCCATCCCACTATAATGAATGATGAACGGCACAGATTTAAATTGACACTGACATGCAGAGTGAAAACACAAGCCCTTTTTGCAAAGTCTGTTGCAGTAAATCATTTATAAGCATAGATCTGAACATCAGGGATGTGCTGCATTCAGAATTTAATCAAGAATGCTTTTTAAAATTCCTATTGAATTCCAAAATTTGAATTGAGGTTGTGTTGAGGTAGCAAACAGGATGCAGAATTGCAATTTGTATTTGAACTTAGGGAAGAATTCAAATGTAGAATTCAAATGAACTGAGATTTTCATCAAGAATGTTCATCAAGACAATATATACAGTATATAATATATGTCATATATATATATATATAATAGATATACAACACACTGTATATATATATATACACACACACACACTTATGAATTGAATTATTGTATTTTTTTATTATGATTATTTTAGTGCTTGTTAAAAACCTCTAATCACGTTGCATTGGTTCTATGATTTAATTTTTTTATCATTATGATTCTTATTATAGGGATTTTTTTAATCTTACCTAGGGCCCCAGAGGCTGACTATGAGCAAGAGAAAGATAACCTAAAAGAACCTTGCTCAATCCTATACAATCTGAAAAGTTCTGCCAAGTCATACATTTCCAACTAAGAAGATTTAAATAGGGATCCCATTACCCTGTGCTTCGTCTGATTCATACAGTACATAGCCACACATTCTCAGACAGCTTTTCAAGTCATGGTACACCTCCACGTCCTCTGTCTTTCTGCATATCTGCACATACTCATAGCTGTCAGCTAATTTACAGTGCTTTATGCTGCAGAATTTTATACAGTCAGCAAATGCAGTTTGTTCATCACAGAACATCACAGTTTTGTAATGCTGCTTAAATATTTTTGTGATGTTTTGTGGTTATGCTGTGTGAACTGAGAATGCTTAGATATTTGAATGTACATTTTTTCCCCCATGCCCTCATTAAAGAAGATAAAGACAGGGAGAAAGAGAGAGAGAGATATAAAGACAGAGATGGAAGAAAGAATGAGCCACAAGCAGCCATAAACAGCTTGACAAACCATGAAATATGCATCTCAGATGAACGCAGACATCCTAAGGCATGAACTTCAGTACCCTCTCATCCTCAGCACATTTTCACAAGCGGGTTTGGTGATTTTCCTGCTTTTTTCCTCATTCTTTTTGGCTGAGTGAATTCGGCATTGTTTTTCAGATGCTTCTGGATTATTTTGTGTGCGCGCTGATCTGATACGTCAAAGATACGTCAACTTACATAATAGCACAGCTCCCTAGAGAAAAAAGAACCTCTCCTTCGCATATCACACACTCAGCATACAGAATACATCATACAAGTTCATAAGAAAGACTTAGTATTTCCAACCTGATGTGACAGATAGAAGGTACAGCATTTGATGTGAACAATCCACTAATGTATGATCTTCATAAATCATCTTTGAAAACTATAGAAAACACTCCAGAAACACTTAATGTGTTCGTTATTAGAAGTTGTAAAGCTGACACTCTTTCTGCGATCTCTCACTCCTCTACTCTCAGATCTGTCTTTTTCTCTCTTTCTGTCATGTGATAGGCATATCTGTGCCATGTTCTTGCAGTCAGATGCATGCGAGAGACCCCCTGCCGATCTTTTGCTCACACACCCTCCAGAACTCTTTGTCTTTAGCATTTGAAGAAATAACTCCGTTTCTCTATACTGCCATGTCAGTTATGAAAATAAGGCTGATATTGGCTCACTTTTGGTTTTGTATTCTTTCTGTCTTCATCTCTTTTCCTTTTTTCTTATAATCTTCTTCAAGTGTCTGTCATTTTTTTTACTCCTATAGCGCCATTAGTGAGGTCCTTGGACTCCAAATTTAAAATGTATTGCTGTAAACAAATAATATGCCATATATAATTTAGCATTTTCATTTAAAGTGGCTATTGTTCTGCTTTCAAGCAATCACTATTTTTGGTGAAAAACACACTGGCAAAGCAGCCTTCTCTCTCTTTAATGAGACACCTGATCTTATTTGTCTGAGCATTCACAAGTTTTGACATTTCTGGGGGCAACCATGCAGAAAACATTTCTCTGAGAAAGACCTAAAGGCACATCTATTTATACATCCAATCCAGATGGGACATTTAACAAAAGTAATTTACAGTTTTTGTAAATACCATTGAAATATGAAATGTCACAGGAGAGCGATTATGTTGCCATTTGTACAAAATTTTAACATAAACAGAAACCTAAATGCATACAGCGTTTGGAATAGTGGTTAAAGATTAGTCTGGTAATCAAAATGTTTTAGGTTTAAACACTGACGCCTCAAGTTGCACCACAAGGACTTTGTATAAAATCATCCACTATAACCTTGAGAAAAAGAAGTGTGCTTAATTGTACTGAATGTGCAATTATAGTGTACTTCAAAACTTAAAAGTATTTTTTATTAAACTGCTTATAATTATACTGTGATTTAGGGTTGAACAGGACTGGTAAACATTTCCATATTACATTTAAATATACTGAATTGCAATTTCATCATTACAAATCTGTAGTAAAAACATGACATATATTACAAGTTTCAATAGAAGTCACATTACTGTATACTTTAGTTTACCATAAATGCTTGCCAGTACATTTGGCAGTACACTTTAACCATATTTCAAAGACAATGTAAGTAATTATGAAATACATATAAAGATGTACAGTAAGTGGTTCAGAAAGCACTCAAAAGTTCAGCTAACTGCATGAATATCATTTTAAACTACAGTGCATTTTCATTAAATTGCAATTAAAATGCAATTAAATGTCCACAAACATTACATTCAGTTTTCACTTATACTGTTTTAAAGTGCACTATTTCTATAATAAGTACACTTTTTAAAAGTATGATGAAGTTTACTTCAGGTCAAAAGTTTGCTTGGTCCTCACTTTTTACTGAAACAGGGAAACGGCAACATCCTGATCCTGTTCAGTCCAGTTTCTTATATTTCTTATAAAGGTGGAGGGCAAATGCAGCCGTAATAGGACAAACATGCCCTCGTGACCGTCAGCTCAGCCATACAGTCAGATTAGCTTCTCTGGGAGCAACGGCGCAGCCGCAGGAAACCCATGCCATCACTACGACAACAACATGTAGATGTACCTTATGAGGGCCAGACACATAATACAGAGACCTGAAACAGAAATTTCATGATGTCACTCTGACACCATTTTGGTGCTTTCCCCCCCCCCCCCCCCACACCGACAAGCACACACACACACAGCACACTGCAGTCTAGGGGCTTCTTGTTAGTTCAAGTCATACTGTACATACCTAATTAAAACAAGGAGGCAGTCAATTAAGCAAGAGACCTGTTGACAGAATTAACATTTCAAAGAGCAGAGGAATGAGGGGACAAAAGCGAGGGAGAGGAAGAGATATGCGGCAATAAAAGGTCAAAAGAAGGAAGCAAAGAAAACAAATATTGGGGGAGAGGTACAGATAGAGAAATGAGTAAGGGTTTAGACAGCACAGCAAACGTCTAATATGACTTCCTCATTGCTCTGATCTTCTACCTCATGCGGTGCAGAACCCAGCAGGGTCTTAGCACCATTATTTAAAGAAGAGTGCTCAACACGCTCCACTTCTGAAGGGCGGAGGACGACCGCTTCTCTAGCCGCATACTAAAACATCAGTTCACAGAGACGCACTTGAGAGGTTGAGGCTGGGAGGGTTTGAAATGTAGTGCGAGCTTCCCGAGGTTTCTGAGGCAGAAAATTAAACAGATGGCAAAAACAAAAACAGAGGGCCTGTTTTTTTCTCAGCTGTTTTCTCATTCGTTTTTGTTAAAGTGTTAAGTGGAGCTATGTTTTCTCTCTAAAATAATATTATCTTTCGTTTAGTATCTTTTCTTCCTCTTTATCAGCATCTCTATTTTCATGTAGCTGCTTCTTCTGCCTTAAATGTGCTGGCTTTTTTTCACGGTGTTCACACAGAAGCAGATACATACTAGTGCCAGACCTATTTGGAGTGCTAATTTACTTTCACACATGTGCAGTACTGAATTTGGAGAGCAAGTTCAAAGTCATAGTCAACTTGATTGTCATTTTTAGCACATCACATGGCAATGGATAAAAAAAAATGAAACAGTTCCTTCAGGAAAACACCGGTGATACATAGTAAACAAAGACTAGCCTCCAGCGGATGGCATATGACGTACAGGTGTATCGTAATGCTGCGTTCCAGACAACTCGAAATTCAGATTTTTTCCCATTCCCACCTCCTACTTGGAAATAACGTCTAGAAAGCCGCTTGAAGTTAAATATCTGACCTCTGACCTTAAGGCAGATCGATCAAACCCCGACTTCAGTGAGATGCACCATTTGATGTCACCGCATCCAACGAGCATAGTGTGTGGAGCTACCTCATGTCAAACTTAAAAACTTTACACATTACGTTTATAAAATGACACCTTAATTTGTTCTCTTTGTCAGCTGTTTTCGAAACGAATGGCAGCCTTTTATGTTATTTTTTTTGTTGTTTTTTGCCATAATTGACACAAAAACACAAAATGCTCTCATTGTGTCATGGCAACATCATGAGGTCAATATGTTAATGTGACGTGTATTGAATGGAACTCACTGAGGTTTGAAGTTGTTCCCACTTCCGACCTCGTTTCGAATGTAGCGTAAGCTCCGGTGAGAAGTGACGAACACAGAAGCACAGAGGAGAGAGCAAAACCAAGCACCAGTTACAAATTAGAAAGTGCAAATGAAAGAAAATGTCCAGGATTTCGAATAACCCAAGAGGAGACTGGTTTTCCTTTGCTGTAAACAAAACTTGGTTCTCATGAAAGGCTAGCATATTCTCACTGGCGCTTATGCTATGCCTACGTCCTTCGGCATCCTCCACTAGAACGCCACTCTCTCGTGATCACGCATACTTCAATTAGCGGTAGCTAGAGATTGCGGTTTGGGAAGTTTTAAATGTGGCTAGTTTTTTTTACACAAACGCATCGCTTCACTTCAGAAGGCCTTTGTTAACACCCTGGAGCCGTGTGGAGCACTTTTTATGATGGATGGATGCACTTTATTTTCCTTCAAAATATCGACCACCATTCACTGCCATTATGAAGCTTGGAAGAGCCAGGGCATTTTTTAATATAACTCCGATTGTATTCGTCTGAAAGAAGAAAGTCATATACACATGGGATGGCTTATGGGTGAGTAAATCATGGGGTAATTTTCATTTTTGAGTGAACTATCCCTTTAGTAACTGTAATAGATACTGTATATTACAATATATACAGTTATTAAATGAATATAATATTTACAGTATTGCATGTAAGTGATGTAATAGAAAATGATACTTTTGAATGAGCTATTGCTACATTTTGGTTGGTAGGTCAGGTGCGTTTACACTTGTAGTTTGGTTCTGGTACTTTTGGTCTGGTCCAAAAAAAGAAAATGAGACAATTAGTCCTGATTGGACATCTTTTATGGCATATGTTTCTCTTACCGAATATCCAAAACTGCTGTGTGCTGGGCTAAATGCGCTCATAGGTTGTTTGCAATCCCGTGATTCTGATCTAGCAACCTCAAATGCCTGTGTTTTGCTTGTTTTAATGTAATTTTGACTGAACCACCTTGGAAAAAGTGGCGTGTAACCTGCGGTCTGCTGTCGGAGGACGAAGCCTGATAATGCTTGGTGTCAAAGTGGTTCATATAAGAATACAAATATAAAAAAGTATAAGAAATAGATAATAGATACAGGTTGAGACAGTCAGAATTCACTCATTGCTAAACGCCACACATAGACACGATGTAAGTAAGATATTGTTTGCAGTTCACGGAATCGTGAGATTGCGATTAATTGAAGTGAGTGACAGCTTTTTAGTGATGATATGTAAGCGCTGTTTGCTTGCTTTCTAGGCAGGCTATAATTGATTCAGAATTTAAATAAAAGTTGTTTTTTACGTGCTGCTAACAGGACCAACAGCCACAGCGCCCTGTACCCGCAACGTTTCCGGAGTGACAATATCCCGCATCCCTCATATATACGTGATTCAACTTTTCGAAATAGGTTGTTTACAATCAGGGTTAGGTTGCTTAGGCTATATCCATCAGCCTAATGGCAGGCAAGTATTTTAGATTTAGTTTAAAAATCGCTCCCTTTATAACTAAGATCACGTCCCACATGTTTGATTATCCATACCTTCCTTGTAATAGCGTGGTGGTTGAATAGCGAATCCCTCATACGAATTGTAAGGGCGTTGGGTGTGCATCAATTCAATGAAAGCGCTTATCTATATATAATATTATATATATGCCTCATGGCCCTTAAACAGTAGCCTACATTTACCGAACTTTCCTTATCTTCATGCGTTCTTTTTCAGGTCCTCTGAAACGTTGCTGCATTTACGGGTTTGTGGCTGTTGAGTCCTGTTAGCAGCACGTAAAAACAACTTTCCATTCAAATTCTTAATTTATTATAGCCTAGAAAGCTAGCAAATCACAAAGCGTCATTCCTTCAATTTAGCACAATCTCATGATGTTCCCTTATATTCCGTGAAGCCTCTGAACTGCTACTATATCTTGTCTACATGTGGTGTTTAGCACTGAGTGAATTCTGACTGTCACAATGCGTGCGTGAGAGGTGGCAGCCCAATCTATTTATATCTTTATAAATATCTTAATATATTATTATATCCTATAATAACCATTTGCACACACAAGCATTATCCGGCTTCGCTCCTCCCGACCGCAGACACAGGTTTAGAAGCCACTTTTTCCTGCGTTTTTCAATCAATTTCTTGACTTTTCCCCACTTATGAACAACACATTTTCGTACATGATAAAAGCTCCTTGTGGTTTCTCGGTTTGGCCAATTTAAGCCTCCATAAACAACGCAAAACGCTGGAATTTTGAGTTTCTGCTAGTAATTCCTATGGAGAAAAATCACTTCCTGCCCTCCAGCTGCATTTCGCATGTCATCAGTGACATCATGTGCAAACAACCTATTGAATGTGTGTACATAAGGTGGTATTTTTACCAGCTGATAACTGACAAAGAGAGGAATCCCTCAGAGATCTGCTGTAAGGAGACGGCGGTACTGATGCTCCTATGATGAGAAGAACCATGTATGCCTGAGCATTCTGTCCTTTCTAGTGTCACATCTTGTGACATCACGCCATGTTTTTGGTTTGTTTAGATGTCTTTGGTCTGTGTTGCATTCATATTTCAGTCGAACCGCAGCAGAATTAATTTGGAAGTGGACCGAGACTCATCTTTGTAGCGGTCTCGTTCCGCTTGTTTGGTGCCCAGCAGGGTTCGGATGGCAGCATTCACACTTATTCAAATGAACTGCAGTGATCAGAGCAACCGCACCAGGGTTTGTTTTAATCAAACCAAACCTGCAGCAACTCCCTTAGTCTGTAGTAGTGCACTGTTACTTTGTGACTAGAACCATGTTGGAGAAATAGTTGTCTGCTGTGCCACTCTTGTGCTTCACGTGTATTGCATTTTTTCCATGTTGGGCTCTGGAAACTCAGAGGGAGATATGAACTGTGTGTTTGAAGGTCTTAGATCCTGTTACTGTCTATCCCCTGTCTAAGATTTGATATCTGAACATTCATAGCCACTGTCAGTTAATTAAGATTTGACAGATGAACTCTCAACTGGATTCGGCTCGTTTATTAAAAACCGCTGTGTGCAGAATTGTGATAAGACTTTCTGGTGTTATGGAAGTGGCCATATTTGATACTTACTTTAGTGACTCTCACTGTGGTTACAGATGTTATTTATGGCTATCTCAAGATTAGGAAAGGGGGTTACTTGTTCATACAGACCATATTCGATAAGCTTGGGTCTGCAGTTACAGTGGGGCAAAAAAGTATTTAGTCAGCCACCAATTGTGCAAGTTCTCCCACTTAAAAAGATGAGAGAGGCCTGTAATTTTCATCATAGGTATACCTCAACTATGAGAGATAAAATGAGAAAAAAAATCCAGAAAATCACATTGTAGGATTTTTAAAGAATTAATTGGTAAATTCCTCGTAAAATAAGTATTTGGTCACCTACAAACAAGCAAGATTTCTGGCTCTCACAGACCTGTAACTTCTTCTTTAAGAGGCTCCTCTGTCCTCCACTGGTTACCTGTATTAATGGCATCTGTTTGAACTCGTAATCAGTATAAAAGACACCTGTCCACAACCTCAAACAGTCACACTCCAAACTCCACCATGGCCAAGACCAGAGAGCTATCAAAGGACACCAGAAACAAAATTGTAGACCTGCACCAGGCTGGGAAGACTGAATCTGCAATAGGTAAGCAGCTTGGTGTGAAGAAATCAACTGTGGGAGCAATTATTAGAAAATGGAGGACATACAAGACCACTGATAATCTCCCTCGCTCTGGGGCTCCACGCAAGATCTCACCCCGTGGGGTCAAAATGATCACAAGAACTGTGAGCAAAAATCCCAGAACCACACGGGGGACCTAGTGAATGACCTGCAGAGATCTGGGACCAAAGTAACAAAGGCTACCTCAGTAACACACTGCGCCGCCAGGGACTGAAATCTTGCAGTGCCAGACGTGTCCCCTGCTTAAGCCTGTACATGTCCAGGCCTGTCTGAAGTTTGCTTGAGAGCATTTGGATGATCCAGAAGAGATTGGGAGAATGTCATATGGTCAGATGAAACCAAAATATTACTTTTTGGTAAAAACTCAACTTGTCGTTTTTGCAGGAGAAAGAATGCTGAGTTGCATCCAAAAAACACCATACCTACTGTAAAGCATGGGGGAAACATCATGCTTTGGGACTGTTTTTCTGCAAAGGGACCAGGACTACTGATCCGTGTAAACGAAAGAATGAATGGGGCCATGTATCGTGATATTTTGAGTGAAAACCTCCTTCCATCGGCAAGGGCATTGAAGATGAAACGTTGCTGGGTTTTTCAGCATGACAATGATCCCAAACACTCCGCCCGGGCAACGAAGGAGTGGCTTTCGTAAGAAGCATTTCAAGGTCCTGGAGTGGCCTAGCCAGTCTCCATATCTCAACCCCATAGAAAATCTTTGGAGGGAGTTGAAAATCCGTGTTTCCCAGCGACAGCCCCAAAACATTACTTTAGATCTGCATGGAGGAATGGGCCAAATTACCAGCAACAGTGTGTGAAAACCTTTGTGAAGACTTACAGAAAACGTTTGACCTCTTTCATTGCCAACAAAGGGTATATAACAATGTATTGAGATGAAATTTTGTTATTGAAATAATACTTATTTTCCACCATAATTTGCAAATAATTTCTTTAAAATTCCTACAATGTGATTTTCTGGATTTTTTTTGTCTCTCATAGTTGAGGTATACTTTTGATGAAAATTACAGGCCTCTCTCATCTTTTTAAGTGGGAGAACTTGCACAATTGGTGGCTGACTAAATACTTTTTTTCCCCACTTTAATTATAGGTTATCTGATAGTCGGGGGGGGGGTGGGGGGGGGGGGGGGTCTGTATGAACGTGTTAGTAAATAGAATCTGGGGATTCCGCCTGAACATTGCCGTGAATGTAGATTTTGTTTATTTGCTCTTTTCTGACTTAAAGGCTAGTTCAACCAAAAATGAAAATTCTGTTTTCATTCTCACCTCATTTGACTACAACCGTATGGGTTTGGAAAGACATGATGGTGAGTAAATGATGAAAAACTTTTCCTTTTTGGGTGAACCATCCATATAAACATGCAGAAAATACACTTATTTTTTTTAAATATACTGTATATGATGTTTATATGAAATTAAATAAGCTATATCCACTACATAAAGGTAACATTTGCACAGACATTGAAGCAAATACACAGATGAACTTGAACTAATTAGTATGTCGAAGTCAGAAACATCAAGGAAATTTTTATTTACTTTATACAGTAAAGCATGATAAATTCACAACACCGTAAAACATATTATATTATGTTTCAGTTGATATACATTTACATTATTGTTTATGGTGCAAGTTTATGGTTTGACCGTTTTTGTCATTTTATATTGTATTATCTGGTATTTGTTACTAAATATATTTTTCAGAATTAAATATACAATTCATTAATATGGCATTATGAAATTTGCACATTGTACATTTGTGCTGCACAAATGCTTTATATGTGAAACCCACCCCTTACACATGAAGTACACATTAAACTGTGCAGAAGAATGGAAAGTGATGGGGGAGGAAGAATAGAGGAGAGGAAACGTCAAAAGAGGGAGGAAGACCGAAAGAAAAAATCACTTGTCTTGTGATCAGAGGCAGCTTGTCAAAGACTCCCTTGCGGACAACGTGCCTTTACTGATTCCGCCACGACTTCAGAACAACTCCGAGGATGATGATCATCATTTCATCTGCTGTCTCTGGCCTCATTACTGCCACAGCCCTCTTGGTCAGCAGTTGGGATCAGGAAAGAAAGAAAGAAAGAAAGAAAGAAAGAAAGAAAGACTGAGTCACAGAGAAGAGTAAAAAGCTAAAACATTTTGATCTATGATCTATAATTTATTTCCAAAGCAATGCCTTTACTCGACTTCATCTTAGGAACACGGGTTGGCTTATGATCATTATTGCAGCAAGTCACAAACTCTCAGTCTCCTCCCTCTCACTCTTATTCTGCTAACATTGTTATATTTGGCTTATTATACGGCCATTTTCTGTGGAAGCCTTATTAGTGATGTTTACTAAGGCAAGCATTGCTTATTATTAGAGTTAGGAATTTGAGTAGTTATTAAACTTTTGTATGTTTTGGATTCCTGCTGGACCATCAGACATTGGTGACCTGATCTATATATACGGACTAGAGTCTTGGGTGTGGTCTCTTTTGATTTGGCCACTAATCAAAAATCAGTTTACTCAAATTAATGCAGAGTTCATTTGGAAGTGGACCGAACATACAGCTCCCTTGCTACATTCAGATGCACGTTAGATTTTTTTTATGGAGATGTGCTGCTCTAGTGGACATTAGCTGTTATTTTCCTGTCAGATGAGGTGTTTTGGAGGCTGTACTTGGGACAATCAGCACCGTCCCAGGAGAGCCTGATGGCTGCTGTGCCCTAAGGTGCCCCACTCACCCATAATGGTTGCAGCCGGGTAGTAGACAAATAAAATGTATTCATCCAGACACTCAGGTCACCACACAATCTGGCCCCCTTGGGAAAGCATAGAAGGTATCGCAATATAATTAATTATTCTTTCACAACTCAGCATTCATCCTCTGTTTGAAGTGTATTTTTTGGTTCCCTCTTTTTCTTGTTAGGCTAAATTTGTTTAGTTCAGTCTACACCAGAGAATTCAAATAAATTCTACTACTTTTCATAAAAAGAAGTTGTTGGTGCTCAGTGCATGTGTTTGTAAGTTTTTCCTACATTGCTGTGGACAGAAAATGACCCTACAAAGACTAAACACTTAAACAGCTTAAACACACTAAATAATATCCTTATGAAATTGTAAAAAAAATAAAAAAAATTGTGTGAAGTTTTGTTAAATGAAAAGGGATAGGTAGTGCAACCAAAAAAAAAAAAAAAAAAGTAAAAATCCGTACCATCCTTATGTTAGATATTTAATCTATTATAGTATTTATTCAAATTTTAAAATTAGCTTTTATTTTTAGATTCAGTTTCCATTTTAATAGAAGTTTTAGGGGTTTTTTATGTGTTTTTTAATTTGATTATTTTTCAATAACTGATTTTGGTTAAAAAAATATAATATATAAATAAAATACGCTACTGAGCCTTCTGGAGTCGTTTTGTGAAAATTTACTTCGGCATTTGAAAATCGCCAAAAACCGAAGGACTAACAGGAGGGGGGAGTCATTAAACACAATGGATCGCAATGACAGTTTGGACGGCTGAGGAAATCGTTAAATGTTTATCACTTTCTCGTGAATGGACCACGCCATACAAATTATGCCGGCCTATGTGGCCCAAAGAGCAGGGACAGCCAAGTTATTAATTAAAAGTTTATCCTGCCATCTGATCCTGGTGACACAACTCGGACTACAAATAACTTTGCTTAGAGGTTTTTGTGTTCGCAACACAAGAAGAGAGAATTGTATTCATTAATTCACTGCGCAATAATAAATAATAATAATAATAATAATAAAAAGTCAAACCAGAGAGAACATAAAAACCCAAACAACAATATGTTTGTTTATTCACAAAACTAAAAGGAAATATGCAGAAGAAAATGAATCTATAGGAATAAGACGAATTGCACTATGGGGTTCCTATTTTAGAAAGTCCACTGTGCCTAGTTACAGCAAAAAAAACTAATTTAGGTTATTATATATATATATAATGTGGGGGTGGGTTTCAAATGACACAATAAAAGATTATATATTTCAAAAGAGTCAATGCAGTTTTCCACATGCACTGCGATCTCTGGCAGTTCATTATAATGTAGTATAATAAACATATCCTATCACACAGTATTCAAATCCAGAACAAATTAGCTTTTTTCGAGATTAATGCAGATATTTGTGTTAGGGTAATCTTATGCGCGGTATGATAAATTTTATTTCACGATAACAATATGTACCTCGATATAGCTATTTTTATTTTATTTTTGTTATTAAAATTACAAGCACAACAGAACAAATAAATATGAAATAAACGTTTAATTTATTCAGCTACAGTTGGTTAACATGTAGTAAGAAATATCACAGAAATTGAATAAAGTGTATAAATAAAACACCGCATAGTCTTCACTGTATCAATCAAACATGATTAACATTAATAATGGCGGACAGCAGCAGGTAAATAAGGCAGCTGTCCCTTTAAGACCGACTGCACGGATCCAATATACTGAAACACATCTGGTTTTCACCCAACTGTTTTACATTTATTTAACATATAACCGACTGTGTTTATTTGAATACTCCACACGACGGGCATTATGACATTACTCTGTGCGTATTTGACCATTCAAGCACAAAGAAACACTAAATAGATCAGTTTTCGCAATCTCATGCTGTCTGAGAGGGGCTTTCAGTGCGCGCGCTTTGGCTATGTGTCAGTCAGCGTGAGCACCGCATTGAGTTCTTATTCACTGCTTATTGCACTTAATAACTCTAGCAAGTGCGTCCCACTCTTTATTTTCTCATTCATGCATGTTTCCTTATCACTCAATAGGTGTATAACGTTTAAGCAGTACTATGTTACGCAGATATACTTGCATACCGTGGAATACACGATATAGCAAAATCTCTAACGATAGACACTATTTCACGGTAACGATATATACCGTCATACCGCCTAGCCCTTTGTGTGTGTGTGTGTATATTCTGCAGTTCTAAAATATTGATTTAATGTTATGCACAGTAATTGTTATGCTTACATTTAGGCAGAACCTTAATTTTCTGAGGTGCATGACACCACTGTTTTCTTTTTATTATTGTGAAGTGAGGTAAATGACTGAGTATAACATTAAATCATTAAATATACATATATAATAAAACCTAAATGAATTTTTCGCTGTAACTAGGCTACAATGACTTTTTAAAGGAAAAATAGGAACCAAAGCGCGATTCGCTATTAGTCCTATAGATTCAGTTTTCTGCGTATTCTGTAGGTTATTGTGAATAAAAAAACATCTGTGTGGAGTTTGCATGTTGACTTTTTTATATTATTATTATTATTATGCGCGAAGTGAAAGTTACTGAATAGCGATTCTCTCTCTTTGCGCAGACACAAAGACCTCTAAGCAAAGTTATTCGTAGTCGAGTTTGTGGTCACCAGGATCAATGGCAGGATAAACTTTAATTAATAATCCTGGCCTGTCCCTGCTCTCTTGGCCGCATAGCAGGCTCATAATTGTATGGCTGTGGTCCGTTATATGAGTATGAATAAACATTTACGATTTCCTTACGCGATCCATTGTTTTCCTGTTGTTTAAATTGACCGCACTCCCTCCCGTTACGTCACTTCCGGTTTTGGCGATTTTCAGATGCGGAAGTAAAATTTTCTCACAAAAACGACTCCAGAAGCCTCAAGTTGCGTATTTAGAAGTATATTTTAAAGAAAATCTAGTTCCTACATTATTTTTCTATACATTGACTCACTGTGTCTCTAACCTGCAATATGGACTTTAATTTAGTCGTCCAAGCAAAGTTTTTCATGTAATATGAACATTTCATTTATTTCAGTTACCGAAAACAATTTTAATAGTTTCCTTTTAATAGTCATAATGTTCATGATGTCCCAAACGTGGGAAACAGAAGATAGGTTGGGGGGGGGGGGGGGGGGGGTGGGGATATCTAAACTATTATAATACTATTGAAGTTTTTGTTTTTGTTGTGTTACCAATATTCTTAAGAATATATTTTATTTTGGTTCACAAAAGAAAGTCTGGAACAACATGAAGGTGAATAAATTATGACAGAATTTTCATTTTTGGGTGAACTATCCCTTTAAAAGGAAAAAAATAACATCAGTATTAGAGAACACTATGTGTGTGTAGAGTATGTGTGTGCATTATGAGAAATCCCTGCTAAACAAAAAAAGTGTGCAGTCAGAGAGAGATCAGTATGAACAAGTAGAGGAATCTGAGGTCATGGAGCTGACCTGACAGAGAGCCGGAAATGGGGAGGAGAGGGGGAGACATTTGAGAGTGAGATATGGGGAGTTATTCTCAGTGATAAATCAAATAGATGCTCTTGTGAATGTGACCAGAGGATTGAGTGCTCTTTAATATCCAAACCTGCTTTTGGAAGCCCTCCAGATAAGTGCTCTGTGTCCCCTCACACTAAGCAGTGCCTCATGAATACACGGATGTACTGTACACCTGCAGAAGTGCACAGCGCTGTCTGACTCAGCCACCGCATGAGCAAGGGTGTGGGCTTGGTTAACATCAGTCAAACTGTACAGATGCACAGCTACAAATCCTGCACTCTTTGTTTATTCAAGGTTTGTCTCACCAGTCGGTTTATATACGTTATGTGGGTTGTCACTATATCTGACTGCTGAGAAATAGAAATTTAACTGAAAGAGACAATATCATTCTAATAAGAGGTTTTGGCTTCACTCTTGATGTCATGAGCCTAAGATAATCTTAAATAATTGACTTCATAAATTAATTTGATATTGCATAATGATTTTAAATGTAAAAGTCAGCATTTTGAAACTCTAAAATGCAACAAAAAAAAGCAACTTAGAACCAAAGACACACAGCCAGCTGAGATTAAAAAAGGTCGGTAGTCATCAGTCATCTTAATGGCAGTTACTTGGCTGGCGCAGGACTCCCCGGAAGTATGCAGTGTCAAATCTAGACTGTAGATATAATTGTTGTTGAGCCAATCACTGTTTCACACTTTAAAGGGATAGTTCATAAAAAAATAATTCTGTCATAGTTTACTCACCCTCATGCAGTTGCAAGCCTGCAAACTTTCTGTCTTCTGTGGAACATGAAGATATTTTGAGAAATGTCTGTGTTTTTGCCTGTGGCGCTTTGGTTTAGATAATGCTGTCATGTTTTGTTGTTTTATCAACCTCCTTTGATAGTAATGTTTTGAACATTTAGAATAAACTCATGTACAGACACTTTCTTGACAGCGCCCTTACTCTAATAAATGTTTATCTAATTTAAACACAAAATGAAATAATTTTTATTTTGTAAACAAAAATAGACAAACTGTTATTGATTTATATTTGCCATTATTTTTAATTGTCTGCATTGGCCAGTAAGAGTCAGAAGAGGGACTTTTTTTTTTGCCAGTGCTATGCACAGACGCACAGGAATGCTCATTATCTTTAATAGTTCTGTCTTCAGCAAATATGCCTTTATATAATTAACAAGTCTTTGAATATATAATAAACATTTAATGCTATCTTGAAATTGGCCACCATGCACCATATTGGCACTAGCATTAGAAACTATACTACCTGGTCTCATGGCAAAAACGTACCTGGGGGCACTTTTTCGCGAGACGCGAAATACGTAGCCTACCAATAAGTACATATCACTGCAGTTTCCAAAAGAAATTAACACTACAGAGGCAGAGGAAACGCTGACCCCTTTTATTCCTTTTCACACAAAATTTACCGAGTTTCGAGTAATAAAGTGAATTTTCGAACAATACTTGACGAATATTATTGTATGACTCTGCAAAAATATTTTTAATATGCCTGGGAGATTTGAAAACTGATGCTTTTGAATGTTAGCACCACACATATCCAGCTTCATATCTATGGGTTTTCATCGACGGTAGGTTTGTTCGGTAGCTCACGGAAGTACCAAAGGACATACTTGAGAGCGTGGTGGAGGGACTCTGAGGAGCTCCGGTTTGAATCCCGTGTAACTACGGTTCGACAAAACAGTTCAAATCTGCATATAAGGAAGATCAAATGGCACAGTTGCATCAACAAATGTGTTTTTTTTATATCAGTTTTGCATTTGTTAACACTATCGGTAGGTTTAGGGTTGGGTTTGGTGTAGGGCATATTTCCAACACGATAGAGTATTAACTTTTAGCGACAGTCCCCGGATATTTGAATTCTGAACTATCGCAATACGTACCTGAAGCAACGTAATAAAAACACAGCAATACGTAACTATATCAACATAATAAAAATGTGCCAGGGTTCACGTATTGAACCCGTGTTTTAGCGCCACTAAGTGGACATTTCTCTTTGAAACTGCGGCGAAACGTGCAGTAAGGTACGTAAAAAACGGTGTTGCAGAAAAGTATCCAGAGGTACGTATTTTTATGAGAACAGGTTGAAACTATGCTTATATTGAATGCACTAGCTACAATATATTACATTTAAGCCTCGTTCAGACTGTCAGCCAAAATTTTTTTGCAAACAATATGATTCTGAAATGTCAGACTCATATTTAGATGTAGTGGTTAGTCTGTACAGCAATGAACTACATGAAATACGAATTTTTCAAATCTGTTTCGAGCTACATTCATATGGGGTTTGAAATCCTATTCAAATCGAATTTCTGGAAATTCGTTTCAGTCTGACCGCTCAGATCGGATTTTGCATAATTTTTTCACGTTCTTAAGACACATGAAAGTAAACAAGTCAGACGTTGGTTGTAGAAAACATGCTGAACATTCTTGCAGAAACAAGGTTGTGTGGTTGCAAACAGCAAGTCAAGCGGGAAATGACAATATACTGCAAACCTACCCACCTCTTTGAGTTTTGAGACCGGTGGAGACGACAGCATGGAAAAAAGCCAGGCATGCAGCTTCCTACCTTTCTGCCACTGCCTCACAACACGTAATATTGTTATCCCTTGTTATAATCCATCATGATGGCAACATCTGTATTGCAAACTATATTGCTCTTATTGTTGTTTTTTGCGTAGACATACCAACACAACGTCATGTTGAGTAAATTGAGTAAAACTAAAGAGCGCCATGGACACACAAATCGGAATTGAGTAGTTGCGATACCATATTGGACAGTCAATCATTTAGATCGGATTCTAATTAGATATGAACAAAAATCGGATTTGGATTGACAGTCTGAACGAGGCTTAAGTCAACATTCTGTCAACTGCGATTACTATTGTCCTTACCATCCATACCAAAATCTACATTCATGCATACAGACTGTACATCACTAAAATAACTATTAAGCTTGCAGCGGTCTTTAACTTAGGCCTTTCTGTTTGTGGGGGTTGCAAATCATTTCCACGCACCACATTTAAAGTTTTCAGAGCCGCAACTCGCATGCTTAAATCCACAGTGTGCTCTGCTGTTGGAATGTATCCAATGGAAATAGCCAGATGGAATGAAACCACACACACAGCTCTCTGCACGGCGATCTGAATGTGTAATAAAATGTTTAATTCATGACCACTATAAACACATATCCTTGTACAGCAATCGAAATCCACAGGGGATCGCTAACAAACATCTTCGCTCAGTCGGTAGGCCGTTCCGTAATTGCATTCTGGGTGTGTATGTGTTTGCGGATGCCCAGACATCCTGTACGCCTCACATCTGCGGGTCTCTTGCCGCTCCTGTGGTTCTTAACCCTGCCAACTAGTTTGGTGAGCTATTGTATCATTTGTTATCCCTGTCTTACCTCGCTCTCGCTGGCATGTTCCCCAGAACACTGGCACTATGATGGAGACACTAGACTAGACTCACATTAACTCCAGGGTAAGTTAAGCAACTATGTGTGTTTATGCGTGTGCAGGCCCAACAAATCTCTCCCTCGCACACTTGTCCACTGAGTCCCATCTCCCCCCATGCAGGTGGCCTCATTTATTTTTTCCTTCAATATAAGAGCCCAAATATCCTTGTAATCCTCTCTTCTCCTCTACACAACCTCCCTGGCTGCACCCTCCTGTAACTGAAAAATGGCAGACGAGGAGATCAAGCGAGGCTTATCCCTCTGAGGTGTATGTTTTATCGCGCAGCAGCAAACCGCAATCTCTCCTCCACCCTCGTCCACAGGAGACTTTTGCCTTCCTTTCTGTAGTCCCTCCCTCCTGCCTTTTTGCTCTCTCACTCTCTTTGGCTCCGCAGTGATATGCCAGGTTTGTAGTGTAGAGTCTTTGTTAGCACTGAAGTCTCTGAATTTTTTTGAATGCCTTTTTTGTCTTTCTTATACCCATCACCTCATCAGTAAGGTTGAAGTAGCCCTTCATGGACACCCAATCTGAAATGGGTTCTTTAAAACTGACAGTATATTGTACCGGATATCTAGTTTGATTGGCTGATCACAATCCTGACCGACTGTAATGTTGTTGTTGTCATTTGTCCTAGCGTGTCAGTGCCATTCACAACTTATGTTCTCATGGGACAGTAAAGTGTCCTTTGGATGTACACTTCAGAATCTTGGTTGATGTAGTAGGTTATTCGGATATTTGTCAACTGTTTTATGAATACTAAGAATTTAGTGATATTTCTAAAATAGTTTGAAATAGTTTGTGTTTCATGTTTATCTGGAGTTTTTATCTCACCTTTCACTGGGGCTTTAAGGGCAATTGTTTGATGTATGTATGTATGTATGTATGTATTTGTTTGTTTGTAAAAACCACTTTACAGTTTTTAATTGAAAATATTTCTCTTAATGTTTATATATCTAACATCAACGAGTAGGAAAAAAAGATACACTGTCAATTTAATGCAGCAAAAATATTTTTCCTAACTTTTCTTTTGGCTTTATTTAATTAAAATATAAAAGCAAATTATATAATTTTGCACACAGCTTGTTGTTTTTATAATAGTATGCTTAATATTTTTCAGCACAGTATAATATACATACAGTTGCAGTGGGTTCATATTTGGGGGTCCTTGTCATCCTAAAATTTGAAAACACCTCACCTGTGCTACGCATATCCCTTTTGGAATTACTGGCATCTTAAATGGAGGCCATAAGTGGTTGCTAAAGTGCTTGTTATTTTTACCTTATTAGCTTTGTAATGGACCATTTTTGCCTGGCACATGACAAAATGGGGGGAAAAGTGGAGAGACCAACTGGCAAACCTGCTAAACAGGCAAAATGTGGCTTGACAGGGAGACCTGTGAAAACCAGAAAAGACCAGCAAACTACCTCAGGCTGTTTTTTTCATGTTATGATTTAGAAAAATCTGACCGCCTCATATTGTATGCATTTCTTCAAGCATTTGGATGACCACAGCCTGCAGCTCTTCTCCTCAAGCAGCGTGGGAATCAGATGCCACCCCCAAGTATTTTTATTATTACACTTCTGATGATGCACCAGAAGGCAGTGGTTTTGCTACCAAGTGAGAGAGAAACAGAAAGAGAAGAAGGAAGAAATGGTGTTTTCTTCCTTATGTAGAATCTTTTCTGCATAGCACATATTGAACATTCCACTACTATACTTAAGTTGCCAATCACATTCACACATTTACCACAGGCCCCTCCCTCCCTCCTCTGAGATCCGCCCCCAATCCACAACGCTCCTCCCTCTCCTTTGACAGGAGTGTACAAAACAAAACCCATGTGCGTTTCCACGGGTGGATTGTTGCAGTCGTGCGACATGTACAGCATAAAGTCATGAAGGACTTCAAATGGCTATATCTAAAGCAATCTAGCAGATGATCATGGTCCCTAATCCAGTGACTAAATGATTCCCGCTGTTGGTGGTAATGGCTGCAGTGCTTGGCTTCATGGTGGCACTGAATAGGATTGAGGGACAGTTGTGTGGGAGGTGTTTGCAGGAGGGATGTTCATACGTAAGACTGTTTATTAAGCTGGTTGGTAAGAACATGCTGTTCTGGCTGAGGATTTCATATTGACTGTGCTCAGTTTAATTTGCATGGTACATTGTAAGCAAGGATCTTATTGCTTGTTTGTTAATGTGAAGGAGAATATGGGGTTAAACAGCAGAAGTAGGAGGGGTTTTGTTAGTGAACAGTTTGTCTCTGCTGCTACTGGAGAGAGATTATCTAATGGTTGAAGATGTAGCATGTGGGTGGTATATTCCCTAGCCTCAGATACATGCACACACATACACATTTGTTTATTTATTTAATCATGATGGGGACTTTTCATTGACTTTTTAATGATTTAAAGATATTTTCATCCCCTCTCCCTCAATTAACCATCACTAAACCCTTTTTGCATTTTTACATTTTCATAAAGACTTTATTCATTCTCTGTTAAGCTGTTTTTCTTGTAGGGCTAGTTGGCTGGTCCCCACAACGTAGGCGAAATCTGACCTACACACACAGACAGTTATAGCTATATTAGTGAGGAACTCTCATAGACGTAATGATTAGCATTAAATAATGATACATTCAATAATGTTTTCATACTTTTACATACAATTTGGCAAAATGACAGATTGTTGGAAATAAAATATTCTGTTCAAGCAGTATTTACCTTGATTTTCTTTTTCATCACATAGTTTGTGTCTCCTGTTTCATCCCAAGCATGCTTTTCATTTATTTGTTGCCTTGGTAACCAAGTACACTAACTTTTGATAAACCAAAAGGCTAATATTGCTCATTGTAGTGAAAATGATGATTGCATTTATTAGACCATAAATACAGTAAAAACAGTAATATTTTGAAAAGAATATAAAATTCCAAATAACTTTTTTCTATTTTAAGATATTTTAAAAAGCAATGTATTCTTGTGATGCAAAGCTTGAAAAAATATATACATACTGTAAAAGTATTGCAAAAAATTTTCTCTTTATAGAAACCTACTGACATTGACATCAGATTTGAAGCAAACATGATTTATGTGATTTATGTGTAACCGGAATAAGGATACTGTACCTTTAAGTGGGTAGGTCAGGTAAAAGTGCAGATGACTTTTAAAGTCTCACGAGTAGTAGTGTTCGTATAAAATTGTATAAAAATGTTTCAAATTAAAACATCTCCCTTTAGGAATGTTCTAGTGCTGACACCCTGTGATCTATAAATGCATGCATATTTGGATGTTTTGTAGAAAAGTAACAGGATGTTTTTAAGTTTGTTTTGATTTGGTTAACTGTATTGTCATTATGAGATGGTAGTTTAAAAGCATGAATTGATGCTGACCTGAGATGAGGTAATTTATTAACATGTTAGTGTTTTTTCAATTCACAGAATTTGGTGTCACCATTCACTTCTTTTTAGTGAGACGATTGAGTTTTATGGCCCAGTAAAGCAAACCATGTCATAACGCTTGTAAGGTAGGCTGTGAATATTTTAAATTAGTAGTGTTTTATATGTGGAATATTGCAATCTTTATGTGTATTAAAGTTGTTTTTATTACAGGCCTTAAACTCATTGCCGGGCTCGGCGGCCACTCTTTCCTTTTCCCATTAAATTAGCTTGTTTTGTTTTTTTGCTTGTTATTTATTTATTTATTTTTGCTCATTTAGAAGTGTGTATATATTAATATATGTATAAACAGTTCATTTGAACTTCATGCTTTTGTTCACTATTGTGTAAATCTTTTGTTTGATTGGTTGGTGTATCTCTGTATGGGAGGTCCTATCTTTACGATTTGGTTGCTGTGCTTCACGTGTGCTTTGATTTTTCTGTATGGGCTTTCTCTTTTTTTGTGTTATGATTGTTTTCTCCCATATGGTGAGATGACCAATTTACAATGCAAGTTTGAGTTTCCTTATGTGAGTATCATATTGCTTCTCAGATTTTTCTGGCTATCCTTTGATTAATGTTAGTCTCAGGTTAAGATTAAGTTTTTTTCTTGCTGTTTTTGTTCCGTTGTTTGTTTGCATGGTTTTATTGGAATATTAAAAGATTGTATTGTTTAATTTGAATAGTATTTTAATAATAAAGTGTCAACCTTTTGTACTCTGGCTTCTAGTTCATTTATTTATCTGCCTGTGTAAAGAATATCATCTTTGGTGTCACACTATATAATTGGGGGTGGCGTAGTCGAATTGGCCTGTTGGGTTATCATAGCCCTTGTTGATTATTTCACATATGAGAATTTGAGATAGTGAGCACCACTGATGTCTATAAGTTGTTTTTTTCTTTTGACATGTTTTACTATATTTGTGAGGATTTGCTTTCACAAGCTTGTCCACAGCGCTCAGAAAGTGTTAAACTGTGCTGCAGGTTTGTCAGTGATTACCATCAGATCAATAGTCTGTGGGGTCTGTCTTATAGGAGGAATAAGAGACTTTGTGTTACTAGTGGAATAAGATCGAGTGAATGTAAGTATGAGTGTTCCTGTGGTATGTATGTGCATGTCTGTTTGCTTAATTTGTTTGTTTGATCGTTTATGAGTAACTGCACTCGCTGTGTCAGAACCTGTAGCAAAGCAATCTCAGTACAATACATTACCTCTAAGGCTTTATGTGTTTGGCGACCTGCTCCGAAACAGAAAGCATTGAGCTGTTTGCGTGTTTTGAAAAGGTCTCGCTTTATCCCTCACCTCAATCACGACAAACTCTATGCACATGACCTGCCACGCTCTGCTCACAAAGTCATTTAAACTCTCATGTTGGGCATTAAACCGATTCCTGGATACTTTAAACTTAATGTCAGGGTGTAGCTGTAGCTCTGCAGGTTTTATTGCAGATATTGTTGATTATGGGGGTGTGCGGCTCATACCGCAGCTCACAATCAGGGCAGACGGAGTAGATGAGTGGGGTTGTGCTGTCTCGCTGAGCTCACCCTGACGTCTCACTTGATCCTGCTATTATTTTGCGGCTGTCTGTCTCAGCAAGTGACAAAGCTGCGCTGACCTTTTCAGTCATGTGGAAAATGTCCATGAATGGCAAGAGTTAAAATCTCAGCCAATAAACAGGAATTTCAGGACGGTATCAATACGTAATTAAGTTGGGAAAACAAAACCCCTCTACATTAAATTTTTCAAGTAGAGTATAACTAGCTACAAGATGTGCAGGTTGTGGTCTGTCTTTAGTAAACAGTTTTTGAGCTTTGATTTGAATCAGTGTTATTCCAGAGTAGTCTTATATGGGGAAACATTACTATACGATATTATTCTACTGATGTTCTTATGTCAGTTTGGAGGATTGCATCACATTCTCTGGAATCTTTGAATTTTATTATGTATGTGTTTAATAACAGTATGTCTCATTATGTTTATATTATAAATGTTTTTAAACTTATATTTATACTATTGTATTAAAAAAATACTCACTTTTAAAATAATTGACTTCAAACTTGTCATAATGCTTCATGAGGAAGGCTGGGGATGATTATCAGTGCATAATGATTAAATTACAGTCTTTTTCTCATTGGGAATTCTTCTTTGACTTCATAAGACTTGAAATATTGCACACAAATAGAATAGATTACCTTTATGAACAATTTATAGTGCCTTTTGTGTGTGTGTGTGTTTGTGGTGTGTGTGGGTGTGTGTGTGTGTGTGTGCACACGAGGACAAAATTTGTATAATGACAAAGGTATGACATAGGTATTACAAGGAGAAGGTGACTTTTCAGGACATTACCCCATGTCCCCACTTTTCAAAACGCTTATAAATCACAATCTGAAATAGCACAAAGTTTCCTGTAAGGGGTAGGTTTAGGGGTAGGGTTGGTGTAGGGCAATAGAATATACGGTCTGTACAGTATAAAAACCATTGCGCCTATGGGATGTCCCCACACAAAACAAACCTGTGTGTGTGTGTGTTTTATGTGTTTGAGCTGCAGCTCAAATATAAGATAAAAAGCTAATAAAAATGAAATGATTTGGTGATTAAATGACACCTAAGTTCATAAATTTTAACATTTTAAAGTTAGCCGGTGAAAGGATGTATGCAGTGAAACAAGTTGGTTAAGGTACATTTATTTATTTATTTATTTTGTTATTTTTTGGTAATGCAGAATAAAAGTAAGTAGAGTGATGTTTGCTTATAAGTGTGTGTTGGAGAATCGTTCTTATTTGGCTTAATATACTTTTTGTTGTAGTTCTCAATAAAGAGAAAATTATTTTTTATTTTATTTTTATTTGATCTACATCTGTTGGGCTCTCACTCCACATCTGTGGTCTTTATGTCTCGTGATAAATGCCAGTTGTGCACACTTTAAGTATTTAGCCATGTTAACGTGAGGTGCAAGTTTACACCAACCAAGCTTGTCAAGAGGTGTATGTGTGTTTGTGATTATGTGTGTGTGCACGTGATCATCAAATACTAATAGCTATCAGGCCAAAAAACTGCTGTTTGCTTTACAGTAATCATCAAAAATGACCTCAGCGGATGAATTCTCATTTTTCTAGGCCAGTCATGGCAGTCTAGGCATGATTTTCTGTAATTCAGCTCATGACTGTGTGCGCACAATGCCAACATCCAGATAAGAGCCTGTTGTCATTGCTTGTGCTGAATGGCATCAGTCATGTTACTCATAGCTCATCTGCTCTCTTTTCTTCTTATAGCTCTTCCTACTCTTACATCCTCCCTTCTTTTCCTTTCTATCGTCCCTTTTTACACTGTCCTCCTTTCCTGTCCTCTTCCTGACACATTCTTCTCTGGCCTACTTACATGAGAGACCGAAATCCAAACTGTTTGCACACTTTACATTTTTTGCTTTCTAGACTTTCTTTCTAGTTTCGATTAACTGCCTTTGCGCAGTTTTTTAGATGAAGTTTTGATAGTGTCAGGCATTTTTGTTCGTAGTCCTACACAATATCAGAAGAAAAACAGCAAAACATTTAGGAGTACAACACCTGCAAAAATTGTAGCTCTAGTTTGTCATTTGGACAGTTCTCTCAAAGGTACATCTTTGTACCTTATCTATCCCTTATCTACCTTAATGTGCTAAAATGTGCCCTTAAAGGACTAATAAATAACTAATAAGAGCACAGCAGTGTGTGTGTGTGTGTGTGTTAGAGAGAGAGGAAGATGTCAGTTAAAATGTTTACTACTAGCATGTTTATATCATTTGCAGCATAAATACCTTGTTAGTTTGCTCTCACTTCATGTTTGGATCGTACTTGCCTCTTCCTGCCTAGCCACAGACTCCAGATATTCAGACAACTTGCCAACTTACTCTTGAGTCGAGTGAAGGACTCACCCAGTCTGCCTGGGACCGGCGACCTCAAAGGGACCCTCCCACAGTGAGGGGAGCACAGCCATGTCCGGGGGCAGATAGATCGCATAAAGGCAACTGACCAAGGAGGCGACAGAGACGGGCCTAACACTTAGTTTGTTACAAATTGGATTCTTCGGGAGCAGCGCTCTTGGCTCTCAAGCTGACGCGAGCCCTTACAGCACATACTGAGAGCGACTCATAGCTAACCCTCACAGAGAGGGGAGCACTTCTCAGCTCAACCAGAAGGGGGTGCTAGATTAGATGGGGTAACCCAGCAGGGCCCAATAAGAGACAGTCCACTGGTGCAGCTGGACATGGTCTCATGCTCTCTATCTCGACAGAGAGTGTGGGTCCCGTATAACCAGACCTGAAAGAATTTGAAGAAATAGTGGGACCCAATAACCATTCATGTCTATAGAGCTTACTGCTCCTCAGAGCAGAAGCACAACAGAGGGGTTTCCACAGAAACACAAATCCCTCATACCTCAGGGAACGCAGTGTACCCACGCAGAGGGGTGATTACTGGTTCAACCATAAGGCAGTGGGACAGTGAGGACTCACGGGCCCGACCGTCTATGGAGCGCTGAGCTCAGGAACAACTCAAATCTCGGGAGACCGCTCAGGGTGAGAAATGAGTAGCGCACCCTGGCCAGAAGATAGGGTGCATGTTACGAAGCATGTACTCAGAAGAGTACTAGCCCAGGAGAAGGTCCCGCAGGTCCTGAGTTGCAGCGTTTACTGGGGCCCTGAGGCTGGATGACCAGAACCGATGAGTGAAACCAGGCACTTGTAATCTGCTCCCCCCCCAACAAACAGCAGGAGGTCCTGACTTAGCAGGTGGGTCAAACCAAAAGTCGAAAACAGAACATGTCCGGTATCGCTGCAGAGCAAGGCTAGCATCAATACACAAGACCTCGCAGTAAGAGAGATAAAATGAATCATACTCACCAACCATAGCTCCCGCTCATGACACCAAGGCTCATGGATATAGGCTGGAGGCAAAGTCCGAAGCCTGGACCTTCGTGGAATGAAGGATTTAAAGGCAGCCGAGCATGTCTTGGCCTCCTTAAACCTCACGACCACTGTCTCGACGGAAGTGCCAGAAAGCTAAGAAGGGGAAACCAGTGCATCAAGAAGAAAGTCCTTCTCTTTCAACCTGATATCCACCAGACTCACCAACAGATGTCTCTCTGTAACCACCATGGACGCCATGGATAGTAGCGGCCTGCTTAGTGGCATGTAGAGCAAGATCCGTGGTGTGACACAACTCAGCCACCTCATCAGGGATGGACACTGCATTATCCACTTTCAGCAGATCAGCCTGAAAAACCTGAAGCACCGCCATGGTGTGCAACAAAGCTGCAGCCTGACCTGCTGCTGCGTATGCCCTGCCATTCAAACGAGATGTATCCTGAAGGGGTTTGGACGGCAGGGAGGGAGCCTTAAGAGAAGATGTCTCCCCCATAGAGAGATAGCAGGCCAGCGTCTCTTCAACAGGGGGCATCTTTTTATAACCATTCTCACGCATCCCCTCGATGTTGGCTGGAATCTGTGGATGTGAGACGATAATGGATTTTTCCAAGCCTTCTCGATCTGGGAAGGAATGGAAGGCTCACCTGAGCAGACAGATCAAGTGACACTAAAGACTGGCGTAATCATGCTGAAAATTCAGCTTTGAAATCAAAATAAATGACATTTTAAAATATATAAAAAAACTGTTATTTTAAATTGTAAAAACTCACAATATTGCAGTTTTTTCTGTATTTTTGATCAAATATATGCAGCCTTGATGAGTGCATAAGAGATTTTCATAATGCTGCATAATTATCAAAAATGGTAATATAATAAAGTCCTTTCATGTCACCATTTCGCAGCCTACACTTCACATAATAGGCCTGTGGGTGACACTTGGGATTCATTAACTATGGTTGTTTCAAGAAATAGTAAATATTATAATATTGTGTATCAATATACATAAAAACAAGTGAATTGAACACTCCTTACCATTAATGCGACTTTTGATGCTACACGGTTTTGTGCAGTGCTTTGTAGTCAGTTAGCATCCATTTTCCCAGCGATGCAATTTGATTTATAAAGTGAGACAAACTGCACATCCAGATCGCGGTTTGTCTGTCCATGTAATTTTCAGCCGATTTATAAATAAGAAGGGAAAATTACCGCTCCACTTCACCTTGTCCAATGAAATTTGAACTTGTTGTGCCAGATCATGATTGGTTGGTGTATTATACATGACAAAAGGGCATTGATGAATTATGTAATATTCTAAAATATATAATATATGGATTTTTAATTAAATTGACACACCAGCTTTGAAAAAAGTAAAGAAAATTGGGTGACCGTCGACCCATAGGCACTCACTGAAAGAATCATATATGGCTTGAGAGTCTAGGTTTCCGAACAGACTGTGGAATATCAGTCAGTCAAGCAAAACGCACAAAACCCATAGCAATGCGTTATGGCAGCGCCTCTGACTGACAAATATGTAAAAACAGTCATTAAAGTGTATTCCCCTCAAGAAATCCCACCGCTGCTAGCATAGGGGCAGTCGTGGCCTAATGGTTAGAGAGCCGGACTTGTAAGGTTGTGGGTTCGAGTCTCAGGTCCAGCATCTGATATCATCTGCAAGCACAGTATTAAAATATATAAAATATACGGTTAGGATTTGAAATACACTATAAGTGCACAAGAGACAGTCTGACATAAAAGACTCATGCACCGTCTGCCTTGGCTTTTAGTCATATTATACTCAAACGACTTTAGGAAACAGCTTTTGCTTTCTGCCAAAGCCATGTGACTATGACAATGGAGGATAGTTATTTGTTGTTTTGGTCATATTTCATAATAAGTAAAGCAATTGATGGGTGTGGGAATGACTGTAGATGATTGTGGTTAATGAAAAATCTGTGTTGGAGTATATGCACTGACATTTAGTTAATAGGCATGCAAGGAACAGTCTATGTTTTATGTCTCACTAAAGCTGTCCTTTAATAAACTGTATGTAGCTCACTTTAAGTTCCATTACATTGTCTTGTTTGGTTTCTCTTTTCTGTCTCCCTTTCTTCTTCCCCCTTTCTCTATCTGTTCATCTTTTCTTCGTTTTCTCCTCTTTGCCTGAAGACAGTTAGTGCCCTAGTTTATTAGCAGGTTTTCTACCACCACCCCTGAATAAAAGAGCCGAAACAATTCAATGATATGAGACTGCTGAGCAGAAACACACGGCAAACTGTTTTCCTGCTCTCTGAATCAAGCTCAAGTTCAGCTGACTGGGCTCTCGCCTCAGATATATGCTGCAGACGCATTTAGGCACACCATATTTATCTGTGCTATGTTTAGAAGGGCTGTACAATCAAACATGTAGCTTTCACCGCTAAAAAGAAAGTTATGAATATTGAAGGCAGTTTACTCAAAGTCTATAAAATAGTGGGTCCACTACCAATGGGGGTCCGTAGCTGTTCTGCAGGGGTCTGCCAATTATGTTTAATTTCAAACATTTGTGAAAAAATGAATATGTGCTAAACAAAAGTACAGTATTAAGTTATCTTTAACTAAAGCTAAAGTGCAGCTAAAAATGTCCTTCCCACATTAAAATATACTGTATTTAGTCAAATAAAGTAGCCAGGTAAGTTGAAGCATGCTACTGAACAACAAGACCAGACACTGAGATGGTGATGGGTAGGTGGCTTTATACTGTGATTTGATGAGTGCAGACATGTGAAGTACATCAGAATTCTGGGGATTGTGAATGAGTGAGTGGAGCTGAAGGATCTGGCATTGTTGGTGACTCTGTGAAAGTACACCCCCCTCCACAAGCGGCTCCAGATGCCCGCATGATGCAGCGACGAGGACGAAGAGCGTGGAACTCAGTCAATAGGGGAGTATCTAGGATGTCATCACATGCATCCCACGATCTCTCCTGAGGGCCATATCCTTCCCAATCCACAAGATACTCCAGACGGCCGCCTCGTCGACGGGAGTCCAAGATGGTGTTGACTCGATAAATGAGTTGTTCTTCTGCAATCTGAAGCTAGTGGTCATGGCAGTAGGATCTCAGGTATCTCCCGATCTCTTGGATTTTGCGCTCAGTCTGGCCATTGGTTTGGGGATGATATCCAGATAATAAACTGACAGAAATTCTGAGGAGTTGGAAGAAGCCTTGCCAGAACCTGAACTTGCCAGAACCCACGGTCTAACATGACGTCTTCGGGTAGTCCGAAGTTTCGGAAGATATGTTGAAAGAGTAGTTCTGCGGTCTCGAAGGCAGTGGTAGTCCTTTCAGAGGTAAGAGTTTGCAGGCTTTTGAAAACCTGTCTACGTCCACCAGAATGCAGGTATGGGAGCTGGATGGAGGTAGATCAGTCACAGTCCACAACAAGGTGGGACCAGGGCCGACGAGGGATGGGGAGTGGAACCAGATTTCCTTGTGGTAGGTGTTGGGGAGTCTTGGAGATGGTGCAGACTGAGCAGCTCTTGACATATTGGGAGACTTCCAGAGCCATGTTGGGCCACCAGTTGCGATTTTGGAGGAGCAAGAGGTTTTGCTGGCTGCCTGGGTAAACTGAATCCAGAAGGGACAGCTGTAGGGATGTTGGTACATAAACCTTCCCTTCTGGACCTCCCGGCAGAGCAGGTTCAGAGCGAGTGGCTTCTGAGATCTGATCGTCAAGGGACCACTGGATGGGACTCACAATGATGGCTAGAGGGAGTATGGGTTTTGGTGGAGAGATATAGTCTTTGAGGTGATGGAGATGGGAGAGTGCGTCTGCTTTTTGGTTCTTACATCCGGGCTGGTTAGTGACTGTAAAGTTGAATCGGGTGAAGAACAAAGCCCAGCAGGCTTGTCGGGGATTGAGTCGTTTAGCATCACAAAGATATTTCAGATTACGGTGATCAGTGATTACCTCAAATGGGTGGTTGGCTCCTTCCAGCCAGTGTTGCCACTCCTCTAGGGCAAGGTTGATAGCTAAGAGCTCCTGGTTTCCGATGTCATAGTTTTGCTCCAAAGGGATAATTTTTTTGGAGTAGAAGGCACATGGATGGAGGATGGGAGGCTCTCCATGACGTTGAGACAGGAACGATCCTACCCCGACTGTAGAAGCATCCACTTCGATGACGAAAGGGACTTGAGGATCAGGATGTGCCAGAGTAGGAACGGTGCAAAAGGCTTCCTTGAGCTGATGAAAGGCATTGATGGTATCAGGCATCCAGGACAACGACTTGGGCTTGTTCGTGAGGAGTGAGGTGAGGGGTACACAGTATCGGCAGTAGAATCGTTGGATTTCCTTGATGGTGGTAGGTTGAAGCCAATCTCTGACAGCTTGCACCTTCCTCTGGTCCATGTGAATGCTAGGATGGTCGATGATGTAACCAAGTAACTGGATGGTATCATGGTGGAACTCACACTTCTCCAGTTTGAGGTACAGATGGCGCTCTCTCAACTTCTGGAGGACCTGTTTCATGTGGTGGCGATGTTTGGCCAGGTTCCACACTGAGGTGGTGATGGGTAGGTGGCTTTATATTGGGATTTGATGAGTGGAGACAGGTGAAATGCATCAGAATTCTGGGGATTGCTGAAGGATCTGGTGTTGCTGGTGACTGTGACAATAAGAATATAATAATGCTGAATATTTTTGTGGAAATGGTGATACACTTTTTTCAGTATTCTTTGATGAATAAGAAGTTCAAAAGAAAAGCTTTATTTGAAATTTGTTGTAAAACATGAAAATTTTTAGTCTGTTTTTTATCAATTTAATGCATCATTGCTAAATGAAGTATAAAAAATCTTACCCCAATCTTTTGAGCATCATATCAAAGTATGTAAATACATTCTATTAAATGCATTTTATTTTGTTATTTTAGACCAGGCTTAAAATGCATATGCACTTTTATACATCACGGATCAGATGGTCCATGCTGTGGTTCAAGGGATCCTTGGTCTGACAAAGTTTTGAGCGTTTTAGGGCTTTTCTGAGTCTGTCACAAACCGTAGTTGTATTTGTTGCTGTCTTTTACTGAAGGATGTCACCGTCATTCTCTCTCCTGTAACACTGTTTAAGTTTCCCACCATGCTTTGATCCGATAAAGCTGGCTATACCTTTGACCTCGGCTGTGTTGCTCTGATTGGTGACTGTGGCCTCAGGGTAGTGAGGAGCATTTCCCTGTCTGTCATCTCCAGTCAGACAGAAAATGCTGCTTACAGACTTCTCATCTCCCATCCACTCACGTTGACTACAAATCTCAACCTCTCTATCTCTTTTAATCATTCTTTTCCTCTTTCTCACTCACTCTGTCTGTCTGATTTAATCACCCTCTCTCATTCTCTCTCACTCTGTTCAGAGGCCAATCTGCCCTCATGTCAGTACTGCTGTACCCAGATGGCCCACAACGCACCTGATCCCATAAATTAATCTGAGAGACACTCCTCTCTTTAGAGAGCTTTAGACATATTTAAGAACTGTTTATATCAACATTTTATTATTTTATTATTTTATTTTATAATTTATTGTTTCATATATTCCATAAAACATATGAACACAATTAAAGGAATAACGGCACAGTAGCACGCTCTCTTTAAGACTTGATTCCGTTGGTCAGTCCAGCTTCCTGTGGTCAAGTATACCATAATGTCATATTTTCGGGATGGGTGAATAGTTTTATTTTAGACTGTTTTCAAGATATTCCTCCTATGTTTCACCAAGACTGATTATTTGATCGAACATGCAGGTCAAAAACACTATTTAATATTTATATATTAGAATAATTTATTCCCGTGATGTCCAAAGCTGAATTTTCGCATCCATTACTTCCTTCTTCATGTTCACCGGATCCTTCAGAAATCGTTATAACTGCTGCTCAAGTAACATTAGTTTTATTATCATGTGAAAGATTTGTTCTTTGCTGATAGAAGTTATAATTTCTTTCACAAAAAATCTCTGATCCCGTACCGTGTAAGGGAATGTCAGGCCCTAAAATAACCCTGACTAATCTATGTTGCCCATCAGAATCAGTAGCATGGCTTTCTGGAATACTTGATTTCTGAAATGGACTCATGGTAAATAGTCCTGTATAATGCGCAGTGTCCGTCTTGTTCTAGCCTGATTGTTTTTGCACTTGTTGTGGACTATATTGTTTTAAGTTTTAAGATCATATAAATTAAAAGATTATAAAAAATGGTTTCAAACTCAATAGTTTAAATATCTGCAGTATTTATTGGTGAGTACAATAATAATTATCATATGCCCCGCTGACTGTACACTATCTCTATCATAATGACTGTATAGGACCCACCCTCCAGATAAGTGTTTTCCCTGCATATGGCGCTTGTTTATGCTTTTGCTTGTCTCTCATGTCATACTCCTACTCCGTGATTTATTTCGTCTCATGATATATAATACATAATAAAAGATTCAATTTCATGGCCTTTTATTTGGAAAGTCTAAGTTCTACGTACCCGTATCCCCCGCCAGGGCTTTTTTCATATGACCAGCTGGCTGCATGTAATCTCGGAGATATTGAATTTGAAAGAAGAAAATACCATTAACGAAATATAAACAGACAAACTAATAATCATCAAAACTACTTGCCTCATTAGCAGAAGGTAGTGAGTTTTTTGGTTTTCTGTATATTCATGCGCTTTCTGCCAGTCGGAATGTCATCAACTTTTTCAATACCCATTAGGTTATTGTGGGCTCTGCATCAGCTATGCACACCGTGCAAATATTCACGTCACGTGAGGAGCGGGGCAGCATTCGGCTGCTCACTGTACACTCAGTTGGATTTTGGATGCTGGCAACGATAGTAAGTTTTCTCCCCACTGTGATAGTTTGCCATTGGCTTGGTCCGCTGTTCAGGTCGCAGTCTCCGCTGTGTGTGGTGTGTGTGTTTTGCCGTGTCATGGATGCCGGATAGCTTCTGAACCCACCCCTAATAGCCGCCATCTATCAAAGTCAAAGCACAATCTCAGCTCTTCCCTCTGAACAGTTGCCTTTCTGATAACACCACGAAAAGCGAATACTAATTAGGCATCATTATCAGAGATGCTGTGTGCCTCTAGTTGAAGAGAGGACAGGAATGGAAGAGGGAGAATGGATTAAGACATGGGACGAATTGACGGTGTTTCTTAGATGCCGATGCAGAGCGCAAGAAATACAGTGAGTGTTAAACCAGCATAGATATAGAAACATTTCCTCCCTTTCACCCAAATTATGTTCCAGAGACCATAAATGTGACAGGCTTTATTTCTACTGTAAGCACGACCATGAAATGAGCATACATTCATTTCGTTCTTAGAATAGTTTTATAGTTTTGATGTTTCGTACCGTATCCCATTGTTTATGCATTGGTGAACCAGAAAATTTATATTATTAATAATTAAATTTATTCGAAATATATTTGATATTTGTCAAATAATTGCTGGAAATCTTTTATCGATTTAGAATTTCATTGGAATAAGCCAATGGCAAGAGATTATATATGTAACTTAAGGGTTTAGTGGTGATAGCTCTTTAATCATTCACTGTAGGCTCGAACCTGCAACCTTTCTGTGGGCAGCACAAGCTTTTTTTTATCCCTGCTTCCAGAGACACCAAACAGCACCAAGTTAAATGTTGATCCATACATGTTGCTGAGATACTGTTGTTACTCATTACAGGCAAATAGTTTTGAGAACAAAATATTAATTTGATGACTTTTGTCAGGCATGGTCTGAAGATAAGATATGATCAAATATATGATATAGAAGTGTATGTGCAGTGTATGTGCATGTATATCTTATATAAATCTTTGCAACCCCAAACTTTTGAAAAGTATTGTGTAATTATACAGGTGCATCTCAATAAATTAGAATATCATGGAAAAGTTAATTTATTTAATTAATTCAACTCAAATTGTGAAACTCATGTATTAAATATATTCAAGTTGGGGGCTCACAACTAAAGAGTTTACCACTTGTTCTTTTATTATGAAGGCTAAATTTGGCTCCACATTACAAAAAAAACCACCACTTCCTATCTCAACAATTAGGAATAACTTCATAACCCTCAAAAAATTGTTTTAGTGAATTGTGGCCTCTGGAGTTAGGTTCATTTACTGTACATGTGCTCAAAACTTGGTAGGGGCTCCTTTTGCTTTAATTACTTTCTCAATTCGGCGTGGCATGGAGGTGGTCATTTTGTGGCACTGCTGAGGTGGTATGGAAGCCCAGGTCCTTCAGCTCATCTGCATTTTTTGGTCCCTTGTTTCTCATTTTCCTCTTGACAATACCCCATAAGATTCTCTATAGGGTTCAGGTCAGGAGAGTTTGCAGGCCAATCAAGCACACCAACACCATGTTCATTCAACCAACTTTTGTGTTTTTGGCAGTGTGGGCAGGTGCTAAAGTCCTGCTGGAAAAGGATTTCAGCATCTCCATAAAGCTTGTCAGCAAAAAGGAAGCATGAAGTGCTCCAAAAATTTCTTGGTAAACGGGTGCAGTGTTGGTTTTCAAAAAACACAATGGACCAACAACCGGCAGATGACATTGCACCCCAAATTATTACAGACTGTGGAAACTTAACACTGGTTTTCAAGCAACTTGGGCTATGAGCTTCTACCCCCTTCCTCCAGACTCTAGGACCTTGGTTTCCAAATGAAAAACTTGCTCTCATCTGAAAAGAGGATTTTGGACCATTGGGCAACAGTCCAGTTCTTCTTTTCCTCTAGCCCAGGTAAGACGCCTCTGACGTTGTCTGTTGTTCAGGATTGGCTTAACAAGAGGAACCACCTACTTTAGCCCAATGTCCTTGACCCGTCTGTGTTGTGGTGGCCTTTGACCCCCGCCGCAGTCCATTCCCTTATTGAAGTTCACTCAAATTCCTTGAATCGATTTTGCTTGACAATCCTCATAAGGTTGTGGTTCTCTTGGTTGGTTGTGCATTTTTTTCTTCCACACTTTTTCCTACCACTCAACTTTCTATGAATATGCTGGGATACAGCACTCTGTGAACAGCCAGCTTCTTTGGCATTGAATGTTTGTGGCTTACCCTCCTTGTGAAGTGTTTCAATGATTGTCTTCTGGACAACTGTCGGATCAGAAGTCTTCCCCATGATTGTGTAGCCTTTTGAACCAAACTGAGAGACCATTTTGAAAGCTCAGGAAACCCTTGCAGGTGTTTCGAGTTGATTAGCTGATTGGCATGTCCCCATATTCTAATTTGTTGATATCCGTTGGATTTGGTGGTTTTTTTAGATAATGGACACAAACAATCATCAATTACAAGAACCAAAGACTTAAACTACTTGTCTGTGTGCACTGAATTTATTTAATGAGTTTCACAATTTGAGTTGAGTTACTAAAATAAATGAACTTTTCCATGACATTTTTTTTCTAATTTATTGAGATGCACCTGAATATGTTACACACTACCATGCAAAAGTGTGGAGAAAAAATAAATAATAATATCACTAGTTACTTTATTTCGGCAAGGACCATTACAGAGACAAATGTACCTGACGACTTTTACATTGTTTCAAAAAATCTTTTCCAAATAAACGTGTTGCATTCTGTAACATCTATTCATGCTGGGAGAATCCTAGTGAAAAAGTTCCATTTTTACAAAGTATGAGCAGCTACTGTTTTTTAACATTGCAATGTGGTTTCTTGAGCACTAATGATCAGATTAGTGATTTTCTGAAGGATCATTAAACTTAAGTACTGGGAGTATGGCTGCTGAAAATCAGCGTTGCTCACTGAATAAATTAAATTGTGAGTACCCCTATTTATTGCCAGTTTTACGGGTTTTCTAATATTGTGTTGGAGTCTCCTAAATAGGATTACATGCTGGCAAGGTCAAAACCTTTCTTTTTCTCAAATATGCATTATAGCACCGAAGTTTCCAGCGATTCCAGAAAAGAAGTTCGAAGCAGTTCAAGATTCAGTCCCTCCTGAAACTCATCCTTTCAGTTAGACCTATCTGGTCGACTTTCCCAGTATACACTGCGCGATTGGTCGATTGCCGTAGTCTTGTTATCGGTCCTAACGTCGTCAGCATGTGTTGATACCAATACCTCGATTTCAATAGTTCTGTATTTGAACGCTATATGAAAATATGAACATCTACTATTTTCTACTTATACAGGTTGGTTGAAATTCAGTGTGCAGCTGGTCCATAAACAGATACTGATCCAGCTTTCACAAAGCGTTTTGTGAATCCTTCGTTGAACTCCCCGAGATTAGAGAAGCAGTCGTCAGTAAAATGACGTGTTTGAGGGCGGGTCAAGTTGTTCACAGCCGGCCAACATAGAACATAGGCAGGCATTATGCAAATATGTTACATCGTGACATGTAGCCATCACGGAAGTGGGATTCGAACTACTAACGACTCGTTTCAGCTGTTCAGAGTCTATTCTTTATTTTGGAAGACAATAACTTTATTTATCGTGCACTTTCATTGCCAACTTTGCCGATCGTTACATTAACTGTCAGCTAGCTTACATACACTCAGGGTCGGTGCCAGAGCGCACAAAGTGAGGGGGCAGGCAAAATTTTTTTGGGGGCCGCACTTTTTTGGGGGGTCTGCTTTGAAAATAAAAATTTCTGAAAGTAATTTTCAGATGCAAAGGGGGAAAAAACGGGATAAACACAAACACGAAACTTGTAAATAAAATAATCTGATATAAAGCCTATGTACAATTTAATAACATAGGCCTGTTTGTTATAATGCATTGGGTGTCGTCAAGATTGCATCCGTCCGGAGATTCCGTGTTTACAGTCTCCATAAATAACCTACGGGAAGCTCTGTATTTTGCTGTTGGCCTATAATAAAATTCTTAAAAATTACAACAACACAACATTCTGGAGTTACTTCCGGATTTCCTGAAAAAAAAATGTAGGTCGTATATTGATGTGCTAAATTCCCCATTCCTGCTTTTTGTTTTATTATCCATCGTAAATAAAAAGACAACAAAAACATTTGCAATCAGACAAAAGCCAGAAGAATATAAACCAGATTTGGCCCAACTCTGTTTTTTGCGATCTGTTAGCCAATAAATGATAGCCTCTCTGTAAATTTGTTTAACCCACAGTACATTTTAACGAGTAATCCGCATATTTTTTGGGTTGCTGCATCTTTTTAAACAACAAGAACTTTTTTTTTTTTTAGGAAAATAAAAAAAAGAAACGTCTCGTTTAAGTTGCATTTTCAGAAATAATAAGGCAGGCCTAATATAATGTTGTAATGTACCAACATTATAAACACTATAGGATATTTTAGTTCCCCTCACTTTACAACAAATCCTTTAAATTTAACCGTATCAGAACAGAATAAGAATTTTAAAATATATCATTCTAATGGATAAATATAATTGCAGTATATAATAATATATGCTTAGTAATAAACTTGCCAAAACAAATTAATTTATAAAGAAACGTAAGGTAAAGTTGGGCTCACTTCTCTCAGGCACAAATCCAAATGTGTCCATATTCGTGATGTAGCTGAAGCTAAACTATTAGCCTTATTAGGTAAAAAAGGCTTTGTGGTTCACGTACGTTCCAGTATCGACGGAAAAATATCATAATGAGCAAAAATATGCCACAGTGGAGCGGGTCTCACGCCGAACGGCACGGTGAACGGATGCGCTGTTTCCAATGAATGCAATAGCTTAGTGTGCACGTGAGGCGCCGGCGCGATCAAACAGCTGAAACATCAAATAGACTACTCCGTAATTTTTGGTCATACAGTAAAGGCATAATTCGAAACTGCAAAGTGCAAAGTGTTACCAGTTTGAAAATTCAAGAATAATAGCAAAGTTAATAAGAATTCTTTCTAAATGCAGCACCGTTCTTATTTCGCTCTGCATAACCTGAACGAAAAAGAAAATTTGTTTTTGCTAAGAACGAACCGAAAACATTTAGCTTTTAATCTGTGTATTTAACAGCCTGGGAAACCTTCCCAGGGCAGTACCTTGCCTCACCGACTAAAATCAGGGCGCCCACTACGGAGACGGCACCAGAGGTGATGGGGGGCCGGGCCGGGCCCCCTCAGGCCCCCCCCGTGGCGCCGACGCTGCTGCAAAAGACATATTGGAAATGACATAATAGGGGCACTTTAAAACAGAACACAGTTATTTTATTACTGTTTTTACCGTATTTTTGAAGTAAATGCAGCCTTGGTGACTTATTTAAAAAATCTTACCAACACAAATTTTTGAACAGTAGTGTATTTAATATTACTGAAATCACAAATCACATATATGTATTTGGCCGCACTGCAGTATATTGACTACAAGCTACCGAACTGACTTGAATCATGACAAATGACTGTACTTCCTCATAGCTTTCCCAATATTTCAGCAGTGTAGGAGGAACCTGTCAGCAATCCCAGCATGTGAGTGTATTAGTGAGTGTGCGTGTTATCTCATATTTGTGTGCTTCAGTAGACAAGAGCAGTGACTCACTCTTTCATTCCTCATTAGCATTCTTGGTCAGTAATCACTTAGTGAAGCAAAGAATGATGGGTGGGGGTTCTATCCTCTTTCTTCTATCATTCAAACGGCCTCTCTCACTCTTTCTCTCTCTCTCTCGCCCACAATTAAATTTGTATTGCCGAAGCTGAAACAGATTAGCTGCAGACAATAGATTGAAGAGAGTGAAGAACAGTAAATAATGAAAAAGGCAAGAAAGAACAATAATAATCATAAAGAATGATAATGGAATCTCTCTCTCTCTCTCAGCTTCTTTCCATTTAATTCTCTGGAACATTATATGACTTTTAAAATATATTGTGTTTTAACCTGTCTGTCTAAATGGTCTTTCCTGCAGGAATTCAGTCCACTTTGAGCAGGTGTTACTGTGCACCAGGAGAGAGCTGTTATTAAAATAATAGATTTTCACAGCACTTTTTTCAGTGAATTTAATCAGCTATGAGACTTTGCGCTCTTTTAGGAACCATTCTGACCCAAATGGCAAAAGCCACACAGAAATCCTAATCATCAGTGCCTTTTTAGTACTTTTCACTCTATAAACGGTCTCCTCAGTTCAAATAACATCATCAGCTGAGCTCTGATGAAACATTTAAAATTATTTATATGCAAAATGATGTTGTTTTTGTTAATTGAACTATCAAAATGATGTTCTTTAATTGAAATAAAAATGAAATAAAATACATATTAATAGATAAATATTATTAAAAAAAATGTCAAAGAAAATGAAAAAATGTGGCATTGGCAATTGACTGAAACAAGTGTAAGTAGTAAAATTTCTCATCCGGAAAAAAAGTTAAAAAGCTGAACGCGCTATATAAAAAAGATTAAATGACAATGAATTATTAAAATATTTTTAAATACTGTAATAGTATATAAATAATAGTAAAATAGCACTGTAAGCAAGTTATATGTACAAAGTTGCATGTTGGTTTTTGTCACTGCTATTGCATTTTGTTAAATGTGATTACTATCCAATACATTAAATACTGTAGTAGGATAAATGGATGGTGCTACATCTGAGACTTCTGAGTATGTTAAAAATAAGTCTTTTAAGAAAGAACAAGGCCTCTGTGAGTTGCGTTATACGTTAATTCATGGTTCTGTTTTCAATGCAAGTGCTCATTTACGTGAACTTTTTTTTTTAACATACATTCTTCTAATTGCAGGATATTCACTTACAAGACAAGCCTCCCTTAAAGACAATGTGATGTATATAATTATCCATGTAGTGCCACATATGTGCAACGATTTAAAAGCATCAGCCATCATGGTGCACTGGTGCATTGCAGTACAGTAACATGCACACTATGATCTTTTAGTCATATAAAGAGTGTCTAATGTGAGGTTTATAATGGTTTGGATGGTATTTTATGGATATGTTGGATGTTTGGTTGGCAGCACCGCATGAAGAGCAGCCAGGCTGTCCTGACACTGACATATAGTCTCCTTTCCTGCTGCAGAGCCTCAGACAGCAAGGCAGCTGCACGTCCTAACCCTGTCATACCCCTCCACGGCTAACAAGACAAGCCAATACGACCATGCAGGTACACACAGTTAAAGATATCAGCACACAAACCCTCAGAAACACACAAGCAGACTTATGAGAAAATGCCACGTATTCTCTCAGGGAACGTACATATGCACATAGGCAGCTGCTTTCAGCTCAAGCTGTGCTGAACGGTAGACCCGAGAGTCTTCTTGTTCATCTCACGGTGTCAACTTCACATGTGGGTTTTCTGCTAACTAGAGAAGTTAAAGGGATAGTTTACTTAAAACCGTTTGACTTGCTTTCTCTTCTGTGGAAACCAAAAGGAGAAATTTAGCAGAGTGTCCAAGCTGCTTTCGACCATCAAATATAAAGGCTGTGCCAAACCGAACTAGCGACAACTAAGAACTAGCGTCTGGACTAAAAACTTGATCACACTGCGAAGACTACAGCCAACAAGCCAGTTGCTGAGTGTGAGAGGAAATAACTGTCTATATCAGAAGTGGAAATAGTCTATAGTTCTCATTCAAAAATAGAAACCAAAATGAGGACTGATATACAAACTGTACGTACAAATACAAAGCAGAGCTCACTTATAATTTTGAATATGAATAGTGTTGATCAGTTTCTTCATTCCAGACGCTCATGTCGTTATGAAAATATACGTGTACTGAAACGCTCTAGACTTCATCATTTGCTCAGTTACATCACTTTTGCTTTTCTTCTTGTGCCCTAGTTTACTAACGCTGAACAGCCAATCAGAGATATCACTCTAGTGCGGATGGTGTGGAACACACCACAGAAACTGAGGTGACAAGATGCTCAACGACATCTATGCAGCTTGGACATCCTTCTAAACTTCTCCTGTTGTGTTCAATGGAGGAAAGTCAGTCAGTTTTCGAACAAAACTGATGAGTAAAATAACAGAATTTTTATTTTTGCATGAACTATACCTTTAACGGATTAAACTGCATTCTATGGCATATCTAAACTTATGGATAGTTGTAATAAAAATCTAACATCTCTATAATATTTTATTTGTGATGTTTCTTAAACTATTTTAATTGCTGAAGTATTAATGCCTGTCTCTGCTCATTGCTATTTCAAAAATGTATAAAGTGGAGGGCTGCATTTCTACAATTAATAATACCTTATCATAGTCACTGCCGAGGGAATAATCTCTGTCTTTCTCACTCTTATTTGTTCAGCATTATGCTCATCTTCTTATTTATGAGTATTCAGCCAGAGCTTTGAGATATCACTGCAGTGTTGCCATAACACTGACAAAGGAAAAGCTGGAACATAAAATTAGAGTCAGTGAGAAGATGAGTTTGCCAGCATGAGCAGTCCCTCCATGTGCTGCTTGTTTTTATACAGAAAAAGCACCATTATACAGCCAAAATAATCTGTTATTTTAGTTATTAACAGGAAGAATTAGCTGGAATGAGCATGGTTTGACGCAGTAGATATCGGTATTGACAATGAAAACGACGGTGTTCTCCATGTGAGGATGGCACTGGAGTCTGTGTTACAATTCAGTGAGATAGTGAGTGAATGTAAAAAGTACAAATAATACAAAATGTAAAACAGTACGATAGTAGATATGAACTTTGATTTTTAAGACAATGTAAATGAGCAATTGCTGTTACTGCATTCCTGGCTGGCATGAGCCAGATGCTTCTCAGAAAATACAGATTCCTTTTACAAATAATAAATTACACTACTGTTTGATTATATAATAGTAACGGATGTTAGTAAATTTATTAACCTCATCAATAAACCCAAGAGGAAGACATAATAAAATAGGTGGCTGGGGATGTAAATTCACAGGTACTGTATTTTGATGTACTGCATTGCTGCTAAGCAAGGCTATAACTTAAACATTGAATGGATCTTTTTTTGAGTAAGTAAATAAAAGGACATATAGTAGTAAAATAAACAAAATTTATTGTAAAGTAATGCATATGAACTATTTGCAAATAATATTTTTGTTTTAAAATACGCACATATTTACTCCTAACTGTATACCTAATATGTTGAAATTGGCTCTGTTTCTGGTCTTATTCAATTACGAATTATACATTACACTACCTTACACTCCTTCAGCATTAAACCTGAAGCTTATAAAGCCTGCCTTCTTTTATTTGATTGCTGTCTCAATCATTTTTAAATTGACAAGCGCTATGCTGATGCAGACCACAGATGCTGATCAAGACTTGCTTTTTGAATTTTATTTTAGGTCTTTTCCACTTGTATTGATACACACAGCAAAAAAATGATGGGGTCAACTGTATCAGCAAATGATGTGTGTTTGCTTTGAACCGCAGCACCCACATTAGCATCTGACCCCTAGGCCACAACTCAGACTTTCAAGACAGAGATTTTCAGTGAAATTGGCATTAAATTATTCAGTAGTTGTAGGGGAAAAAATGGTTTGTGAATTTTGAAATGTAAAAGAATTGCTGTCAGTCTTACCCTGTGGGATGAATTATGTAAGCCAAACTACTTCAGTATGAGTACTGTGTTTCTGGATTATATCAGTTCATGAAAAGAGTTAAATACTGCCCTACAGACAGGAAATGCAAAGTTTAAGAGCTGAAAGTTGTGAGTTAGTGTGTGAAGTGCGAGCCACTGTGTGTTAGACAGTGAAGTTACAGGCAGGAGCACACTGCATATGTGTAATGAAGTGTAGGTGAAGGGCAGGAATGTATGCTAAATACTCTCTGGTGTGGTTAAATGCAGGATTTGGGACATTCCTCGTCTCTCTCTCTCTCCTCTCTCTCTCTCTTCTCTCTCTCTCTCTCTCTCTCTCTCTCTCTCTCTCTCTCTCTGTGTGGACACCTGAGATGCTGGGAACTGGGTCACACAGCTCTGTCCTTTAGTGAGGCATGATGGGACATGTAGACCTAATTTCCTTCCCTTATCCGCTCTCTTCCTCCTTCCATGGGGCGAGAGTGCTGCCCGGTCTGTTCCTGGCGTGGATTTCCCTGGCTAGGGCCAAACCTCTCCCAGAAGGGGCTGTATCAAACAGAATGGGCGGCTGTTCCCATGAACAGCCCTCACTGCAGGAGATTAGGCAGGGTGTAGTGCTCAGCTGCATCAGGTCTGCTGGGTAGCCAGGATGTGGCTGCAGCCACAGAGATCAAGTGTAGAAAGAAGTGGTACTTCAATTTCAGCCAGAGCATCCATGCCATTTTTTCTCCGAATTCAAGATAAGAATCCTGAAAGAGGCCATTCAACAATCGAGGATCATGGCAAAAAACCTAAGAGACCATAGCAGTGACCACCCACGCATGCTAAGCCGAAATGTGTCCCTCTGCAATCTCAAATCAAACTTCTTTATATATTTTATATAATTTTTTGCAATTCATATAAAAATATTATATAAAGATGAATAAAATTTGTATTTTTAGTAATTCGTACCAGTAGTTTTGTATTGTCAAAAATACGTCATATTTTTTATTTCATCAAGTCATTCACAATCCTTCATGGGCTTGTAATTCATTCCCTCATAAGAAATGTCTTGTAGGGGTGCGCAGGGCACAAACTAACACGGCGTTTAAATATTTCCACACATCCTACGGTATTTACTAGTTGCCATATCAACACTATATAGAGAAAAAAGTGTGCCAAAATTAAAAAATCTTTTGAAGATATCGCTGAACATTTATTTTACCATAGCAAAAGTACATTTCTGGCTGAAGTAAACTTTTCAACTCAGTTTTTAGTATTCACTTAAAATAAGACAAATCTGTTATTATTTTCCAATCTCCAATCTGTTATTTATCAGTTAAGATATTTTTTTAATGCTTCGCTAACTAGCAGAAGACACTAACCGGTTTTATTTTATTCCAGTTGCGCAGACGGGGAATTTTGTAACACTGCTTTACAATGTGCCCCGCTATTATTAGAACTATTCTATTCTATGACATTAGCGATGTAATTTACTCTATTTACATTCATGAATTTTAATGAGAAACCACAAGAAACAGGTGAATAAAGACTAACAATCGATGTTTAATGTTCAGAAATTATTATTTCAAGAAATGTAAAGCATTTTGGCTGGTTTAGGTGTCTCCTGTTCTGTGAGAGCTGTGTGTAGAGGGAGGGGAATGTTGTGTTCATCTCTGTGGTTTTCTGAATGTCTGAATGGGTTTCTTCATCTATTTGCCCACATTGTTTTGAACTATGCTGTGTAGCTGTGTTGTGATCAGGGCCGTCTCAAGCAAGGGGCACTAGTTGCAATGTGTTCATTGTCAAATTAGGTAATTATGAAACAAAGCCACATATTTGTACTAGACAAGTGTGAAATTAATGTGGGGGAAAAAATTAAACTTTGAACCCCATGTGGATTTACACACTGAGAAAGGCAAAAAAGTGTAAGTATGTGCTTGCTATTCCTTTTTCTGAGTATTTATTTTTTTTATTTTTTAACTTTAAATCAAAGTTTGTAATGTAGTGATTTATGTTAGGGCTGTGGGGTTACAGCTTAAAACTTTATATGATTTTTATTAGATTTTTTTTAGGAATACTCCTAGCACCAAAACTGCTGGGTGGTTATTTTTGCACTTTAATTATGAAAGATACAAATACTATATTCAAGATCCACTCTTTGAGTGTAGTTTAGCCTGGAGAAATTAATCAGACCTTTGATTCCGGTGACACTAGAAAGGCATCACTCAGCTAAATCCCCAAATTTACATGTATGTGGCATACACTTTTATCCAAAGCATTTTGTGTTGTATTTAAGGTATACATTTTATCAGTTCATGTCTGGGAATTAAACCTTTGACCTTGATGTGGCATACACCATGCAGTACTATTTGCAGTACTCCAGGAATGCTAGATTTAGCAGAGAGAAAGTTGCCCTTCCTTTTGAGCAGCATTCATATTAAAGAATCATGCACAGAATGTCCTCAACTGCAGCTTAAACAGTAAAACCTTTCATGATTAAATGAACACTTGCTCAGGGCAGAAAAATCACTGCGTGTGGGCCAGGATTTCTAAAAAAAATACTTATTGTTTTACAATTACACATATATACACACATACGCACCAACATCTAGAGGCCAAACATAAACATGGTGCAGTGGACCGTACAAAATCACAATGTACAGGGATCAATCTGCTCTAATTAGAGAAGAGAGCACAGATCTCCCTGCTGGAAAGAACAGCACTGTGCCTTGCCATGTTACTGCGGGAGGCCTTTTGTATATGTTGTTATGTGAGAGCGTTTCCAGTAGTATAGGTGCCACTGACAAAGCCGGAGAAAAGGGTTGTGTCTGTTTATCAGTGTTGCCTGTTAGCACATTGAGTCTTGAACAGAACACACTCCCCACGGGAAGGATGAAGTTGACTTACTCAGTCTGAACCTCACTCACAGATCAGAGGCTGGGCAGCTTTTCTCACTCTCAGACTCCCTTTCTTCGCTGTTTCTCAATCTGTTCTTCACATTGTCTCTGGGGAAGGAACAAGCATTAACCGAGAGACTCGTGGTCACGGGGTGGCGGTCAGCCTACTGAACATATCTTTCTCAGATTAGGGGAGTGTGGGTAAACACTGTCACTTTTACTTAAAGGCATAGTTCACCCATAAAATAAAATGTTGTCATCATTTACTCACCCACATATCTTTCCAAACCTGTGTGACTTTCTTCTGTGGAACACAAAAGAACATTTTGAGATGTCTCATTGACTTCCATTGATTATAAGACAATATTACAAATGGAAGTCAATTGGAACCAAAGCTGTTTAGAGACCAACATTCTTCAAAATATCTTCTTTATGATGCCAATATTTTATTTTTTTTTTTTTTTGGATGGACAGTCCCAAGTTGTGCTAAATGCATGAAGTTGAAATAGAGATACAAAAAAAAATACACCTAAATTTTTTTTCAAGATGTCGCTTCTAATTTGAATTGAGAGCCACCTATACCAAAGAGTCATAGTAAAATTAATTCTCATAAAAAACTTGTCATTATTACAATTACTCTTACAGCTTACCCTGAAGCATCTGGCACACTACCCCAAAGCTACTATTGGGGGGGGGGGGGGGGGAGGGGATTGAATTTAAATACATGCCATCACAATGCTTCATGGACTGTGTAGTTCATTCCTTCATAAAAGATGTCTTGTATCTTTTGTTTTTATTTCTTGCTTTTAAATTATTTTTGTCAAATAATTTACATGGTTTCATACATTGGGAATATGTATAGTGTATTTTTTTCAGATCTATATACGTTTTTACATTTGACAAATAAAATGTACAGTGTACAAACAGACACATCTTACCCCACTCACAAACACACTAGCACAGACTTATCACGCACACCTTATCTTTTTCGTACATACTGTTACTCTCCCATACAGGTGCCAATGTCATAATGACTACTAATCCCCATGGTCTAAACACAGTGGGCCTCATTTACGAAACGAACGTACTACAGAAAATTGGGCGTATGGTCGTTTCAACGCAAAACTTGGCATTTATCAATATGGATGTGAGCGGTGGCTACAATCAAATCTCACGTCTGGTCTCAGCTCGTGTACGCAAGTTTTTGAGTTAGGCTACCTGAACTTGCGCACAGCATAGTAAATACGGTGGAGAATTGTAGATTGACAGCATTTTGTTCATTTTTATATTCCTGACCGTCAAACGAAGCTCATTAGTCGGTCGGTAACTAGTAAGATTAGAATGTCTTTTTTTTGTTGTTGTTTTGTACAGGGCTTTAGCTTTATATGCTCGAATAGCAGCATAAACAAGACCGTGAGGATTCAATCGTCGCATCATGCACCTGCAGCGCATGGAGAAAAACAGAAATTAAGTCTATAAAAGGAATAAAATCAATAGGATCACACAAAATATATAATAGGCTATAATATAATTAAAAGATTAACAAAATGAAGAAAAAACACACATTATGCAACAAGTATAGGCTACGCTCGTTTTTGTGACACTCAATGCATTTAATTTCTTTTCTTTATATCTTTATTTGATTTAATCCATCTGATCGCACAGGTGCCTCACGCACACACAACAGTAGTCCTAGCGTTGCCTGCCATTTCAGCCATTCATCATCAAACTAAAATGCAGTCAACCAAACATAAAAGTTACACAGTTTATTTTAAAAGGTCCACTGTAAAATCAGCGTGCAGTGCCCAAACAAACATTTGTGCACATGTGAAGGATTTTACAGGGATATTAGAAAATGACTGAAGTATAAAGCCATGTTTAGGCTACATAATGAATAATAGTTATGCAAACAAATGTTACAAATATGGCAAAAATTGATACATTTGGATTCTTGTGGTATGAGACAGGCTCGAGAGCCCAATACCGTTTCAGTTTTGCTTGACATTTTTATACTGTTTATAATGAATGCCACTATAGCCTAATTTGTGTTTTATTTTACAGTTTAAAATATAATTTTATAACTACTTACTTTTCATTCTTGTTCTGTTCTGAATAACGTTAAATTTAAAATATTTGTTGTAGAATGAGGGGAACTAAATTGGCTGTTTAAATTGACCAGTATTTTAATATACATATAAATTACATACAGTATAGTAATTTAGCCTAATTGTTTGCAATTAGGCCTACAAGGTTAACGGGTGTTTTTGGAGTAAGATCAATTTCTCTTTCACGAGATGACTTCCTCTTTTTGGCCGGGTTTCGTTTCTCCATGTCGTAAACTCTAGGGCGAAGCTTCTAAACCAGGGTGTTTTCAGGGGCATGATATTCAAATGACGATTGTTTTCTGCCGCCACACTCATCAACGTGCTATCATTCAGTGAGATTGGCGGCATACGAATGTTTCATGAATCACACGTGAACTCTGTCGTAAGTTGATTTGTGTGCACGGATCTGCGCTCGTTGCTACGTTAGATTGATAAATGAGGCCCAGTGTGTGCATGTGTATAGACAGACATCTCTAAAGCCTAGCTATAAGTACAGTGATGTTGTGTGATGCTGCAGCAGCAGCAGGTGTGTGGTACACAAACATATGCTCCCTTTGGGTTTGTTAAAGGCTTGGCATGGCTCCTGCTACAGATGTTAAGCAGTATTGGCTGAGCTCTGGCTCACCGCAGACAAACAAACCACCTCACACAATCTCAGATCACCTTACATGTCTCACATTGATTGATTCAGACTGTCTCGCATCATGTTACTCTGCCTCAAGTTGCCTCGCATTGCTTCATACCGCCTTTCACTACTTCTCTATACCCCTTACTTTGCTTCAAACTGCTTCTCATCACCTCGCATTGCTTCAAAAAGGCTTGTACCAAGCCACACTGCTTCGCATCACTTTAAACTTCCTCTTATTAGTTTCACAATGTTTATATGCACGGTAGTAAAAGAGCTATAGAAGGTTTTTGTGTAGCTGAGCTTCAGTCTGTATCTATTTGTCCAAACATACATGACACATTTGTAATTAAATATTTTCCATATATATCCGATAATACATTTTTATGTATATATTTTAAACGTTTGGGGTCTGAATTTTTTTTTATGGTTTTGAAAGAACTACCCTATGCTCATCAATGCTGCATTTATTTGATCAAAACAGTTATTAAAAACAGTAATATTATGAAATTATTGCAATTTATAAAAAAAATTGTTTTTATTTGAATACATTTTAAAATTGAATGTAATGTAATTTATTCAGTGGTCATTACTCCAGTCTTCAGGGCCCCGTGATCTTTCATAAATCATTCTAATGCAATATTGGTGCTCAAGTAACAATTCTTAGTATTATCAATACTGATAATATTGATAATAAAATCTGTCTTTCTTTTAAAAAAAAAATACTGACCTCAACTTTTACGTTTTGATATAGTTTAAGATAAATTTTGTGATATATTTTGACATTGGAAGGTTCAAATTAAATATGTTTTCAATTTGAAATAGTTTGACCAGGGTTATTTGTGCATCACCTCTGTCTTTCAGAGCAAGTACACAACAGCAAGGCCAACTGTAGTCCAATTAACATTTATATATATATATATACAGTGGTGTGAAAAAAGTATTAGCACCACCCAATTGTGCAAGTTTTCCACTTAAAAAGATGAGAGAGGCCTGTAGTTTTCATCATAGGTATACCTAAACTAGGAGAGACAAAATGAGAAAAAAAAAATCCAGAAAATAACATGTAGGATTTTTAAAGAAGTTATTTGCAAATTATGGTGGAAAATAAGTATTTTGGTCAATACACAAAAATTCAATCTCAGCTACTTTGTTATTACCGTGTTGGCAATGACCAGAGGTCAAACGTTTCTGTAAGGTTTCACAAGGTTTTCACACACTGTTGCTGGTATTTTGGCCCATTCCTCCATGCAGATTTCCTCTAGAGCAGTAATGTTTTGGGGCTGTCACTGGGCAACACGGATTTTCAACTCCCTCCAAAGATTTTCTATGGGTTGAGATCTGGAGACTGGCTAGGCCACTCCAGGACCGTGAAATGCTTCTTACGAAGCCACTCCTTCGTTGCGCGGGCGGTGTGTTTGGGATCACTGTCATGCTGAAAGACCAGCCACGTTTCATCTTCAATGCCCTTGCTGATGGAAGGAGGTTTCACTCAAAATCTCACGATACATGGTTCCATTCATTCTTTCGTTTACACGGATAAGTCGTCCTGGTCCCTTTGCAGCAAAACAGCCCCAAAGCATGATGTTTCCACCCCCATGCTTCACAGTAGGTATGGTGTTCTTTGGATGCAACTCAGCATTCTTTCTCCTCCAAACACGACAAGTTGAGTTTTTTACCAAAAATTCTATTTTGGTTTCATCTGACCATATGACATTCTCCCAATCTCTTCTGGATCATCCAAATGCTCTCTAGCAAACTTCAGACGGGCCGGGACATGTACTGGCTTAAGCAGGGGGACACGTATGGCACTGCAGGATTTGAGTCCCTGGCGGGCGCAGTGTGTTACTGATGGTAGCCATTGTTACTTTGGTCCCAGCTCTCTGCAAATCATTCACTAGGTCCCCCCGTGTGGTTCTGGGATTTTTGCTCACAGTTCTTGTGATCATTTTGACCCCACGGGGTGAGATCTTGCATGGATCCCCAGATCGAGGGAGATTATCAGTGATCTCGTATGTCTTCCATTTTCTAATAATTGATCCCACAGTTGATTTCTTCACAACAAGCTGCTAACCTATTGCAGATTCAGTCTTCACAGCCTGCTGCAGGTCTACAATTTTGTTTCTGGTGTCCTTTGACAGCTCTTGTGTCTTGGCCATGGTGGAGTTTGGAGTATGACTGCTTGAGGTTGTGGACAGATGTCTTTTACACTGATAACAAGTTCAAACAGATGCCAATAATACAGGTAACCAGTGGAGGACAGAAGAGCCTCTTAAAGAAGAAGTTACAGGTCTGTGAGAGCCAGAAATCTTGCTTGTTTGTAGGTGACCAAATACTTATTTTACCGAGGAATTTACCAATTAATTCTTTAAAAATCCTACAATGTGATTTTCTGGATTTTTTTTTCTCATTTCGTCTCTCATAGTTGAGGTATACCTATGATGAAAATTACAGGCCTCTCTCATCTTTTTAAGTGGGAGAACTTGCACAATTGGTGGCTGACTAAATACTTTTTTGCTCCACTGTATATATATATATATATACATTCTGTCTGAAACTGAGCTACGATTGCATTATCTAGGTCAGTTTTTTTTTCTGCAAAAAACAGACAGGTACGACCTCACATTGCCTCAAACTGGCTCACATCACCTTACACTGCCTGCTATTTCCTCCAAAATAGTGGTACAGGGAAAGCATGGCCAGCCTGCTCCATTGCATCAGTGTCAAAACTGTCCCAGATACCTGTCAGTGGAGACAATGAGACCATGGTGATGTGCTGTCCATATAACAGCTGGTCTCAGTGCTGATCTAGGCAGCAGCAATGAGAACGAGGCTCCATCAGAGTTACGGTGTCGTAACCCTTCTCCAACCCTTAGAAGCCATCTAGAGATACTCTCCCACCAATGCTACAGACCTCATGAAGCATAAACCATGCCAAATCTTTAAAAATGATCTTGTTGTTCTTTAAAACAAAAGATATTTGCATTTGAGTCTTGGGAAAAGTTCAAACACATCTGAAACATATAGCGCGACTGCCAGATTGTCTGCATACAAGTATATATAATGCATGTTAATATAGATGTTCTCTGGGGATTTCAGATTTAGCTATCACCACCACACAAAACAGAACCATGGCAAGGTGTGTGTTGTTCTGCGCCTACGTAGTACATATATTATCAAACGCTCTTGTGTGTTGGTATATCTCACAATATCACATGTGATCATGGGACATATGGTCCCACACACACCAATCTGAAATGAGACTTCTTACACTTCCATGTAGCAAACCTCCCACTCAGGCCCTGTTAGGACTTACTAAAAGAATAGGCAGGCAGATGGAAAGATTAAGGGGGAAAAGAGACTTAATATACTTAAACACTGCCAATATAACATTTATTTACCTGTACTTAAATTTAGGCCCTCTCTGTGTACACAGATGTCATTTAGATTTAGAGGAATATCATCATAACTAATTAGGTAATAGTCTTGGAGAGACACCAATTAGTAATTGGCACTCGTAACGAGAGCACTTTCCAAGTTTAGACCAGGTGCCAATCTGTCTGTTGCTCTGATGACTGTACCAAATTAATGAAAGCAGGAGAGCAAACGCTTTGTGTACAATCAGTCAATATCTCATGGTGTAAAGGTATTGAGTCACAAAATAAACAAGCGATTTCTATCCCTGAGGTTGTTATAATTCTTCATTTATTTTAGCTGGTCTCGCTCTCACACATACAGACTGCTCTCTCATTGGGATGCACCTCCTTGCCTTAGTCCCAGCCCTAATTAAATCTTCCTTTGGGCCTCACTATGTGGAGCACCAAACCAGATCACATCTCTGGTGGGCTGAGGAAGAAAGTGAGAGTGAGAAAGAGAGGAACAAGTGAGATAAGGTGGAGGGGCATCGAGATTTAGGCATGATCAGACTGCAAATGTTGCCTGGTAGCCTTTAAATAGGACTGTTTTGTGATTGCATGTTTCACTAAAACTGTCATTGTTCTTGTTTCATTAATATTTTGCAGTGTGGGATTCGGTAGTGATCTAAAAACAATAGCAGATGAGCTCTAATTACTCTCAGGGCATGTTTCATTGCAGATTAGCAGATATTTTCATTCAGTTTTAGCAAAATAAGCTTTTGTACAATTAATTGAGAGACAGTGAGAAATTATGAAACACAGTGGGTGCAAAAGACAAAGAGATTGAGAGAAAATACAATGAGGGAAAGTAGTAGAAGAAAAAGAGGGAATTTTATCTGTGTCAAAGAAGGGTTTAACAACCTTGGCCTTGATAGTGGGGATAGCTTGGTTACTAGGACTTGCTGCAAACTTTTTTACAACCTAGATTTCATATTTGAGGCCACTGTAGATTGAAAGAAACCATACATTTTTCCCAGATGATATATAATCCTAGGATTAAATCGCATATTCTTGTAGCTGTCACTTGAGTGTTTACCGATGGTACTCGAGGCTTGAACATAAGATTCAGAATAAAAGCTACTGTTAGACTCATCTGGATTGAGGAGCAGATCGGAGTCTGTGCAAATGTGTTCCATTTTCCATTGCGTTCAGAGGAGGATGGCACCTGGCACAATGCAAAAGCATTTTAATCCCCCATTTCTATACATATTTTCCTCTATGACATACAGCAGGCCTGAAATGGGAAACCTTGCATGGCTGGATGATTAATGATGTTTGTCATATCACGATCCCCTCTCGCTGTCTGTATGGAGGCCTGACTGATAGGTGGCAGGGTGAGATAAATGAGCCCTATTCTTGAAAGCCAGTGCATGGCTCATTTACTACTGTTCTAATGATTAAGACAATGAAATCCAAGGGTATGGCACTACTTGTTCGTACAGCTAATGAATGATTTGTTGGGAAATGGTCCAAATGCAAGTGGGTTTCCCTGGTTTTATATAGGGAGTTTTTCTGATTTTACACAGGAGATTACTGCAACAACCAAGCAAATTCATGCATTTGTGCCAGCTTGTATAATCGCTTGTGCTATCTCATCATTAGTTATAATGAAAATATGGACCAATTAAACGTTTGAACTAAGGCATGCATAGATAAGATTTGAGATACTCAATAATTATGTAATAGTTGTACAGAATCCATTAGGGGATGTTATTGGGTCATGTTTTATGACTCATATGTTTGTAGTGGCTACATATTCTGTTTTATAGTGATAAATAACCAAATGAGGAGTTTTAAAATTTGTGCTGTATTTTTATAAATCACGTGTAGAATTTGATTTAAAAATAGTTATGTTGAATATTTTTTATTTGTTTGTTTGTTTGTGTTTGTTGTTAGTTTTTGTTCAGTTTTAAATAAGATTAAATAAAAAAAAACAAATAAAAGTTTGTTTCTTTTTGTATTTGTAGACTTTGAGATTTTTATGTTTTATATTTTTATATTTTCCTGTTAAATTAAGCTCATATGTATTGTCTTTGTTTTATTTGACAGATTCATCAGGGAGGACTCCAGCAGTTTTCCTTCAAGTCAAGATTGGTGTGAAAAATGTATCAGGCACTAACTCCGCTATACTGGATATGAGCAAATATGGGGACTCTGCAAGAAACCATGACAAGTCAACAGCTTTGACAGCCCAAAAGGAAATCCTTTTTTTTTGCATATTTGAAAGATATTTTCTGTACTCTCAATAGCAAACTCACATAAGAATCCAACCTTGTTTCCCTTTATTTTAAAACACCCCCTTCCTCTCCACTCCCATCATGAAGAGTGTATTGACTGCCCTCAGTCCTTCCTGTACCACCCTCCTCTTCCTTCCCTTTTTCATGCTCTTATGCCCTCCAGCATTGGTCAGAGGTGACTGCTGGCTCATCGAGGGGGATAAAGGTTATGTGTGGTTGGCCATCTGCAGCCAGAACCAGCCACCATATGAGACAATCCCACAGCACATCAACAACACAGTACATGACTTGCGACTTAATGAGAACAAGATCAAAGCTATTTTTTTCACCTCCTTGAGTCGCTTCACAAATCTGACTGACCTCAACCTCACCAAGAATGAGATCTCGTACATCGAAGATGGTGCTTTTGCAAGCCAAGCAAATCTACAGGTTTTGCAACTTGGATATAACAAGTTAACCAACCTGACTGAAGGCATGTTGCGAGGTCTGGGACGCATGCAATGTCTTTTCTTGCAGCACAATCTCATAGAAGTCATTGCCACCAATGCATTCTGGGAGTGCCCCAGCCTCAGCAACCTAGACCTGTCATCGAACAAGCTTGCCCGACTAGACCCATCTACTTTCACTGTGTTGGGCAGGCTCATGGGATGCGAGCTTGCAGGAAACCCTTTCCACTGCGGCTGTGAGCTCTACAGCTTCCTCGCCTGGTTAGAGGCCTTCAACAATGTCACACACACCTATGATCGACTTCAGTGCGAGACCCCACGGGAGTTGTTTGGCTATCCGTTGCTGAGTCCTGTGGCTGGGCACGGACGGAGTGCTCGCTATATCCTTTCCTCTGTGTGCCGGAATGGGGTGCGGATTCCAGGAATGACATCTCTGCCACCTGATCCTGATTCTTCAGGCATGGGTCCTGACATGTTTGACCACTTTGGACCATACCACCAGCCCACAACTTCCTCCTCATCTGAGAATGCATTTAGTCCCAGCATCAAACTGCAACATGTGTCTCTTTCCTCTGCATCCCTTCTGATCCAGATTCCAAAGCCATACAGCAAGATGTACATCCTGGTGCAGTACAATCAGAGCTTTGTGTCTGATGTGATGACCTTGAAGAATAAAATGGAAATGATCACCCTTGATAAGCTCAAACCAAACACCAACTACACTTTCTGCGTGGCATCTATACGCAATTCACAGCGCTACAACCACACTTGTTTATACTTTTCTACCAGAGCTCCAAATCCAGATGACTTGATGTCTCCACCCTCGACGACCACCCACTACATCATGACCATTGTTGGCTGCCTCTTTGGAATGCTCATTGTTCTCGGGTTTGTCTACTACTGCTTGCGAAGACGTCGCCGACAAGAGGAGAAAGAAAAATCCATTTGTGTGAAGAAGACCATTCTGGAAATGCGATATGGACCAGAGGTGGCAGCGGCAGTTGCAAATGACCCCACAGCTATCCAGAAACTTCATGAGCAAAGCCACCATCAGCATCACCATGGCAAACTACCCATGTCCTCCTCATCCAGCTCTGCCATGCTTGGCCATGGTTCTGCCAACACTAGTTGCTCACGTCTGTCCTCCATCTCTCAAGTAGAGAAGATGGCAACTGCCTTCTCAGAGGCCATGTCCACTAAGGGCAACTATATGGATATTAGGACCTCTGTAGGAGGAGACGAAAGGGGGAGAGACGGAGCTGTGTTACATGGTGTTCGGGAGGAAGATCTCAGGGGGGATGATGGAAGTGACCTGGGTGATGATTCAGATGATGATGGCTGTGGATCAGCATCCGAGATTTCAACAATTGCAATGGAGGTTGACAAAAAAAAAAAAAAAAAAAAAAAAAAAACAAAAACAAACAAATGGGTCAACCAGATAATTAACAACTGCATTGATGCCCTTAAGCTGGACTCTGTTGCAACCTCTACTGTTTCCACCACAGCAAGTGGTCCCACCTCACCCCCACCTACCTCTACCTCCTCCCTGACCAGAGGACTGATTCCCATTTCTACTTGTGTCAGTGATACTTGCCATGTTCTGCCTTCCCCAAAAATTCCTCATCCACCTCCTCTTCCCTTCACAGCTCCTCTGTCCGAGAGACCTGGGATCACAGGGGGTGGCTTTGTGTCACCACCATACCGTCCGCCTCCCCCAGCTACTGCAGTGAGGCCTATTCAAAGACAGATGAGTGCTGATGCAGCTGTCATTGTCTCTTCTTCAAAGAGGCACTGCCGCCCTTCCAGTGGGAAAGGTCGCGTTTACAGCCTAGATGTTGCGGAACCCCACAGCCCAGATCCCTGCCAGTATCCAGACAAGGGCAGCCCAATGGGGTGTGGTGAGCCCCTGGAGAGGCTCCCTTTAGTAGGTAGTGGTGGAGGTGGTGGTTGTAGCATTGATGGTGGTACTGTAGATGGGATGGGCCTTCAGCAGCACCTGGAGGTGCACCCAGACTACCACTGTGCAGAGCATCGTCACTCTGTCCCTGCCCTTTACTATGAGGGCTCTCATGACTCCCCAGCCCAAAGGGTCTCTTTTCTCAAGCCTCTTTCACGCACCAAGAGAGACGCTGCTTCCTACTCTCAGCTCTCTCCCCGTCACCACAATTACTCTGGCTACTCCTCGAGTCCAGAGTACTCCTCTGAGAGCACCTTGCGCATCTGGGAGCGCTTCCGTCCCCACAGAAAGGGTCCACGCGAGGAGTCCTGTTATGTAACAGCCGGAAATGCCTTGCGCAAAAAGGTCCAGTTTGCCAAGGGGGAGGACTTGCATGACATCCTTGACTACTGGAAGGGTGTGTCGGCACAGCAAAAGCTGTAATCTATGCGACTGCGTGGAAACACAGCACAGGTCTCCTTCACTGCCTGATAAACCGGAAGAGCTACTGTAGTGAGGAAGTCGGGTTATGGCTGCAGAAGCGGAGCCAAGTTTGTCAGGGTTTGAGGACAAATTGCTTTAATCTGGTTTTGTACAGTGAGCCAGAAAGAGAGTAAAAGAGCCTAAGGATACACTATATACATAAGATAACATTCAGAGATATTCTTTGGAGCACTGACAATTGTCGTACTCAGTGAAAAAGGTCAGATGGGCTTATCATTTGTCAATAATTTAAATTATTGTATTTTACTCAGTATTTATCTGTGTATTCATAGTTCATATCAATGGTGAGACCTTTGTAATCTGAGTCCTCATTCAGCCTGAGACAGAATCTCTGTTTGTACTCCCACTCAAATCACAGGCGATTGCATTAATTTGTTAGGCGGGAATATGTATGAGTGTGTGTTTTAGTAGGATAAAATGATGTGCTGATTTTTTACAAACCTGTCAAAAGCAGTTTCCCCCTTCCATATTGCAGATACTATGCACAGGGCAACCAAATTTACATTTCAATAGCACTCCTCATGTGAAAAATAAAGGAATGGAGGGAAGGAAAAAATAAAAAATGAAACAGAATAATCTCCATGGGGAGCTTTAGAATAGTCAGCCGTGTTTGGCAGCTGCTTGCTGTGCTGAGCTGAGCAGGATGACACAAATAGTGCAAGGGGTGCTAGAAAAAATACTGTAGATTTACTTGGGTCTGTGGAAAATGTGTAGATCTGTGTTTGAGATTAAACAGACATAGCTCTGTGCCTCTCTCATCACTGATGCATTATTAATAGCATTTCCTTTTCCGAGGTTACCTTGTCACCTGTATCACAGCATGAGCACAAAGTGGCTGTTGGCAGTAGAGGTTTATGTATTTTGTTCCTCTGCCCTAAGGTCAATTTGTTTAGTCCATTAATTGGCTTTTGGAAGCTGTTGCTGACAGCTGAGACATTCAACAGCCAAAGTGACCTAGACCCTGTTGTGACACTTTTAAACTGATGCTTTATATGACATGTTTCTCCAGGCTCTTGTTTGTTTATTTATTTATTAATTTATTTATTGGGGGAATTATTATCCATGATGCTGATACTGAAATTATGACAAAAATAACAAGGAGCAAGGACTGATTAAATAAATTGTATAAAAAATTACAAAGAATTTATTTTAATGAACAGATATTTTATGCTCTTGTTATCACTTACTGACCTTTGGTTTCAATGTTGATGACAGCTCTTCCCACTTAATCTAAAATTTAGATCTCATAGGACTTTTCATCTCATAATACATTATTAATAGTATGGTTTATTGTAAAAAGGACAAATATTATTAACTCGAACACCTCTGTCAGCCATAATTTTATTAATGTCCAGTTAGATTAGACTAACTAATTAGCAATTAGGCTATATCCTTTAGCGTGCAAGGGTAAGCAGCCAAGACCTCCAATTTGATTAAAAGAGATCACTCTTTTTTCTTTTCTCAGCAATCACGTTCAACCTACAGTTTCATGAACCAATAAACCAAGAAATTTTATTAGTGGCCCTGTGGGAAAATGTACATTCGTTTACAACGCATTCTCATACTTTAAGTATGAAATGACAGGTGAGAGATCCAACAGGCACATGAAATGAAATGAATGGCGTTTACTCAGTGAAGTATAATTATACCCCCACCCCCCTCTAAATACATGACTTAAAGGGATAGTTTCACCCAAACATTAAAATTCTGTACTCAGCCTTGTGTTGTTCCAAATCCAAAACTGTATGACTTACTTTCTTCTGCAGAACACAAGAGGTGACATTTTGAACTGACTGTTTTCCATCCTCTTTTCCATACATATACAATGAATGGGGACTGAGCTTGCAAACTTCAAAAAGGACGCAAAAAGTCTGTTTCTCAAAGCTATTGTGTGTCCTCAGAAGGCTTTGAATGTAGCATTCGAGTCATATAAACCACTTTCATGATACTTTTATGCTTTTGCATCCTTTTTGGATCTTAAAAGCCACAGTCATGATTAATTATAATTGCATGGGAAACTTGTCAGATTTTACAATTCATATGGGTTTGGAACAACATGAGGGTGCTTACTTCTTTTTTTTCAAGCTAACTCTGACCTGAGAACTTATTAACATTACTTTGTCACAGGCACTTAACTTGACATCACTACTGGTGAAACATGTCTGAGATGTCCAGTTTGAAAATTTGAAAAATTTGATTGAAACAGAATGCAAACAGCTCATATGGGGGTTAGCATTAGCCAGCAAACCTCTTTATTTTGCCCCCATTTTTCAGCATCAGGTGTTTTTGTGCCTTCTGTAAAAGGGTCCATTATTTGATGTAGTACCACATAAAGAGCCATTCTTCATTTTTATGCTGTGTGGTTCATTTCTGTAAATCATACTATATCCCTTTATTTAATAAGGGGTTCATTGTAAATACATATACCATCTTTCTTACCATTTCTCTCGATTAAGGTTTTTCATTGTAAATATGTGACAGATACCTGCCAACATTGGACATACACTCAGGCACAATGTCTCTTTGGTTCTCTCTTTTCCGGGGGCTTTAAAAAAAATTCAGTCCAAGGTATACGGCAGCAGGTTTTTTACCGGATGCTTAGTGGTTTAGACAAGGAGGAACAGCAGCAGCTATAACATGTGGATTATTAGGACACTGTTTGTGTACTTAAAGAAGACGTTGCAGAGAGATAAATTGGACCCTTACTGGACAAACTGTTCTCGGGCAACTGAAATGGACCCATGAAGGACTGCTACCGGAGGCTTACTGTGACATTTTCCTTACTTTATTAACTGGATTTTAAAACCACTTGGACTGGTCTTAAGGAACTAACAATGAACACAATCATAAATGACTGTTCATTTTTATAACAGTAAAATCTGACGCCCAGCTTTGTTTTTAGATCTGTTTTTTATTGTGCCCCTCATTGACAAAAAAAAAAAAAAGACTTTGCACTATTGTACAAATGCTTGTCAGCCATTTTTGCTATGAATTCAAAGTTGAATAACAAAAGAGGGAAGTAATAATAGAATTGGCATGGCATCTGTAAGATTTTTCTGTTATGTATTATTTGTTTAAGAAAATGTGTACTTACTGCTTTTTCTTATCATACTTTGCTGGGGAGTAAGACTGTGGTGTTCTCTTTTCAATTTGCTCAAGGTCAATCTGCTTGAACATTCCCTCAGTGTTTTCCCATTCGTTCAGGACAAACAGACAATTCAATTGTTTCAAGTTAAGGTCTCCCTCCACCAAATCACATTTTCATATCATTTGACCTTCATTCATATGCTATTTCATGATTTAATTAATTTGACTTGACAAGTCATGCATAATTACTCAGTTCAGCCAAACAACATGTTTGTTTACTACCCTACTACAGAACTAACAGGCAAAGATAGTCATTTTATTGCAGTGCCACTTTCTTTATGCTGACATGATCGCAGTGGATGGTTGGGGGTCAGAGTTTCACCTCTGGAATACTGCTGTTTTTTTTAGGAGTTGAATAATGCATGTGTCTGTCTCTTCTTCTCAATCCTGTTCTAAAGTATCATTATATTCCTGCTCCATGTTTGCATCACTGTCAACATTTTGATTTTGTTAACAATTCAACATTCAGAAGTTCCTGAAGAACCTATTTTGACCAGGAGTGTCACGTTGACTGTTGTTGATACCAGCTCTGGTTGAACGAAATGGTGATCTGTAGCGGACTGTTCACAGTTTGTTTGCATTCTATTACGCATAACCAGTCAGTATCACATGACACAGGATATTTAAGAGTGTTGCATAATTTATGTTTGGTGATAGTGTCATATTTTAATAGCCTTTTTATACTAATAGGTTCTTTCTGAAGGCCCTCTGACAATAGTTGTAAGGAAATTGGTTGTATTAAGAGTAGAAAATACGTTGACATTAATCACTGTCAGATTTCAGCAATATTACACAGAGCGTAAAGTGGATTACTCTTCCATAGCAGTTTTTACTTTTCTAAGCTCTTTAGCCTCCTCTTAGTGTTAGACACTATGGAAGGAGATTGGCTTGAAGAGAGCAAAAGAGATATGGTTTAATGCTTTGAAACATGATTTTCACTCCAGCCTCCTTTCTTTTTAACAGCCTATGAATTGCATGAGTGACAAAGGTGAAACATTTGGAGGTAATTAACTAGTTCTGACATAAATCCCCATTATTCATTACTTCTTTTGAAACTAAGGTTGCTTTGAGTCCAAACTTTTCACTTATTTGTATTGTTCTCAATTTGTATTGAACACATTTAAAATCAAGTACTTTTTACAAGAACAGGATTCATATTTAACTGACTTAATAGTTACTCAGGACCAAATAGGGTTTGTCAAGCTTATTATTGAACCCTTAAATCCAAAAACGACTACATGTCACGGTTTGTCAAGGGAGGACCCAAATGCAGAATGGACAGGGGAAACAGTTTAACAACAAAATTAGAGCACAAAAGGATGAGGCAGGAAGACAGTTCACACAACAGGAGAATGGGCTGGTCGGGCATGGGGGTAGCTCCAGACTCTGTGGCAAAAGGGGACTAAGTAGCAGCTCAAGGAACCACAGGCTTGGCCCTGGGGATGGTAACTCTTGAAGCACCAAAATGTCTGCCAGGTCAGAAGAATCAGCGACCAGGGAGGACTCAGGAAGCAGGGCAGGAACCAACTTGACAGACACTCAAAGACAAGACAACAGGAGAGACAAGAGATAGACACAGATCAAAAGTAGAAACTTGCAAAACTATGACTACAGGGAAATAAAACTGAAAGGAAAAACAAATAATAAATGTACTAGAAATAAAAATAAAAAACTGGAACTTATGAAAACAAAAAGATAACAATAGGAAACAATTACTCCAACTACAAACAAAATATAAATAAAAACAAGACAGCTACCTTGCTGAAAACAACAAAATAAAAAGGGAAAAAATCAAAAGGTTCAGGAACTAAAATGAAAGAATTAAACCACTAGGACTGTAACTAGACTGTAGACTAAACACAGGAACAAAAAACTAGAACTAACAAGAGGGAAACTAAACTGGATGCAATATACTGAAAAGTACGCTCTAACAAGACTAAAGACATCAGTATGGCAAATGCACACACAAAACGAACCAGCAAAGACTAGAGGGAAATGAGCACAATATAAAAGAAGCAGCACACGAGGATCAAGTGAACACAAATGGACAAACAAGGACTAAACAAGGGGGCGTGGTGATTGAAAATGAGGAGGCAGGACAAGAGGAGCACATGGCCAACACAAACCAAGACACAGCCATGTGCTCAGGCACAAAATAAACAAAGATACATTAAACAAAGACAGGACAGACAAGACTGTCAGGGCAGGATCCTGACACTACATGCAGTCAACATGTTCTGATGTGTCTTTGAAGGTCCTCCTCGTTGGCTTTGCCTGTCTTTGTTCATGCCCAAAAGAAGCCTAGAGAAAATCACTCCGAGGGTCTCTGGAGTCAGGATAATTGTGCCTCTTTTATGAAGCTTTTAAGTCTATTCTCCCTCTTCGCGCAGAAGAACACCACACTGGCATGTTTTCCCTCTGATATTTTCCTCTTGTTTGTTCTTTTCTCTCAAATGTTCTCTGAATTCTGTTTTGATGACGAGGTGGAAAACACGGCAGGATTGCGAGAGACAGGCTGCAGGATGGAGAACCGCAATTGTTTAGAACTAGATGAGACAATAAAAGGGCCAGTTTCTGTGCTTCTCCAACACGCAGCCCCGGGGCTTTGATAACCTAATTAAGAAATAAATCTTTATATTAAACTGTGATGGAGAGACAAAAGCAAGCGTTGAGTGAAGAAGCAAGTGCAGGAGAAAGGGGTTAACTCTGAACGAGCTCATCGAAGTGAGTCAGAGAATGTCGGTATGATGATGAAAAACACTAAACACTCAGGATCAGGAGGAGACAGTAAATCAGGGCTCAAGATGATGCAGCAAGTGTGTAGGAGTACTTTGAGAGAGAGAGGATCAGAGTACGCAAGCTGCATCAACCTGATAAAGACTGGAGCCTTGAATGAATAAACAACATGCCCAAATTGTAACGTTATGAAGGGGGAAAACGCTACCTTAGATGATTAGATAGTTTGAATTGCCTTTGAGAACCGATTTAGATCCAAGGTGGTGGTCATTTCAAAGGGATAGTTCACCCACCATATTTTGCTTTGTTTTGCTTTGCTTTGCTTTGTTTTGTTTTGGTTTTGTTTTGTTTTGTTTTGTTTTGCTTGGTTTGGTTTGGTTTTTGCTTTTGTTTTGTGTGTTTGACTTTGTTGTTGTTTTGTTTTGTTTTTTGTGTTTTGCTTTGTTTTTTTTTTGTTTTGTTTTGCTTTGCTTTGCTTTGCTTTGCTTTGCTTGTTTTGTTTTTGTTGTTTTGTTTTGCTTTGCTTTGCTTTGAAGCTTAACATCAGTGGTCACTAAGGAAAAGGCTGTGTGAAGATTTTTTCAAAAATATCGCTTTTTTGTTATTCCCAATTTGGAAAGTAAAAAATGACAGAATTTTCATTTTCGGATGAACTATCCAGCTTCACTCTCCTCTCAGAAATCGTGGGAAATTTTTTAAATAGAATGTCAAAGGAGCTAACTAGGATTTTCCCAGCGATTCACACTAGGAGATCACGCCAGTTAATCCTGGGTACTGTTTCATCCCTCTCCATCACTCACTTCTCAATTAATGTCAGACTCCATCAGCCTGATGTCCTTTCTTTCACTCATTCCCTCTGTAGTCTCACTCTCTGTCTACAGGTCAACATTTCAAGATATCTCTGGAGCATTACTCCTATATTCAGATAGCAGTTTAACATGCTGTGGAGAGGAACAGAGGACATTTAATGAATCTATATATTTAAAGGTGCACCAAGAGTACAGAGAAAAAGAGATTGGTATTTGACTAGTCATGTGAGGGGGGACCTCTATTAGTATGTAATATATAAAACTTTTTTTTTTCATGTGAGTTTTTTAAATGCAGGGGTGAAGTCTAAAATGTTTCAGCATTTGAAAACATCAACATCAGAGGGACTTGAGCACTAATGAACAGAACGCACATCTTTGAGTGTTTTTTTAATGTATAAATTGCTGAGGATTCACTGAATGTGACTTACAGCCTGACTTTGGCTCTTCGTAAAGCGGGTAGTTTGGAGGGGTGGTGTTTGGGTCTAATCTGTCATTCATTTAATTATTTTTACAGTCAATTTCAACACTCAAATAATGTGTTTCGCCGAACCTGAGGGTAAAATGTACAAAAGGGTGACTTAAGGGCCTTTTGTGTTTCATTTTGTTTTGTTTTAATCCTCCAGTATAATAATCTCCTCTCATGATGTTGGCATGCGGTTGGCGGGTCTGTCTCTGTTTTCTTGAGCATCTTTGAGCCTTCACCTGTCCCAAAATACGGCTCAGGAATATTTATGACAATTATTAGCCTGCATTTTCTTTTATCCTCTATTGCTTTATTAGCCCTCATTTCACAAATATGATTCCCTGTTCCAAAAAAACAGGAGGTAAAGTAGACAAATGGCTATATTTGTGAATTTAAAACTTTGTAAAAAGATCAAAGTAGTTTTTTTGTCACTGAAGTTGTAGTTGTAATAGTTATTATTATGTTTTGGGGTGGGAGGTTTTGGGTGATCTTAGAGTAACATGTTGTATAGCTTTGGACTGGTTAATGCAGTGATCCACGTTATCCAGATCTGATTCAATCTGAGACCATAGAAAGTGGCAGAAAAAGAAACAAAGTGTTATGTTTGCATGATTTCCTGTATTTTTCAAAGAGATTAATTATATTGTTGTGTATACTGAGTGGATATATGTTGCAAATGAAGCAAAAATTAGGTATTGAAATATTGTCAGAACTTGCCATCATTTTGAGGGATGATACTGAGGTTTATTCATATCTCAATGATGCTGAACTGTCACTGAAATACTTATTACAGTTTGAAACCAAGAAAAAAGCTGCCTGAAACAATGCCATGGGAAAGCTTTGTATTCTGCCATAAAAAAAATGGATTCATTGGTCAGTCTTGTTTAGAGCCAAAATAAGATCTTTATCACTTATGGTTATTTCCCTGCAATGAAAAAGAAGATCCGAGCTGGGTCAATTCATCCTCTGCAGAACTCAGTGCCGCCCAACAGACTCCAGATCAATAAATGAGAGTATATGGCACATCCACTACATTAACCTTGCAGGTGTCCCACAGTAGCCCCTCGCCTCTGCTGGAGAGAAAAAAAGCATTCTCCCATGCACGGCTGCTCATTGGATCAATGATAAAGTAAACATCAGTGAATAAATGTTTCATTTTTGAGAAGTCAGTGGATGGAATAGTTCTCGGGAAGTGAAAGAGAGGTACTTAGATAGGGGCTGGTCTGTTCGGGAGGCTGGAGTCTCTGGAGGCTGTAAAGGATGTCATTTTCTATTTGGCCCGACTGAATGAAGAGGCCTGCATTGATTATTTAAGGCAGAGAGGCCACAATGGCATGTCTTGAGCCAAACCACAACACCAAGCTAATCATGTCTGAACTCTTGCCAATGGCCCTTCAGTTCATTCTCCTCTTAGAGCACTATACATACACAAATAATAGACTATATACTGTATATAGCATTTTATTGGTCGAGGCTAGTAAGCTTCTGAAAAAGGCAGAAATGTGAGAAAGAATAGACATTTGATTGCTTTTTTTTTTTGAAGTGGAAACCAAAGCTTTTCCATGGCAACACACAAAACATCTCCAACTGTGAGTGAGCTTTATAACAGTTTGATATTGGACATCATAAGTAGCTGAGCCTTCAGCTACAGGATTTAAGAGAATTGTAAATGAATTTCAGCAATTTTAAAGAGCCTCATCCACAAACAGAGATCAGCTGTGTATTTCTTTGCATCTCTTTCTATCTAAGGAATGGATCTCAAAAAGGACACACTTTCTTTGATGTGACGAAAAAAAGCCTCTGAAAATGGTTTACTTACATTTATTTTGCTGGTAATTATATCCTACATCTTCACCACAAATTCTGTACAAAAGATCTATTTCTATATTTGCAATAAATTTGTAATTAAAAAAAGCTGCGGATGCAGTAACTGTTTTATTCACACAAAATATTGCCATATATCCTTGAAAATGCATTGGTATTCTGCAACTCTTGTCTCTTGTCAAGTTATGAGTGTTGCTATTGAAAGCTGCTAAGTGACTCTTTTTCTTAGTTTTAAATCTTTGCTTGAATCACAGATAAACAAGTGTGAGAAATGTAATACATACAGAACATCTTGCGGAGCCAAACTTTCTATTTTGGCGTAAAGGTTGGTTTACTTTGCAGCTTATTCTGGCCAAAGCTGCCCACATGCACAGAACAATCTATCTATCTGACCAACATGCACAATATCTAACCATAGTTAATTTGATATCTGATGTTCTAAGGGCAGCTTAATCTAAATTCAGTAAGTCAGCAATAATATACTACTGGTAGCTCGTTCAAATAATGAAGCAATCTTCAGTGCAGACAGCACTAAAGAAATTATTGAAAAAGATGTGAACTTTATCCTGACCATTTGGATATATGCCAGGTTATAAAGCTCCTCCCCTTTGTCATCATTTGCTGGATAACAGAAACATCTTGCTCACATTGTAGCTTGTAAATGCAGCTTTGTTTTCCGAAGGACCAAAGAAATCATTTGCATCCTGATTTACACTAAATGTATAAAAATTGAGAAAGCTCTTGCCATTTTCTATCAGATGCTAAGAAATTCCAAATAAGCATAAATGGTTCCATTGTGAGTCAATGGCTATGATGTCCAGTGAAAGTTGAGATGCTGCATGTTCCTTCACCACAGGAGCATCTTGTAATTCTCTCAACTTTTCTGATGTAAGTAGTCTGTTGCACTCAAAGGGAAAAAATATCCCAAATATATCTTAAAGTGAATGTGGCCTAAAGAAGAAGCAGTGAAGAGAGCAGGAGACCAAAGAACAAAAAGAAACACCAAAATCCCTTCTTGTTTTTTGAACACCTTTGAACACTCAAAATCTGAATCGTATTAATGGATTTACTTACTTTTCTTAACAATAAATGGTGTTATTTATCTTTCCACTCTGTCCTCTCATTGTTTATTAGTTTATTTTTGTTAATTTTGTCTTTTGTTCCTTTTCAGTGTTGCTTTCATTGTACATTTCTTTGGGATCTTAAATGCACCTCATTTAATAACAAGGAAGAACCAGCCAGCAGAGTAGAGCTCCAGTAAGAGTCCATGCATCCTTCTCTGTTCTCTGCTGAGATACAGCATTCTTATTCCTTCAAACGTGCATTAAGTCATCAACACACAAAGCCCACTAAATTATGAAGCAATTAAAAATGTTGTGTGGGAGTTCATGATTGATGAGGGGGGTGATACAGCAGGGTGGATATGAATGTCCTGACCAGGATAAATCATTCATGCCTGTAGGAGAGAGAGTTTCAGTCATGCTGCTAATGAAGACTTAAGACGTGCAACAATCTCTCCTCAAAGCTGCTGAAAGAAAGAGAATAAAGATGGAAAAAAGTCTTCAAGATGAAGTGAATTTTGAAAATATGAAGGCCCCTCTGGCTAAAAAGGCCCTTTTGATTTGAGGTTATTTGAAAATATAATGATTTATATTTTAGGCTGGTATCAGACTTATGTAGCCAATCTCTGAAATGTAAACTCTTATATTGAAATATATCTGAAAGAAATTCACTTACATTTGACATTATAAGTCCACGGATGGTCAAAAAGCCACCCACGGCACGGAAGGAAAAGATGCAGAATGCTTTAACTGCAATAAGCTGTTTTCCATAATTGGGCACAAATGGATTAGTTGTAATGGATGTGCAAAATGGGCTCATATGAACTGCTTCGATCAGAATGGAGATTCATTTGTGAAGAGTTTGAGCTCTGTCAAGTTAATTCTTTATTGTCTATTTTTGTATCTTAAAATCAATTTTATACGCCATCATTTTCGTTTCTATAACGTGTGAATATATCCCCTATCTTATTCTACAACAAAAACAATCAGAGCGCCTTGTTATAACTAGTTCTATTTTGATTTCCCGAGTCCGCTATTTGCATATAGCCCGTTAGCATCGCCAGCATGGTTGCCGCTAATCTCACTTACATTGCTAATACTCTATTCACACACATTACCATTGTTTTACTCACTGTTACTTGCTTTAATGGTGGATGTGTCTCTACCTTTGAGTGCAGGTGAGGACACGTTCGAGGTTGATAGATCTGGATTAAATCTGATCGTGATTAAACCCGAAAAATGTAAAATTAATGAACAAAAACAAAAAACATTTTTAAAGTTTGGGCTCCTAAACATTAGACCACTCGCACCCAAAGCAGTTATATTAAATGAAATTATCACAGATAATAGTTTTGTGTACTCTGCTTGACTGAAACCTGGCTAAAACCAAATGATTATATTGGTCTAAATGAGTCTACTCCACCAAGCTACTATTATAAGCATGAGCACCTCAGACTGGCCGTGGCCAATTAATTATATCGCATGAATTGATCTTACTGATATAGATATCGTACATCAAAGTGATGATGTTATTGACCATTTCCTTGTATCGTGCATGCTTCGTATTACTGATATTAACTATATGGCGCCGCGTTATCGTCCGGGCAGAACTATTGTTCCAGCCACCAAAGACAGATTCACAAATAACCTGCCTGATTTATCTCAATTGCTCTGTGTACCCATAAATACACATGAACTAGACGAAATGACTAGCTACATGGGCACTATCTTCTCTAATACATTAGAAGCTTTTGCCCCCATCAAATTGAAAAAGGTTAGGGAAAAACGTACTGTGCCATGGTACAACTGTAATACCCATTCTCTCAAGAAAAAACTTTGTAGTCTTGAGCGCAAATGGAGAAAAAAACTTGGAAGTTTTTAGAATTGCGTGGAAAACAGTATGTCCAGCAACAGACAGGCTCTAAAAGCTGCCAGGGCCAAGCATATCCACAAACTCATAGAAAATAACCAAAACAATCCAAGGTTTTTATTTAGCACAGTGGCTAGATTAACAAATAACCAGACACCACCCGATCTAGATATTCCTTCACTTACTTATATTATTACTTGCCTATAAAGCCCTTAATGGGTTAGCCACGCTACAATCCATCACGATCCCTAAGGTCGCAAAACTCTGGACTTTTGTTAGTACCTAGGATAGCAAAGTCCACTAAAGGAGTTAGAGCTTTTTTGCATTTGGCTCCCAAATTTTGGAATAGCCTTCCTGATAACGTTCGGTGTTCAGATACACTCTCTCTGTTTAAATCTAGATTGAAGACATCTCTTTGGCCAAGCATTCATATAATGCATCTCATAATCTTGTACTGCAGTTATATCTGATCAAATGCACATTATTATTCTTTAGTTTGGGTTAAACAAATCAATTTTGCTTGGTTGGAACAGCAGCTACGCTAATTATGTCTCTATTTGTTTCTCTGTTTTTGCTACGGGATGTACACAAGCTTCAGTCTGGATCCAGAACACCTGAGAAGAGATGATGCAACCCCTCAGAGGACCTCAGATGATGCCAACCCTGAAACAACTTACAGAACTACCATATTTTGCTATAAGTTTGATTGCATCATATAATAATTGCTGTTAATAGTGTTCATCGTCCGTTTGATTACATCTTTAATAGATTTTTCCGTACATTTCTGCCATATGTACATTAACTGACAGTCACCACTGGGAATAAGTACACTAAATATTGTAGAAACTTAATTTGCTGTAAAGTTGCTTTGCAACGATTTGTATCGTGAAAAGCGCTATACAAATAAACTTGAATTGAATTGAATTGAAAAATAGATTATGAAATGCTACAAAGTTATTAAATAAACAGAAAATTGGTGAACTATTTGCTGAAGTGGTTATTTAAAAACAACACTTTTGCTTCATAATCTATTGAGTCAGTTTTCATTCTTTTTATTCATAAAAGGATCCTGGAAAAACATTTATCATGGTTTCCATTAAAATATTAAGCAGTACAACTGCACCACTGATGAGCATAAGAGACTTCCAGTAAAAAACCAACCCCAAACTTTGAAGTTACACTAGTCACAAATAAATTCAGTGATTTCTGAGCATCTGAACAATGAACTCCACAAACCGAACAGTAAATGAAACTTTACAGTAACTTGACAAACGGCGAGATGCTTTGAATCACAGGTGTTGTACAGTCCCAGAACATGAGCATAGTCAGAACAGAGTTGATTCATGGTTGACTTCTTCGAGCATTAACCTTTGAAACAGATGGAAGAAATCCCTGGAGGACTTTGAGGTGAAGTGAGGGAGAGAATGTTCTCCTGAACTGAGAATGACCCTGCAAGATTTCATCAGGTCCCTCAATATTTCATACAGTAGGAAGAGGAGGAGTGCAAGTGTGAAAAAATAAAGGATTTCGGGAAAGACATGTTAAGTATGTATAATCATTTTTCATTGTTTTCCTCCATTGTTGTTGCATTTATAAGGGGGGAAAAAACTATTTACTGTGTTGTCTTTCTCTGAACTATAAATGTTTAGCTAGTGTCATTTGTTCTAAAGAAAAATGGTCATGAAATAGTATTTAGACGCATCAGTCACACTTTTTATTGCACAACAAAATGTCAAACCCAGTGTCATTTATTTTAAAGAAATATAGCACACTTTTTAAACAATGCGTTATACAAAACAACATTTGTTAGGTTTAAAAACAATAAATGCTGAAAAATAAAATTGTATTGTGATACTTTCTGGTTGTCAAATGTCAGTGAAGCACATTAATGTGATGGGCCTGTGGTTATTCTGCTATGACAGCTGAACACATCTGTACATATACACTAAAATCACTTTGAAACCAGCTAGGTAAAAGTCATAGCTAAATAAACAATGTCTACATTTTTAAGTGTCCAAATATTTTGGGGCCACTGTACATCCAGACACAGAGAGCATTCAGAGCACAGGGTCTCAGCAGAACAATAACTACTTGTGGACAGGATAAGGTCAATAGATTTGCCTGTGGCAATTCAGAGGACAGGAACACCTCTGTAACCTTAATGTGACTTGCCCCCACAAAAATTACCAACAATTACATATTCAGTTTTTCAAATATTATTCATTCATTTATTTAATGCTCTCTTATGATTAGTGTTTTTCACAGATAAGGCAAAATAGTCCTGAGGTACAGCAGCGGTGAGGAATGATCTGCATTTGTACAGCCTGCAGTGTTGCCAGCAACACTGCTCTTTTTTTCATACATACTCTTTTTTTCCTGAGGGGAAAAAAACACCTCACTGACACCATACAATTACTCTGAATATAGTGTGTCATTGTGCAAACGCTTTTAGACGCATGGATGTATTCTCGTGCATACTTATGAAAAGATTATCGCTCATTTAAGTTCATCTTTGGGGTTGTTCTTTCCCCTCTTTTCAGTCCATCTCCTCCCTGTTTTCCCTCCTTCCACCATTGCTGTTTTTTAATCTGCTGTCCCTGCTTCTGACATTATTTGCCACTTTTATATTCACTTAATAATAATAAAAATAACAACAACAAACAACAACAATATTAATAAAAAATGAAATATATATCAGTTATGTGTGTGTGTGTATACTGGTTTATATATCCTGGTGGGGACTTAAACCTGACTACACAGACTCATGGGGACTCGTGTCACGGTGGGGACCTAAATTGTGTTCCCCACGGGTACAAAAGCTTATAAATCATACAGAATGAAGAATCATACAGAAAGTTTTTTGAAAATCTAAAAATGCAGAAAGTTTCCTGTAAGGGGTAGGTTTAGGGGTAGGGTTGGTGTAGGGCAATAGAATATACGGTCTGTACAGTATAAAAACCATTGCGCCTATGGAGAGTCCCCACAAGGATAGCTGACCAGACTGTGTGTGTGTGGTAAGACTTGTACTTTACCTGTTATAATTATTCATTGACTTAAAAAAATGTTTAAAAAATATTTGGCCTTTTCATCGCCTAAATGAAGGCAGATTTGGAAAATGTTGTGCACCAGATTCAAACTCACAAAAATGTGGTCAGTAAAGTCAGTTGAATGCAGCTGAATCATATCAATCAAAAATATATAGTTGCTTGCCCTTTTCTACCTGTCATACTGTATTTACGTAAACTGCACACACAAGCATACACAGTACACAACATTGTAAGTGACCTCATGAAAAATGTCATTTACATGGCCTCAGGTTGCGCACTTGGTTGTTTATAACAAATCCAAGTTTAACAATGACGCAAGCAACTCTCACGGTTGAGCAAATACAGTTGATTTTATCTTGAATTAATTGAATTTGATAACTCAATTTCAAGCCTTTCATGCTTTATTCATACTTGTATAGGTCTACAGAATAAAGTAAAGCAATGAAAAAGTAAATGAAAGTAAACTTCCCTTTGGCTCTAGATGTATTTTCATGCTTCACCAATCGATTGGGTTCACAGGGAGGCTGAGCGGCTGTAAATTCACATAAATCAGTGCGGTTGTGTGCATGAGTGTGAGTGTTATTAAGACCTGGGCAAACGGACATGCTCTCTCACTGATGTCTTCACCTCTGTTTGGAGATGTCAGGGGCTCAGACGCCAACCACACTGTTAGCCGCAGTACAGGATGCATTTTCCAAACTGCTTGTCCTATTTACAGGATGCTGGAGCCTCACAGATATAATATTTCCACACTATCTGAAATTATGTATTGTGACTCATTTGTATTGCCCTGTGCCAAATATGCCAGCTTCTACACTATAAAGTAGGCGCAAAACACTATGTGAGATGACTAGTGTGTCCAATTTCATAGTACTCATAAAAGGGTGACTTGCTACTTCTGATGAGATTCTGAAGTGTGCATCTGATGGACACTTTTCTATCCCATGAGGCCATGGGAAAGGATTTGTGAATGGCTGTTCACCTGACAGTGACCACATGACGGATGTTGTACTTCTAAATTTCATTCATACTACACACATTCAAGTTTCAAGCCAAATGTAGTACCTACCAGCTAATGTTCGATTTCAGACACAGTGTTGCTAAGGCTAATTTCACAGCTATGTGTGTATCTTTAATACACACAAGTATTATTCTCACAATAAATAGGCTATCGAAATGGTTGTTTTAGGTTATAAAAAGTTTTAATCGTAATAATGGAATCTTTTCTTAATGGATTTTCATATTTAAAATTTTGGGGCAAGGCTAAAATTTATGCAACACTGCTCATTTTAATAAAAATCAACCTCTTGGACTTAAAAAGGTTTCTGTCACTGAAACATTTAAAATCCATTTAATAAAACCCAAATTATGTTCAAAATATTCAACCACACTGAAAATCACTACATAATTCACACAATGCACATATTCACAACTGCAAGTGCTTGGCTAAATTCCTCAACACTGCTGAACTCATTCCACTCCTGCTCTTCATTTGATTTATATTAGTTCCACACAGTTTGGATCCCCTATGGCCGCCCAGAGCAAAGACTGCAATTACACAATTATGGAGGAAGTCTTTCTCAAAATCTTTTAATGGGAGTTAAAACAGAGGCAGCCGTGAGCTCCTTCATCCTGCTAATGAGAAGTTGATTTCACAGTGCAGTTGGTGTTTGTCGTGAGTGGTGGTTTAAGAGCTAGACGGCATTATAATCTCCAATTATCTATTACTATAATCACAATCCAACCTATGACGCATAGGAAAATTTGTCCAATAGAAGGTCATCATATTAACCCTTTCATGCATGAATTATTAAATCGCAAAGTAATAATTTTTAATGTTTGTTGTACTTTTCCAATGTTCCCCATCATGCCATAATTTTTCTTTAAATATATTTATTTTAAGGGAGTTACATATCTGTCCACTGCAGTGGACACCATGCAACAACAGTATAAAAAGTGCCCCTTCAAGACTCATTGTTTGCCGTCTATGAACAGAAAAACCACAACATTCACCGTAGAGTGCCATGAACGCGTTTTATATGAATACATATTGAATTAATACGGCTTAAAAGTCCGTCTGATGTTTTTCCTTCAAAATTAAATTTTTTTATCAGACACCTAGGCTATGTATAGGATTCTTACGCTACCTGTACTTCTGCACATCGGTATTGAGACTGCGATGTAGCGGCAGGTTTTGAATTTAAGTATTTTGATGGATCGCATAAACTTATTACTATCAGGATGTATTGCAGACAGATGTATGTGCACTCATTATGGTTATCCTAATGGTTTTAGTTACAGATGTGTCGTTAAGGTGTTTAGAGAGTATCTCGTTGCATCTGAAGTCTTGGAACATTAAATAACAATAACAATAAAAAAGGACATTTGAAAAACATAACATTCTATGTCTCAAAACTCATTAAATTAATTTCATTAAAAATGGCCAACTTTTATTTAAAACCAGTATCATACTTGAGCACAAATGCACACACACAAGCACACACAACCCGCCACCACACACTCAAATGTATGCCTACATGACCTATGACCTAATAAATAAATATAGACTGTCAGCGTTGAAATAAATGGTAAATTCTGAAGACTTTTAATATTGCTGTTTAATAAAACTATTCAAGTGTAAATTATAGCTATCATAATTTAGATAAAACACACAAAATAAGGCGGAATCTATATATAGGCCCAATAGGCATAATATACCCTTTGGCGCATAAAGTCCACTGGAGTGGACAGACATATTTTCTGTCGCAGAAAAAAAAATGTACAAGAAAAATATAGTTAAATCTGGATAAAAGTATTTCTGACATCATATTTAGCTGAAAAATATTTTTGTACCTGTCTGGTTTTCTGAAAATAAAAGGATTTAACATTTATTCCTGAGGTACTTGGTGCATCGCCTCTTCCCGCCGCCTTTTTGAATATATCATGAAATATCACAAAACAAAAAATAGATACAAAGACAATAATTAAATGGAATCATAGACAGCACTTTGTGGGTTCACCACTTGGTGGTTGGGACATGGTACTACAACATAAATGGTTCAAAACGGCTTCCAAATATCTGTGCACTGTAGTGGACACTATGCATGAAAGGGTTAAAAATGGACGACTCCAGCTTCACACTTTCACAGTTTGGTGACTCATTCCTATGACTAGTTTAGTAACTGGAAGAAAGAAGCCAATTCTGCTTGTTTTGTAAAATGTTTATATAAAATTGTTTTAGATGTTCTAACTTAATCAGGCCCACAAGTTCTTTCCACTGTCACATGGTCGCGGCGTAGGGAACCTGCAGAGGGCAGCTTGCGAGGATTTAAATAATTGAAATATGACCCTATGGCCTATTTTCCAGATACCCTCCATCTTTTGCTCCTGTATTTTCCCCCAGGCCCCACGTTAGGGAGACATTAATGTTTCAGTGTTAACTAACCTGTTGGAATAGCTGTGTAAATATTTAATATTTCCAGTTCACTGCAGACTGTCGAGGAAGGAAGATAGAAAAGAAGAAGAGTGCACTCAGCTCTGACTGTAACATGTGTAAAGATAATCCTGTAATCCTCTCACACACACACACACTCACTCACTCAACACACATGCACTCAGACATTGGTTGTAAAACTATTTCATACCAGGACTGGACATAAGGGCGGCTAGCACGCGTTTACCTGTTTTACTCTGATTAGTAAACCAGGATCAGGCAGAAAACTGTATATTTTCCTGTACATTCTCATATCACATGCTCAGCCCAATGCTAATGGGGTTTGAGTCTGACCTGGGCCCCACATCACTCCTCCTCTCTGACCAAAGACTTCTTTCCTGTCTGCACTTTATTGCCCTATAAATGAAGCCCAAAAATTGAATGAATGAACTTACGAACACTGTCGTTCAAAGGTTTGTGATCGGTAAGATTTTTTAAATGAAAAAATAAATTTTATTCAGCATGTATTAATTACATTTTTCAGAAATGACAGTAAAGGCTTTTATAATGTTACAAAAGATTTATATTTTCAAATAAATGCTATTCTTCTGAACTTCTAATCATTAAAGAATCCTGAAATAATTGTCAAAATGTCATGGTGTCCACAAAAGCAGCACGATTGTTTTCAACAATGATAAAACTAAGAAATGTTTGCAGTAAATCAGTATATTAGAATGATTTCTGATGGATCAAGTGACACTGAAGACTGGAGTAATGATGCTGAAAATTCAGCTTTGCCATCACAGGAATAAATTACATTTTAAACATATTCAAATAGAAAACTAATTTTAAATTGTAATAATATTTCACAATATTACTCTTTTTGCTACATGTTTGATTAAATAAATGCAACTTTGAGAGACTTCAGCATAAGAGACTTTTGTCAAAAACATTAAATAATCTTACCGACCACAAAATTATGAACAGTATAAGTTTAATTGATGTGAAAAGACTCGTTTATAAATGCTATTCCTTAAATAATAGCTTGGGGGCTTTTAAAGGACCAATACACTCAATTAAAAAAAATGAACTACACTATTCTGCATCAGCAGCTCATCTACAAATACATCAAATTCAGGTCAAAATTTACCATGCTCAAACCTTAATTTTAACTTTACAACAGCCATATAAGCACATCATGTAATTCAGCTGAAAAAGAGTTAAGAGAAACGATGAGCCATAATAATTGAGATCAAATATTAGAAAAGAGATGAAAGAATAGTGATAAAGAAGAACAGAAATAACAGATATAAGACAAACACTAAAAGATAAAGGAATAAACAAGAACAATGGGAAATGTTCCATGTCTTGTCTATAAAAACAGAAAGAAACAGGCACAAAGCGATATACATTCAGGGGCACAGAATTCCCAGCTACTACCTGCTCTGCTCTCTTTCTCTCTCCCGCTGACCCAATAGGTCCAGCATGACTCTGAAGGAAAGGCATCTCCCTGTCATTCTCCACGTTCACTCACGAGTGAGAACTCCAGCGGGAGCCCCGTTTCTTCTACATCCAGCTAGGCTTATGTTTAGATCCCAGGAGAAAAGAGAGGATGAGGATAATGAGTTAATACCAAAACAGAATGATTTTATTCAAAAAGATCAAACAGACAACTAAAACAGCTGCTTGATTCATTTGGGATCAGGGATCAAATGGAATTTCTGTGGTCCTAGCATTAACTTGGTTGTGCACAGAAAAATGCTCTTGCTGGTGATTCTAGAGGAGTCTCTTTCAGAGTCTGTTTGAAGTAAAAACATGCCGAATTAATCCCTTGGTGTTGATCAAGGTTAACCTAATAAACACTCAAACAAACTGGCTGTCAGTTGTGAAATGAAACATGAAAATGGGACCTGAATATTGGAAATCAGACTGCATGATTTACTAATCTCATTGTGAAAACATTTCTCTCAAAGGACTTCAAAAGGGACCAGCACTGATCATTTTAATACTTTAGATGTTGCCAAGGTGTAACAAGTTCAACTGTAGGTGAGCGTAGTGAACCCAAGTGCAGTTTATTTACAAAATGTGATCCAAACATGATCCAAACAGGCTTGGCTTGACTTGACTTGGCTTGACTTGGCTTGACTTGACTTGACAACAGGCTTGACTTGACTATGGCTTGACAAAACCAACTCACCGACAGCAGGGTTACAACATCAACGCTAGACAAAGGAGCAATGGCTACATGAGGGCTACTTATATCAAACTATAGGATCACATGACAAAAACCAAGCAATACAAGCAAGACACATCAACTAGACAACCAATAGACACAAAACACATGAGGGAACAGGGAATCACATGACATGAAGTAGTAAAATTAAGCTTAGAAATCTATTTGTCCGACACACGAATTTCCGCCTAATGATTGTGAAGAGTTTTTCCGAAGAATGTGTATTTTTTATGTTTTTCACAAAACAGTCAAGTCATATATATCACAAGAAAGCTCTCATTCTCAGGAATTTGACTATAGTTTATTTCATTGTGTGACATGTGAATGTGAAATTTGATACCTCTGAGGAAACATTGAAATGCGTCACATTCCTACTCGCACTACTGCTTCAGTCCGCCGCAAACAGCAACAAACTCTATATTATCTTTTAGATTAGAATCTCGTGAAATTTGACACCTGTCTGGTCAATAGACAGGAGGAGAGAGAGGAGGTTCGGGGAACTGGAACTGTTTGAAAGAACGCTGAAAAGGCAATGGCCAAAAAACAGACCAGTGGGAATCTGTAGGAAATGTAGGTCTAGGGAAAATACATAGTCTCCTAATGAAGTATTTGAAAAATATGGGATAAGTGAAAGAATTAAGAGAAATATATAGGAAAAAATATATATATATATTATATATTATATATATATATATATATTTATATCAAATACTGACACACTCCAGGTCCAGTAGGTGGCGGTAATGCACCTTTAAGTTGGTTTGCCAACCTCCAATAAAATTAAAAGAAGAAGAAGAAGAAAGGCAATGACAAGGATAAAAGCCATCTTTGAAACGAAACAAAAAGCTGAAGAAATGAAGAACGGCCAGAGACCGTGGAGAGGACAGGACGTGCAGCTGATAAGCGCGTCTACAAGTATTTATAGTGCTTATATTCAGATTTGTGAATTATAATTAGTTTGAAACGTGAAAGCACCGCAATGTAGGATCTGTCTCACAACAGACCCACCTACATTATGGAGACATACACATCAAACCAGCACATTCCATGGAAGGTCGTTGAGGTTCGTTTCTCCAGCCATCTGTAGTCGTAAAACTCATGCCCTATCAAGTAAGGTGAAGCATTCCCTGGACTGTTTGGCTATATCTCAAGACATGCCAAAGAAGACAGTACTTTCACAATGCTTAAAAGCGTTTTACGGGCTTGCAAAGAGCAGATAAAAATACCCTCATGACCAGTGGACGCATAAATTACTAAACTCCGATCAACAAAAGAGACAATTTTATGGCTCCCTGTCCAGCAGAAGACTTTCCAGCAGATGCCCAGAGCTGAACTGATAGTGACCGAAGAACTCGACACTTTTCCCCCGCATTCCAAGGAAAGAGACAAGATTTCATTTGACAATCGTTGCTAATCATTGAAAATATAAAATTATCAGAGCATAGAATCACAAACAGTAGGTTGTATGTTGTATATATATGCTTGACGTGTTTCATGTAATCGGGGAACTTTAAACCAGTGTTAATACCCCTTTTTAGGATAAGGATATAAAACTGTGTAATATGTTGAAAAGTTTTAATCTGAACGAATGAAAACCAGAAATTGAGAAGGTTGAATGAGAGACTGTACCTAGTATGTAAATATTGCATTTAGAGACTTTATAGAAGTATCAATATATTTTAGGGGCCTCATATAAATGAGAGTGTCCTTTTTTTTCGGGTTAATGTATGCACACTCCGCCCCTTAAGAAGTTGATTGGAAGCCAGCGTCAGGGGACGGATTTATGCCACAGAGCAAAACCCCAATGCAGAACAGAATCCATGGGTTTTGGTTAGCTAGCTGGCTTGCAACTTCTCCGGCTCTCGCTGGTCGCGGTGTTAGAGCACCTGCACGCCGTGCTCAATGTACCATCAAAAGCGGACCAGCAAACTAAACTCAACACTTCAGTGATACTTCGTTGAAATCGTCAACAAACTTGAAAGTCAAAGACTCTCAGCAGATTGCTTGCACACTAAGAATCTGCGTCATCACAAACCGACGAGGGTTTCCCAAAAGACGTCATCCTGACGTCACCGAAGCGTCAGTGACGGGGTTTCCCTCAAAGACCACCAGGAAGCCCGCAGCAACCACGGAGTCAACTCAGCTGTCAACCAACGGAACGCAGCGTTAACCAGCAGAGTTTCTAATCGGTCTGCTGAAAATGACTGGGGAAACGTTTGATGCGCTGCTCTGTGAGTCTTAAGGTTGATCCGATCCACTCGGTGGAACAAACAGCGAAAGAGAGAATGGCGAGAACCCGAGAACTATGAAACCCGAACTCCGTTAACGGCTTTCACACTTCCTCGACGCTGAAATGGTAAAAGATGCGATTTGTGTGGTCCGGTTGAGTTAAGTTATGTGATCTAGAATAGCCCATAAATTTCATGTGCAATTTATAAGAACGCAATTGTACACGGGCGAGATGTACAGAATAATTTTGTGTCAACTCTAATTGCGCCACAAACAAAGCTCCGTAGCTGTTTAGAAGCTAGCTGTCCTAGCTTACGCATATAGGCAAACTGACCTCTGACTTAGAGAGTCACAAAAAAATAATTTCACGAACAGGTATGTCACCGGTGGCAGTGGAGGAAGTAAACACAGATTTACAATATTCGAATATGAGACTAGGTTCAGCTGAGAAAAGTCCAAAGGTTTCATCCAGACATGGTCGGTAGATTGCCCCAACCACACCCCGTGAGGTAGTAAACTAGTTGAAAAGTGCAAAAGTCAGTTTTGAATCAAATTCGGAGAGAGGATGGATGACCTTCGAAATTCTAGATCGAGGGTATTATAAAAACCCTGGCAGCTAGAAGATAAATTGACTGAAGTTAAGGATGAATAATCATCACCTATTACCAAAATAAGTAAACAGTCTATACTACAAAGCAAGTGAACCATCAGTACATCTGAAATAAACTATGTATATGCACGCGCAGATCAAAAGTAGCAAGTACAGGATGGTGTGATTGACGTAAATATACAAAGGGGCATATATAAATTAACAGTGTCTGTGTTAAAGTGAAAAAAAAGCTATGAAAGTCTTTGTAGTTAACAGTCTGGGAAGAATTCAGGATAGCAGCAGCGCTACGGTGCTGCTCGCGTCTCATGTCTCCAGGAGGGCCGAGGCAGGTGATGCAGGGACAGGGGACTAAAATTATGCACATAAATTGAATGATATGAATCTGGAGGATGTGGACAGGGGGTTTCAGGCATAGGCCAAGACTAGGGCGGTCGCCAGGGCGAACAAGCTAACAGCTGATAGAAACATTTGCACCATATGAAGCGAGAAAGTACTCGGCAACTTTTAGCAGGGTTTGTGATAAAGAGTGGATACGGTAACCCTTAAATCTGAGACTGGCCGCCCCAATGGATCCCCATTAGGGTAGAAGTCTGTCATTGACGACCGCGGAATGCGCTGATATGCACTTTAGATCGAGTGGGCTTGCCATTGCTGCATGGATTGTGACATGCACGCAATGGCGCGTTTAGGCAACTTGCGTCACCACGACCAAATAGTGCAAGTGGGCTCTGCTGACCAGTGCTTTGGGACCACCCAGTAACATGAAAAGAGTGTAACATTTATTTGCATGCCAGGAAAAGAATAGAGCGCATCAAAGACGGCGCAGCGTTTCCAACATCTAGGAGTGTGACCGACACGGACGTCCACATCATTAAAACGGTGCGACCAAAACTCAGTATTTTCGTTTCGGCAATACTTTGTGGCACTTGATAAATGCAATATTGCGAGAATTTGTACCTAAAAAGAAGGTGCAATGTGCTTTTGTTTTGCCGCCCAATGCATTGTCTAAAGGCGCTCCGCGTGTCAGTGTATGTCCCATATAAACTGAACAACCAATTAAAACAATATTTTATAGTAAAATTCGCTAATTCATGAGCTGGCAATACATCGTTCTTATTAGAACCCCGCTTGAGGCGCATAAGAGTGTAACTGCCTTCTACAGGTGAACAGGGTTCGGGAAAGTGCGAGAATCATTCATCACTTCCCAACGAGCGCTTAACCGGAGACGCAGCGTTCATTAGAGAGGCCGACGCGTCACTGTTCTTTTAAGGGGACGGTTCACACCTTCGAGTAGCAAATGATTGAGTAGCTGCATTGGTTACTTTTATGCTACTGATAAAGCTTTTATATGTAGTTTAGGGTAAAGGGTTTGACTGAAATACTAATGCAATAACTGACACTTTAAATCAAAAGAAAACAAAAAAATTGAACAAAAAACAGATAAACAAAAAAGTAGCCATTGATAATATCTAAACATGCATCCAAATCCAAATGTAATAAAATAAATTTGTGTGATTTATGTGTAAATTATGTGCAATGTCTTAGCCACTAGTGATTGTTACATAGGGCTATACAGGCATTTAGTGGCAACACAATGATATTACAGATATTAAATTGTGCAAAATGTTTATCTTAATATTCAATTTACAAATAATGCATTCAGATTGTGGAACCAAGGACACTGAACATCCACCAATAGTGTGTTTATATGGCCAACCAATATTGAACGTGTAGAGCAAGACCAAAATGGTTGTCATGAAAAAGAAAACAATATATATGATTATCTATAATAAATGGGGGGGTGGGGGATGGGGATTTGCTAGGGCGATCGAACAAGGGCGCGAGAGACAGAGGCCAAGACCTGGATGTGGATTCTGATTTAGCTGTAACTAAAGCCCAAATGGACTTTCATTTAAAATCTTGTCTCCTAAAAGAATAAAAAATGATTGTATAAAACACAAAATTTGATATTTGGTATAATTCGCTTATGCCATTTTGTATATTACTACTTAGACAAACATAAAAATAAAAAAAAATTCAGTCAATAATCAAGAAAAGTGCTATGGCACATAGTGGCCGTAGTGTTAAACTAGGAGTCTGGGCTTGGGTAATATGTTGTGAAGAATAAAACCGGTTTTGTGCCCCCCCCCCCCCGCCAAGGAACCTCGACAAGGGCAATTTTAGACGCAAAAAAGGGTACAATTTAAGAGTCCCTTCGGTTATAATTCAATAACTCCTGTTTAGAAGCTGTTATTTGAAAGATTATTTTTTTCTTGTACATCTTGGCACCTAGTGGAATCAAACCATATAAGTTGCAGGGAGCTGGAACAAATAGAACCTGAATAACAGATTTTCAAAAACAAAAAAGTCTTTTTTTAGTATTTATTGTAATATTTAAAACATATATAATGTTATTTATGAAGAATTACAAACATATTTTGTAGTTCAAAGGGTTTCTATACAATGACACCATTTAGTTTTTTTCATTTCCTCCATTGTATGTGTGTAGGGTCGCCTAAACATTTGAATTTGGGTATGTCAAATTTAGGTGAAAATACCCAGCTCCCCAGAGCTTAAGGTTCATCTATTCTGCTTACCAAGTCCTGCATTATTCATCAAGAGTACAGAGAAAATGGTAATATTGCAAAATATTATTACAAATTCAAAGAACTGTTGTCTATTTTAATATATTGTAAAAATATATTCCATGGTAACGCCCTCCGCTCCAGTGTTTGAATGTGAATCTATTGTTCAGAGCGTGTACCCATTAAAATATGTCAAAGTCACACAGCATTTACATAATTAAACATCTAGAATTAGAACACTACATTTAAAAACGTATTAAATCGAGAATTTGAAACTCATTTAGTAGTTCTACGACCCATTCATATAGGTGCAAAATGCCACGTGACAGTGGGACACTTTATATTTTAAGATTTTGTATTGTTTTTACGAATGCTCAGCCTTTTTATTTCATTTTAAATCACGATTGCACTATTTTTTATTCTAAACTTTACTTTGGTTAAATAAATAACGAATACACCAATAAGCGACGTCATTTGTAAGTTAGCCTAGTAAGTGACATAAGTTACATTCATGTGAAATTAATATTTTTTTAAAGATTTTCAGAGAGTTTGGAGTCATGCAAAACAACATTAAAATAGATATAATAGTAATAGATTTAATATAATGCAGTAGAGGGCTGATCTACTGTTTTTTAATTGATAAACAATTTACTCAATTAATATTTTATATTGCACTAATTATATCAATTTGAGGCTGGAAAATTATAGTCTGGAATGAGTTCTGGACCAGACATGAAAATTTAGCTGACTTGATCTCACTTTCCAGAAAAATAAAATATATAACATGTTGAGTTTGAAACACAATATTATAGTCTAAAGAACCTTATATATTGGATATTATACAACAGTTCGTTCTGTTTCTCAAATCTGATTGGTTGAGAACCGTGATATATTGTACTGGTATCGCCACAGGAACGCCCTTTCACAATTGTGTAATCGATGCTTGTTCTAGCCGGGTCTATGTTTTTTTTTTTAACTAATCGTAGAGTACGTTGGTTAATATAAGAAGCAATGTATAGCTTCCGAGGTTATCTCTCTCTCTCACATTTGGATGCACGTCTTGTAACGCATTGTTTCCTCTTAAACCTCATTATTTCTCATAATAACCTAACGGACGATAAGCAGAAGATGCCCTTGATACGAAATTATAAAAGGGAACATATGTTTAAATGTCAACTGAGCCGTGAATCCGGGCGGAAGGAAGTACTTTCCGCACAAAGAGAGTTGTATTAGGAACTCCGTTGTTCTTGTTTAATTACACACATGTCCCGTCGAACTGTTGTATAAATGCAATATCACTCTCGTACTCGAGCGATACTGGCTCTATATCAGCGGCTGTGATTGCCTGCGGCCTCGTGCCTCTGGCCTAATCACAGCCATGCTGATATAAAGCCGGTATCGCTCTCGTACTCGAGTGATATGTGAAATTAAGGGGTCTTCTGGATAAAAAAAAGACCCCCCCATACCCTGCCAAAGAACCATTTAGAGAACGTCAGTAAGGTGAGTCATGTTGGGAAAGCGAGGTGTGCATAGGACCCAGGGTAGTTCTCTGATGACGTTGGTATTCAGCTAGTGCCAGCGTTCATTAGGTGTGCGGTGGGTGAGGAAGAGTAGGTTCTTCCCACCTCACCTGGATGCTGAAGGCAGAGGTCATCTCTAGAGCTGTCAGTCCCTTAGAGTAAACACAGGCCAGAGTTTTCACACAGAGCCACTGGAGAGCAGATGAGCAAAAATAAGAGGGAGAAGAATCACTGGGCATGTTTCGAGTTACTTATGAATTACAATTTAGGTGACCTTTACTTAAAAGAAGCCTTTTTGCGAACAGAAAAACATTAGTCTAACAACAAAAGAATGGTGGCAAAAAGGAGCGAAGAAACAGAGACTAAGAGTCACATAATAAAGATGGATGTGTATATGTTTGTGAAAAGAAGTCTCTTCTTTTCACCAAGACAGCAATATTGTGAAATATTATTAAAATTTAAAAATAAACGCACGTTTAGGTTTTAAACCACTTTAAAATTTAAAATGTTTCACCTTCAAAGATTCTCCAGTTTGAGGTTGTAAAGTCTTAGAAATAATTCTTATAGTATAAGAGAGCGAGAGAGAGACAGATTTGTTTGTTTCTTTGTTTTTAGCAGTACCATGTTAATTAGCATGTATTCAGATATTTAAAAATAAATAAACAACTAAATTCCACATTATTCCTCCAAACAAATTGGGCAAGGGTTAAGCAAGTAGGGCTATTATACTATGGTAAAATATTAGCATCAGAATACACAGCTACTTCTCAATGGCACTTGCAGGAATAGTACTACCATGGTAAATGTCATGTGACTACTCACTCTGGGGATGCATGTCATCTTGACAACACTGATTGACACATCAAGATCGCACATGGTCCCAAACCCCTCCAAAGTATTTTTCCAGGGTGTCAGAAGAAAACACAGGCTAAAAGACACACATACGAACCAACCCTCGGGAACAAGCACAGAAACAAACCAAATAACAGTAAATTCAATAACCAACCCTCATCTACATTCAACAGACCAGAGAGTGGGATGATGGGATGCATATCTAGGTTTTAAAATAAAGAGATAATAAGAATTCCTTAGGGCAGAGAGGGAAAAGCAGAAGACATGGTCAAAAAAGTGATGAAAGATGTGACCGTGGATCATGACAGCAGAGACTGGAGAAAGAAAGTGATGAAAGTGTTTCAGCGATGTGCTCTGCTCTGTGTCACCCTCTCCCAGCATCAATAACAACACTATGAACAGAATCTATTATTCATAATTACTCTTAATTACATGTTCCAGAGAGACGTACAGTGTTACTTTGCCATTCCCTCTGTTTCTTTATGCACTTAATTTTCTGCACTCACTACCAAGGACAGATGGCCTTCAAGGCCTCTTGGGTGCCACTGGAACCAAATGATGAAATTTTTAATATCACTCTCTGAAAGCCTTACTATGTTCAGAAACACAAATTCAAGTGGACTATAGAGATGTTAAGTTTACTTCAAATTGGGTCTTTTTAAGGCAGGGTGTTCTTAAGAGGTCATATTAATCTAATGATTCTTGATGCCAGTTACATGACTATTTCAATATTTATTTTAATGACTAAAAACATGGAGGTACTAAAACAATACACAACAGTTAGTTCTGCTCCTACCCCTGTAGGTGGCGACATATGACTGGCTTTATGAGTGAATCAATGAATCATTCACTCAAACGATTTGTTCAAAACTACATGATGTTCATAAGGATTAAAAACTCATTACTCAACTGATTTGTTCAATAACACTGATTCATTCAGGAATGAAACACCACTACTGCGTTGTTTGGATAATGTGTCTGGCAATATATTGCATCTAAAATGTAAGTTACTTATATATTTAACTGTTGTTTAAAAGCACTGACTGAATATCAATAATAATTATTTACCCAAAATATTCAGTTAAGCAACGGTGGGACAACAGCAATAGTGAATTGATTGGTCAATGTGATTTGAAGTATGTACAGAAATGAAATTCTCCTTTGATAAGTAAAGGGCTTAAAACAACTGATCCTGAAATATTCCACGACTGAATAAGTGAGCATATGGAAATATGTGCTGTGGAGAAGATTTTAATAAGCAGATTCTTGGGCTTGAATGTGACTCGTTATCTCACACTTTGCACGGAAATTGTTACACAGAAACATTTACATAAACCCTTCATTATCCATCTGCATAGACACAAAATACAATAAATAAATAAATAAATAACACTCAGACCTTAAGGTTGGTTCCGTGTTAGAATTAACTCCACTATTTGTTCCCTGTACAAGCTGAAGAGTAGCCTGCCAAACATCCTCGATTCATAAGCTTCTGAGTCTAGGAAGGTTCTATTACTTTCCCTATGCATCCTTTGTCAGCGGTTGTATATGGGTGGGTCTTTGTGTTGCTTGATTAGGGTGATGGTGCTCGAACTGCTAAGTGTTCAGCTGGCAGAGAAGGGGTAGAATGAATATTCCTGCTCCACATTATTGCAGTCTACAGGACGTGTTTGTGTGTGTAGCATGCTTAAATCAGCAACAGCTACTCCCTGCAATGATGCTCCGTAATGCGAATAATATACGGTCCCAACAGTAATCAGAATATTGTTTCTAATTAACTGTTTCTTGGCCAACTGCATCTGAATCTATTTTTGTGTGTTTCAGAAACATTTGGTTCGTAAACCGGACTTCACCAGATTACAGTGCTTATGAAATATTCATGTTAGTATTTGTTTGCCGTGCATGTGCGCCGCTCTACAGTGCTATTACACTCTAGAACAAAAAAATGTGTATATAGCACTACAACGCGGTTCATTGGACGTAATCAGAGAGGGGAACCACTTGTAGTGTCTTTTAGCACTATTTTTACAGGTGCTATTATAGCACCATTGTCGAAGGTGCGATGTAGAACCATAAGAGGTCGCAAATAGCTACTTTGTCGAATGTGCTATGGTAGAACAATAGATGGTGCCAATAAGCACTTTGGATCGAAATGGATGCTTGTCGAACCATAGGAAAAGGGGGTGGCCTATAGCACTTTGTCGAAAAAAATGGTGCTATGTAGAACCTAAGGGGTGCCATATCAGCACACTTTGTCAAATGGTGCAATAGCACTTTTTTCAATCAAAAATGGTGTTCAACAGTAGTTCAATTTGGCTTTTAATCAAACAAAAAACCGGGCTACATAGCACCAGCAGTGGTTCTTTGGGTCGTAATCATAGGGGAACCTCTTTTGGTGCTATATAGCACCTATCTTTAAAGGTGATATACAGCACCTTAGTCAAATGGTGCTATGTAGAACCATAAGAGGTGCCATATAGCACCAGCAGTGGTTCTTTGGCTCGTAATCATATAGGGGAACCTCTTTTGGTGCTATATGGCACCTATTCAGAAGCAGCTTTATCGCTTTTGTCAAAATAGAGTTAAGGATGCTATATCTCTATAGATATTTTATTTTTTTTTTTTTTTTTTTTGAGCTAGTAGGGCCCATTATCATGCCAGATACTACTATAGATGAGTCAATATGCTTCTAAATGACACTTTTACTTAAAAGGTGAATGATAATTAATAATTTCTTACCAAATTGTGGCTTTAAAGATTCAAAATCCTGTATTAAATGCTTACTGAGAAACAAAATACATTACACTTTCAAAACCTTTAAATTTATTTCTTTCAGCAGCAAATAAAAACCAGTGCTGACAAGTCAGGGAATATGCGTATACAACACAATATACTCCCCTTTTATACACATAAAAAAAATGATGCAACAAGCTTGAAATATGTAAATTTTTGAAGACAAGAGTCCTGGGGTTTTTTTCAGTTTTTTTACATTCTTTACTTTATTTGGAAAATCTAAAGTTTTTAACATTAGATTAATGAGTGAATGAAAATGACACAATGCTTAATACCACCCACTTGAAACTGTTATGCTTTTGAAGTATTTTGTAAGTCCTTCGAGGATTTCAAAATAAATTATAGAAACTGGAACTAAAACTGAAAAGAAAGAGGAAAGAAATAGAGAAACGTATGCCATGTCAAGTCTAAGATCACTCAGATTGAGTTGAGGTACACCTAGTTACAGTGACGGGAAGTCAGGACCCGCATGCCTTGTCCATTCAAAACACTCACCGTCGCCAACAAGATCGTGTCTTTTTCAGTCCTGATAGGATATGGATTCAAACGCAAAATTATACACCAAGAGGGAGACAACTGCCATCGAGAGTGCCTCGTTCTCCTCTATGCAGTCCAATGGCCAGTTCACAAGTGAGCCAATTGGGTCATACTGCATGGGATGGCACCCTCCCTGGCAGCCTTAAGTACCATTTTAGGCTGTTGGGATGTCAGGAGGGATGCAAGTCTGCGCATGGACCCATGGAGGAGAGGACATCATAGCCATGACCATCTTTTCATACTATTTTAGTAAACGAAACCTACGAGGTAAAGTAATTTTCCTACGTCGTCCAGCTGTCTCCAATACTTTTGGCGGCATTAACTGACAATACTGTTGATTTTCTCTATACTTTGATAGGATAGATTGGGGTGTAGACAACCAAAAAACCTAATGTTGTATTCACATCATTGCATAAATGTGGATGTGTGCGTAATCAAGTGTAAGGTTGTTGGGAGTCGAATTGGCTTCACAACACTGTAGTATAGTAAATGTTCCGGGTCCCACCCGGACCAGTCATACAGCAACCAGGGGTCGCGGCCTTGAACCGTGCAGCAAGAGCAAGAATGCTGCTGATCCAAACTGTTGGCCTTTAAACAAATACATATCATTAGGTTACACCAACATGGGGGATGCTTATTACCTAAATCGCTTTTTTGAGTTTTGTTTTTTAAACATTCCTTACTTGTGTGTAAAGCCCAAGTTATCTTTATTTATGCATACGCTTAGTCGAAGCACAGCCTTGCAAAGCCGTGTTTCCCCCTGCCTTGATATTAGGGGGGTGGCCCGCCCCCTAGAAGGTCAGGTAATTGGTAGTGGTCTATAGTGCCCGATCATCAACGAAGGGGATGTAGGTTCCGTTTTCCTATGAACAGGTCTATACCTCGTAGGTATTTAAAAAACTAAATAGCCTTATGTTATTTTTCTTATTTACACGACGGCATGTCATTTTTTGTCTCTACATGGTCGTGCGTTTACAATTCTCCTCTGCTCTCTCTATCATAGAGAGACGCGCATAGAGACACACACACATAGTACGGCAGTTCGACACGACAGTTCTCCACACTTGGTTCGGCATGCACTTGCACCGCAGTTCATCTAATATCTGAAGAAGCTTATGCATATAATATGGTTTGTTGAAAATAAATAAAACAGACAGACAGGCAGAGGCTAATGTATGTTTCTGTGAATACATGGATACGCATTCTGGCTTCCCCTAAACTTTGTTCACTTCGAGTGCCGTATGCTCTATATGACCAGTCATTTACACCATCATCAACCGGGTGCTGATAGCGCACGATTGCAGATAAGACAGATGAGAGCACATATTGCTACCTGTGTTTTAACTATACTTATTTAAGCCTTGCCAATTTTAATATTCCAGCGAAAGAGAACTTGCGTGCGTGCTCTAAGAAGATTTGTGCACTCATCCGAAGCACGCACACGGAAGCGCGTGTACAGCGCGCAAATATTGAGTTCTCTTTCGAGTCTTGCGTTTGAACTGACAAATTCACACAAGAATTGTCAACATACCCGTCTTGGCGATTATTCTAAGAAACATAGTAGGTTATGTCTTAAGTGAATTTAAACACTCGAGAAAGAATGCATGTGTTCAGTATCAGTGTACTGAAATCTCTCATTGCTCTTGACTGAATAAGTTTTGTAACTCTAATAAGGATTACTCTATATTTAATTTATACAGTGAATACTATGCAATGCTATTTTACATTTCATTACTTTATTCAATTTCTGTACCTGAAAATACTGTAGATACATGAAAAACGGCTTATTGATGTATCTTTGCTCTACTGTATTTATTTGTGCTGTTGCTTGTAGTTTGATTATTTGTTCTTATTTTCTTTATTTTCATTTGACAGTAGTCCTTTAACACTTTTCCCTGAACATGTACCGTACCGTACCATACCGAAACCGGGACCCGGGAAAAAAAAACTGCGGTTTTGAAAATACCTCCCACCCCGGGTTTTTTCAGGGGTGTGGAGAAGGCCTCAGTCTACTGGTGACAGAAATGCGGAGTATTCACGAGAAGCATTATCAGTACTTTTGCATGTCTGCCCTCATTTTCCACGATTTATTGTGTCGTATTGCTCCCTACATAAAAGTTACAAAAACTCACCGAAATCCTGTAGCTTGCATACGTTTTTCTTCGACTACTGTGTGAATCGACACCCCCAGGGCATGATTGTCATCTTGTGGATAAACTAATAACTGCAAAAAAATTTAATGCGCATGTGCGACCTGCGCATAAAGTACGCACAGTTACAGAAATATGGAAACTTGCATATGCCTAAAAAGGTAAGTATACTTTGGGCTTAAGACATACATGCAGGAAGGAAGACAGGTATGATCTCAGGCAGATAGGTAGGGTGTCAGTCAGTAGTAGACTGAAAATCTAAAGCAGTGCAGATTTAAATATAGCTGCAGGCAGCAATTAAGGGGCCATGCACAACAGAAGAAAACAAGGAAGCTAGCAGCAGATTAACAATGTCATAATGGACTATGGTAGCAACTGAGACAAAGAAACTGCATGTTCATTTAATCAGAGCAACAGTACTGTAGTTAGAGCCAATTGCATGTTTTGTTAAATTATAGCGCCACACCTAATTACCTTTTTTCAGTCTGCCATCTTCACAGTCCTCAATCATTCGCAATGACTTGTCCTTACGGGGATCTCCGCGAAACTTGAAGGCTCGAGGTGCCATTACAAGAGAAGCTGTGTGACGATTTGGTTTTTTGGGGAGTTTTCCCCCCCCCCCCCCCCCCCCCAAAACATCAACACTGAGTGTGGTCTTCAGTCACCACGGAGCTTAGTTGAAGTGAAGGAAAAGTCGAAAAGACGATTGTATTAAAATTTAGTCATAACTCAAACAATTAAATAAGGAGGCAATTAACACACTACAGTACTTACCATTTTCGCCAGTCTGAAACACGGGAACTCAGAGAGAGTCTCCTCTGTGTTATGGTTGGACACAAAATTTCTTCGGTAGCATTTTATCAGCGCCATCTTTTCTTTGAGGAGCTCTATGTTTGGTTGAAGCTTCTCTGTTTCCTCCTTCATTACTTGCAGATGTTCCCTGATGCTTCGTTCGTCTTCTCCAGCATCAACCTATATGGGGTAGTGAAATTGTTACAAATGGGGGCTGTCAATAAAGTTTGACAAAAAAATGGATGACTTTGACAGGCTACGTACACATTTCAACCAAGAAATTTCCATGAACTTTCCATAACTTTTGAGGCAAATATTCATTCATAACCTATCTTTACGCAAAGAAAATATATTTCCCTATATATGAATGATCAATAGAAAAGGCCTAATGGTCATTCTGGACAGACTCAAGTTCATAACTGTACAAAATAAAGCAATAAGCCCCAAGAAGCCTTGGTTTACCAGGAATCAGAATCAGAAAGAGCTTTATTGACAAGTATGTTTGCACATGCAAGGAATTTGTTATAGTGTCACAAGATTCCAGTACACGGAGACAACAACAACAAACAGATAATAAAAATGAGATGTGAATAAAACACACATGCATAAATATAAACCACAAAAAAAAAAAATTGTATGTACAGGTGTGCTATAGATAGAATAGGAATAGAATAAAATAAAAAAATAAAAAGTTGTAGGGATGTACTAGGATTTAAGGTGATAAACAAGTATAAGGTTATTGCACATACTTTAAATTGCACAATGGGAGAACATTAACTATTCATGAGGTAGATTGCCTGGGGAAACAAACTGTTCTTGTGCCTGGCTGTCCTAGTATTCGGTGCTCTGTAACGCCAACCAGATGGCAAAAGTTCAAAAAGGGCTGGCTTGATGTGATGGATCCAGAGGGGAATTTCTGAGCCGTTGTTTTCTCAACTCTGGATGTATACAGTTCTTGGGTAGGTTAGGCAGGGAGGCAACCCAATAATCTTCAGCAGTCGAAAAAAACCGTTCTCGTATGTAGGTCGATTTTATCTGATATCAAAAACACAGACAGTTATTGAAGTGCAGCGTCAGAAAAGACTGTCGATGACGGCCGAGTAGAAACTGTTCAGCCGTCTGTGGCAGGTTGAATTTCCTCAGCTTGCGAAGGAAGTACAACCTCTGCTGGGACTTTAGCAATGGAGTCTATGTGAGTTTCCCACTTCAGGTCCTGAGAGATTGTAGTGCACAGGAACCTGAATAACTCCACTGCAGCCACAGTGCTGTCCATAATGGTGAGTGAAGGGAGAGCAGGGGGGTTCCTCCTGAAATCCACAATCATCTCCAGTGTGCGAAGTTGGTTCAGATAGAGTAGGGTAGCAGAGTTGGAGTTGTAGTTTGTATCTGGAGAGTGTGGGATGATGGTGGTTAATAGCGGAGCTTAAAAGCTACAGTCACAAAACAGGGATCCTCACAATAAGTCCCTGTTTGTCCAGCTGTTGCAGGATTGAAGGGACACGCCATGTTGATGCATTCATCCACGGACCTGTTGCTCCCAGGGAAGCACACGGCAGGGGGTCTAGTAAGGGTCCAGTATGTCCTTCAGATAAGCCAACACCAAGTTTTGAAATGACTTCATGGCCACAGATGTTAGAGCTACAGGTCTGTAGTTATTAAGTCCTGTTATCTTGGGTTTCTGTGGGACGGGGATGATGGTGGAGCGTTCGAAGCATGAAGGGACTTCGCACAGCTACAGTGATCTGTTGAAGATCAGTGTGAAAATGGGGGCCAGCTGGCTCACGCGCAGGTTTCAGACAGGTGTCGTGGCCCACCGTCTCGGGGTCTGTGTGTCTTTTCTTCTCTGGTTCTTTTGAAGACCTGGCGCACCTTCATCACTCACGATCTGAAAACCGTCGGAGTGGGGAAGAGGTGGGGTTGCAGAAGGTGTTGTGGTTGGGTGTGATAGGAGAGTTCAGAGCGGTTGTGATGTGTTAGGACTTGCGAGTTTAAAATATACAGTAAAACTCGTTCAGGTCTTCAGCCTGTTGTTGATTGGCCTCAGTGCTGGGGGTGGTGTCTTGTAGTTGGTGATGTTGTAGGCATGCAGATGCTCAGAAAAGCACCAGATTTTGTAGATTCTTCCACACAAATTCCACTGACTATGGTACTTAACAATACGTATAACTTTAAAAAAACTGGGATTTCCTCAGCATGCACAAGGTCAAGGATCAAGAAGTCTCTAGTGGTGTATTTGACTCTGTCATATACCACTTGTTTGGTTTTCCAGAGTGTCTCACTCAGTTCAGCTGTGTCCTCTGCAATAATCTCCCGAAGCTGAGAGGGTAGTGCATGCAAAGGTATCTCTATTAAAGAGTACGGGACATCTTCAGAGCCATGGTTTCCAGGTGATTGTGCTTCCCAACACTGGCGCATTTGATAGCGCTTTGCCAGAGTCTTTGCAATATTCTGGTAATTGTTTACAATCAATGAAAGACGTTTAAAGTACAGGTGTTTGGCCTCATACCTGAGACACCAATGTGCTCTCAGTGGACCGTGCTGTTTGATTAATCGAGGATAGTGAACCAGAAAGTGAATCTTTGGAGTGATGTTGTCAGGGAAAAGCTTCTGGAAACTCTTCAAAAATTCTGTGATGAGAGCAGACAGTGGACTTAGCCAACTTGTTTTGATCACAGGTGCCAGTACTATTTCACATATAGATCTTAATAGCAAATAGAGAGCCCAGTAAGTGTTTTCCTGAGGGACGAAGCTTCCAATCAAAAAAGGTAAGAGTCGGAAAAGGGTCCATTTTTCAATGGCTTTTCCTGGGATGACACCTTGCTGCAGAGCAGATGGCTTCAGCAAAACAGGCCTGTGAGTGATATCGTTTTGTCCAAAGGGGAATTGTTGTAGCTGGTCATTAAACTGTTGCAGTGTTACCAGTCTTTCACGGGTAAGCTTTAGCAAGACTAATTTCAGAACCTGTGGGATGACCCCTTCAAGAATATCATGCATTAAGTCAGGCGGGAAGGATTCAGTAACCTCAAAATGAGGCAGGTTATCAAAAGGGCAGCATTCAGTAACACCATACAAGGATTTACCATCTAACACTTGTAAATGTCAAAGGTGTGTGTCAGGAGTCCGGAGAACACACTCACTTTCCACAGTTTTGTTACCAATGTCACGGTGGTGGCACAGACAGAAACGACAGATCCATCCTTGACTAAAGCAAGTATTGAAGCCGACCAAGGAATGGGCTGATAAATTGTCAGCACAAATGGAAATCACAGAGCCTTTGAAAATGCAGGACTGGTCTTCAATGTCAACTGATACACTGCGGCACTGAAGTTCACAAAGGTCACGAAGAAGAGGATGCAAAATTTGGAACGATACTTCAGTGGAATATTTCCAAGAACAAAGTAGACGCTTGAAATTTTGTGAATCTGCTTTTTGGATCCTAAACAATTAACAATTTCAAATTCATCAGTATATAACTGGAGCCTCAGCTATGTCTCAGAGCCATCAAAAAAGGCATGCTGCTGAAAAATTAATCCATCTGTGAAGTCTTTAAGCGTTTCTCCATCAAAAACTGTGTCTTCCACAACATGATGAAAAACATAATCTCTTTTCAGAATATTTTTTAAAACTTCCAAAATGAGAATGTACTGGAAAGTCTCTTTTCTTCCTGTTGAGTCATATCCAAGTAAATACTCGACAGGTTCAATTAACCCAAACTCTACTTGCGAGCACCAGTGCGACTGACCGATCATCATACTTGTGATTACACTCAGGGGAGCTTCAAAGGTTTCTACGTGTTTCTGGAGCGTCGAGTAATGTACCACAGATATAACGAATCCTCATAAGCAAAGTGTAGACGGTGGTGTAAATAAAGAGATTCATCGCGCGTGTAGAGAGCTTCGTTGATTATAAAATGTGAGCTCGGATGAACTAAGAATGAGTGGACTGCTTTTAAGATTTTGAAGGGAGTTTGTAAGGTGATAACTGATTTAGTACAATACAAATTCAAGAAACAAGAAAGTGAATATATAAGTGTGGCATTGTCTGAAATATAAAACACTATGTCTGAGTTTGCTCACTATCTCGTCGTAAAATAGTGAAAAGAAAAGGACAACCAGCACGAGCGCTGCGATCTCCATCAACCCACAAAGTGGTGATGTTAGGTTTGTATGATTATGTGGCGGGGTTTTTTAAAGCGCAAATCTGTGAGCAGTGATTCACCACTGAATTAACCATTCATAAATTACTGATCACTTGATTTTTTTTTTTTTCATCCCCCCTTATTTCCCCCCCCCTTTCCTGAAGATTCAGCGGTTCGAAGAATAATGGAATGAAGATTCAGTGAAAAATCAGGAGAGGGCGCATCTTCTGCTTGTTGTGATACGAGCTGATCGGCCTTCCGAAGTGTTAGCTTACTGCCACCTGCTGGCAGTTTTAGTTACATTTTTAAAGTATATTTTCTGTTATTTAAATCATTTAATATTTCTATATTCAAGTTTTTATATTTAAAACATTAATATCATCATTGATTTATGGATTTAATTGCACTCATTACACTTCTGAACCTCATTAAATGTCTCAAAGTACATCAAGCCACTTTTGTGTTATTCTGTGCCACCTCTACAAATTAATTTAGTTAATACTGATTTAATTTGATTGGTAACTTATATTTCTTATTCTACTTATTTTTCTTGTTCTTATTCTGTCGTTTTAATTAAAATTTTTAAAAAGCTTAAAATATAATTTTTTAAAGAATTTGACAGAAGATGACATACTTTTATTAAAGTTAGAGGAGTCAAATATCACCTAGTAATGGGAAGGCTACTTTTTGATAAAAATTTTGGATAATTGTTTAGAAGGTACTCCTAAAATTTTGAACCTGCTCCTAAATTTGTAATGATTAGGAGCACACGCCTCCTAAAAGAAACAGTAATGAGAGTAGACGACACCCTGACGTAAAGAACTCACTCTTTGTATACCTTTTTTTTGGCAGCCATTATGTCCACATACAACAAAGAAATGTGGCTTATTCTCATGGAAATACTGCAGGTGTTTGAGGTATTTGTTGTAAGAGACTATTCTTACATGGCAATTAGGACACTGGTGCATCAATCCCAGAATACTTGAAGCTCACCCACAAAAGTAGCACAGAATTCCCCCAAGTCAATATCTCTCAACCATTGGCAAACTTGGACAGAAGTCCAACATGTGAAGTCTGTCATAACCTGAAGAAAGAGAAAAATTGGTAATTGAAAATTATCTTCAATCCAATTCATTAACACTTACATACAAATATTAATTACAAGATATAGGCCAACGTTAATAAAAGGCTAATGATAAGTAGCCTAAATAAATAGAGCTTACTTTTAACCTAACGTTACAGCATTGTTGTTTGCTTCCATTCCAGTCACACTTGCATAGAAATCTTTGACATAACCTTACACTAGGTAATGTAAAACATGCCTCTTGCATGTTACATTAAATACATCATTTGAGCATTAAATGGTTAACATTACTATGTCTAAACTTAATTTTAGAATTGTACCTTTATTTGATAGTTTTAAGGTGTACATATGTGTTATTTTTTTATGTTGTTCTTTTATATTTTATATTTATTACTAGACACAGAATCCATGTTAACGGTGCAGCCATAAAGCCCGCCACTAGGGGACATTTTTTTTTTTCTTTTCGTTTTTTTGTTTTTAGATCCAAGAATATCAGGCGATTAACCAAAAGATAATCATGAGAGCGTTATAAATTTAACGTACACTGGAGAGTAGGCACGAAAAGAAAAACGAACCACCCGTTACCTTGTACTTAAATCGTTTTCTTAAACCAAAAAAAATTATCACTACAAAGTATCTCCGTAAACGGTACCACCCCCCCCCCCCCCCCCCCCCCCCCCCCCCCCCCCCAAGTTAGCGTTAACTAAACTAGCCAACACAGTTGGTCAGGCTACACAGTCGGCTAACATTACTCAAAACACGGTACAACGTTTGAAAATACCAATGGAAATTTCCCCCTAACAAGAAACTCAACTTTAATAGCATATTTATGTAACAGTTGGCGCTATGACACTCACCTCAGAAAAATATTTGCTGCTTTCTCTCTCTTCAAGACGACGACTCCAACGGTCCGACGCAATGACGCAGTTTCCTCGAGAAGGACCGCTCGCGCACTGAGAGTGTGCCTCTGACCTGCACACTGATTGGCGCGTAGTTTTTTTTTTTTTTATGTTTTTTTTTTAATTATTATTCCAAGGTGCAAATTAACAATTACTTGTATGAAAAAAAACGGGGCATAAGGACATCATCACAAAATGTTATAAGAGCTACACAAATGAACAAAACCGTCAACATAAAAATAAAGTACATAAATAAATAAATATGAAAATAAACGTGCTTTGATCAAACGTGGTTCCGGGTCATAAAAAACATAATGCAAAGTACTTGCTCATGGTGGGAATTGTTACATACAAATAGTATGGTCTAGACATGCTCTAGAAAAGTGCAATGAGAACTTTATGAATCGGCGCTATATAAATAAAATTTAATTGAATACAGTGGTGTAATAAAGTGGATAAGCTTCCAGCTGAGAACTGTTTTCCAGAGTCCCCCCCCCCCCACCCCAATGGGGGGTTGTTTGTGTTTGCAAGACCATATGATTAAAAGCTATTGTATGGAGTCGATCTGAAAACTGAATGGTGTAAGTGTGGATTTGATTTTGTAGGCATATACTGTACATTGTGTGAAGAGTTGCATATGCCTGTTGGTTTTAATTTGACAAGTTGGGCAGGCCCCCTATTCATTAGCTTAAATTTTCTGGCAATGGAAAAAGCTGTTTTGAATCACTATTATGCTTTTCTGAGGTCAAAAAGTCCAGTGTGGGGGCCCTGGAATATTTCCTTACAGGGGCCTTGGGGACAAAAAGGTGAGAACCACGTTCTACTTCAGGAAGAATACACTGTATTTTAGTTGTTTTTTAATCCATTCACAAACTAAAACTAAGAGACGCGTAGCCGAGAACTACAGGGGATTAATGGGTGCTTTGTTATGGCAAGTGGTGCATATAGCAGCACTTAACACCCGAAGAACACTGAGACACCATACGGGCTTTAACAGGTTCTTTTATACAGTAGCGGTGCTATATAGGACACCTCAAAACAGACGAAGAACCAGCAAACTGTGATGTGTACCCGGTTTTCTGGAAGTTGTGCTATATAACACCTTAACCACTCCAAAGAACCACTGAAGAACCGCTGAAGAACCATACAGGGGCTTAACAGGTTCTTTACACGGTAGTGGTGCTATATAGCACCTTAACCACTCCAAAGAACCGCTGAAGAACCGCTGAAGAACCTTTTTTTTTAGAGTGTACGAGAGTTTGTTCAAACATCTAACCCTAGACTGAATGGACATAATGTAAGAAGTGACCTTGAACTCTTGGACACTTAGGATATTATAAATTAAAAAAGACCAGGTATCGTAATAGTAGTGTCACATTCGTTATCAGCAAATATTAGATATTACTTTCATAATGTTCATTTGCCATGCTTTCACACACAGATTACATTTGCCATCATCTAATACTCACTTAAATGTAATCTGTAAAAAAAAATCCTAATAATTTATTGCTAAACAATTGTTAAAAATAATCTTTAGCTCTTCTAAAAATATATAACCATTTTACATGCCATACATTAACATTACATTTTGGCATTTAACACAACTGATTTTAGTTTTCAATTTTAGTTTATTTATTTATTTTTAAACCTGTCATCTGCCATAATATGAAACTTTGTTTACCTCTTTTGACTGTGCCAACCTTGAGTCAGTTCAGTTAACACGAGTTTTAATACTTGATATGCCAGTCTTTCAAACAGAGACAGGATGTTTCTCTCCTTTATTCTTTAAAGATTTCTGTATTAAATAGAAGCCCTGGTCTAGAACTGAAGTGCTTACAGCATTACATTCACCACATGCAGCTTAAATATGAAGTACCCTCTGATGTCTGCAGCTCGTAGAGGTCTTGAATTTGTTCTTTGTATTCTGTTGTTTTGTGTTCTCTCATAGAGAGAACAGACAGATTGAGATTAATATAGATCACTTGAAATACATTCACAGTTTTACAGCAGTGTATTTATGGAGGAACTGATGCAGCATATGGTTGTTATACGCTGCCTGGGAAGAAAGGCCCCTTAATCACTTGTGGATCAGAAAGAGTGCTCATTATGGGTATAATTCACTTCAATGTCTTGAGGAAAGAGAGGTCACCGTCCTTTATGACTGTGCCAGGCTTCGGGATGATCATTTCGAAGATTTGAACAAGACTTCAAAAAGAGTGCCAGAGCCATTACTGTCATTTTTTAGCACTTAATGGGAGTGACATAGACATGACATGAGTGCTATACATTTAGAAGATTATATTTCAAAACAGACAAGACTTTAAGAAATTTTGCTTTGTTAAAACAATCAAATAAAACCATTAGTCGATTAAATTGACTAATCATGAAATAGCTAGTGTCTTTTATAGCTAGTTGAGGATTCTGTAGCCATTATATACCGACTTGTTCGCAACTTTTTCAGTACTTCAGTATTCACATTTAAGGTATGACTGAATGTTGCCCTTTACAGTATGTTGAACAAAACATGCCTCTTCTGAAGCAATGTTAACCACAGACCAGATTAGATAATAAATAGCTGTAAAATCCCATAGGAAAGTCACACCGACACTCTCGGAAAAACTGTCACTGGAGTGGTATCCTTGTACTAATATGTACACTTTAGGTACTAATATCCTAATATGTACCTTTTAGGGGTAAATAATGTGCAAAGATGTACCTTTTAGCTTTTGTACCTTACGGTACTGCCCCAGTGACAGCTTTGTACCCTTTTCCTGTTTGCCAACAAATTGATGTCACAACTGAATACTTCTGTCAAAGAAAACAAAATGAGTTTTATAAATTTCTGCAGTAGAATATGTGCTAGGCTGTGCTAAGTTACTTCTCATTTTAATGAAGATTCAAAAGATATTAAAGGCTATTTTATGAGCACTGTAAAAAATGATTGTGATTTTAACAATAAAAGACTGTAAAAATGCTACAGTAAAAACCTGTTAACTGGTTAACAGAAAGTTTCCATACTATATTCGGTAAATAAATGTAATTGCATTTAATGTAATTTTACAGTAAAATACTGTTAAAATACGGTTTTTGGAAGTGAAAGAAAAAGTCATTGTATAATTTACAGTGACAAACTGTAAATTGACACTCCCAGAATTCCCTGCATGACACTTCATATTTGATGTTTTTTTGTTGAAATAACAACATTATTTCTTATTAGTTGTATACATTAGCATTTAATCTTACAACTAATGTTGTTAAATTAATGTTTATTGCATTATTTCAGTATCAAGTGTGTGACCGTGATGGGGTTTAGTGTTTGTGTGAATGACACTGTGCACCTTCTATATAGAAGTATTGCCCTCCTCAGTGTAGAAAAGCGTTGTGATGAGCTATTGGTTCATCCCCCAATGTGACTTTCTCATCAACACAGTTTTGGTGGTAATCACTGGTCGTTACAATGGTTCAAACAGATATTAAGATACTTTTCGATATGTTTGTGTATTAACATTGTATCAGTTAATGAAATGCGGTTTTTAACTGTAAATTTAAACAGTTCTGTAAACCCTAAAATGTTACTACCGTATTTTTCAGTGTAAAGTTCTGGCAACCACAGCTGCCGGTATTTTACCGTAAATGTCACAGATTTGTTTTTTTACAGTGAGGGATGATGATTGGGAAGATGTTGTTTTGGACAGTCCATTTCAACAGGGACATTCTATTAAGTTGCACTATACAGAAATGGCATTACGCTGCTGAAGAGGTAATGTGTGCGACTCAGTTGATGTCTGTTCCTCCAGATCTGATGTGTTTTATTGATATTTCTATACAAATGCGGAAATGACAAACTGGTAGATGCAGACTCTTTAATGTGCATATTCTTTTAAGGAGTAAATGTTGTTTATAGAATGTATTAAAAATGCATGTGATTAGAAGGTAAAATCTTCAGATGCATATAAAGTGTGAAGAACTCTCTCTGGAGGCAGGAAGCCTTACTTCATGAACAGCCACCTTATTATCAGTGGGAGTGTATGCTGAAAGAAGAAACTGAGATATTCAGAAAATAAGGAATTTTAAGAGGTACTAAACTAAAAAAAGAATGTAAGAACATTATTTTATTGAATAAGACATTTTTCAGAATATCTTCTTTATGTTCCACATAAGAAAAAAGTCATACAGGTTTGGAATGACATGAGGATGAGTAAATAACTGCAGTTTTTATTTTTGAGTAAACTATCCCTTTAAGGACAGATGGGGAAAAAACACAGAAATGAACTTTGGGAGAAATGTAAAAACTGGAGCAATCATTTGCACAGCCTGAAGAGAGAGAGAGAGAGAAGTTGACAAGCCAAGCGTTAAACTTTCTCCCAAGCGTTTAGAGGGATCATTTAAAAAGTAAATCTCTGCAAAATAGTGCATGGATCTACCAGGTTCAAAAAGGGAGTAATGATAATGATATTGTGTGATTTGCTAAGAATTTTTATGGAAGCACTAGGAATAACTAAAAGAATTGACACAAGTGTGCATCGCTTCCCTATTGCAAAAGCTTCTAACTTGAAGAATTATATCAATTTTGGATGAAGGTTTCTAGGAAGCACAGAAGACTGGTTTGTTGGTATTTCTATCTTTATGGCCTTTTGGAGAATTATGATTGTTTAATCAAATTGCAGAATCACATCTCGAGTCATGGCCTGATAAAATTTGCTCATGATTTTGCAAAGGCTCTACCAGCTGCTAGAGCAGAAAAAAATAGATATATACCGTATATCTATATATATATATATATATATATATATATAATACAGTATATACAGCGTCCTCGGGCCAGCTGTATTTCATCATCATCGTGTTGTCAGATTTAACTACCAAAAGCAAAAGAGAATTATACAGATGGCATTTACTTTTTTCTTGCATGGTATATCTTTTTAATCTAATCATGTATCTCTGAAATAAAATTGAATCTGACATGATGGAAATTTGGTTTTACATAAAAATACAGCTGAAGTTAAACCATGCCTCCTCGGGTAGAGAGCTGAATTTTAGAGTCCTACCCGTCAACCACCTCAAAGATCACGCATACTGCAGACTGACGAAAATCCGCTTTCTTTCCTCTTCCTTTCTTTTTTGTGATATTACATAATTGAAGGGCGTGAATCATTTATAATTCCCAGATTATCTTTTGAATAGTGTCGGCGTCTGGAAGACAGAGAGGAAACTTTAATGACGTCCCAGGCTCAGCGAAGCCATTTTTCACAGTTTCGCAGCCTGAAAAACTCCCTGCAGAATATCACCCGCCAAGTCACTGGTCTTAAATAGACAACACAGCGAGACATGTGTGTCTCAGAATCTACACAGAAAAGAGTTGTAATCATGTGTATGTGGGGTTTGTGTAGCCTACATATTTGCTTCAGTTTTGACAGCGGCATTTACATAAAAATGGAAAAAATGTCAAGACAGGCCTGCTTAATTAATGCCAGCTTTTAGACAATGATGTCAGTTATGACAGAGACTGACAAAGCAGCATAGTGGAGTCCTGCGGTCAATTAAATATTTATAAAAACGCAAAATACAGTGAATATCTACAGTGAATAAATGTGGCTAGTTTGACTTTTCCTCGGTTTTCTGCACACTTAACGTTCAGATCCTTTCAGCTTCAAGTGAAGAAGGACAGAAAGAGTTGATGGTTTTACTCTTGCCCTACCTGACCTATCATAGCCTCAGTGTGCTCAGATGTGCCACTTCAAAGAGTTCCTATGACTTCCTGTGACATCTGGTCTCAGCAGTCTTCCAGTCTGCTTTACTGAGCATTTTCTGTCTGTCTGTCTATCTGTCCATCTATCCATAGTTCTGTATGTACTTCTTTTATGTTGATTGTTTTTTTCGCCTACTATATAGTATGGAAGTATGCGATTTTGGATCTTGTTAAGCTCTGTGTATATAAGCCCTGTGTTCATTTTCTCATGTTGTTCCTTTATGGATGGTCCATTGATGTTCTCAGTTATGTTCCCTGTGCTCCTCGTTTTCTAGATTTTGAGTTGATTTGAATCAATCTACAGTATATAGGATTAGTGTAAATGTTACTGTCATATTTCTAGAACAGAACATTAATTCACCTAAGTACCGAATATGAACATCAAATAAAATTATCCATAATGCTTAGATTTATCTTTGTTTGAACAATTTGGTAACATTGTATAAATTTCAGCAGTGCTATCTCCTTAAACCATCTGTACCAAAGTCTATTACATTTTCTAAAGGTCATTAGTGTAACAGCACTTGATTATCGTTTGAAGCGGTAACATTTGAATTTGTAAAGAGCACTTCAGTCAGCGTGGGCTTTGCTGCTCACGGTCACTGGACTCGCTGCTCGGGATGGAGAGGCAAGCAGATCGCCCAAAAAAGGCTTGGATTTGGGTCTGTTCTTCGCAGTCCTATGGATTCGGACTTACAGCCCTAATAACTTGTTTCTTTCGTAATTATGTTGCGTTTTTGGGGTATTTTATAGTTCTATTGTCACAGCATGTCGGAGAAAACACCTTTTGTGGCCCATGGCAATCAAAGTAAATATTACATGACAAGTAAAGGTTAAACGGTTGCAGAAATGTTATTTATTTTAATGTTTAAAGTGAAGTCTTGTTTAACATTATGTAGGCATATTCTTGGAAATGAGCTGGCAGCAGAAATCACAACAAAATGAAATGTTATTTCATAAGTAAATGAGTAAACAATTAATAATGCAATTGAAAACAAGGTAACTAAAAACTAATAAAATTAATGCCACGATTTCAATATTCATAAGGATTCATTATTAGGTGTCAATACATCAGTTTTGTACATTTAAATGCTGAAAATACAAAAGTATTTGTATGTTTAGATGCTGAAAATACACCAGTATTTGTACGTTTGTAGTGCCTGTTAAAAGCATACGTAAATCCTTTTTATGGCACCACAGTTTACATACACTTACTACGCATTATCAGGAGATCACTTGCTCTGTGCATTGGTGTTTATGCAGCCTTGTTTCAGAAATCTCACTGGAGGTGACAAAGTCAAAAAAAGCGCTGTAACAATGGCACATGTGCCCACCTGAATAACACATCTCTCTCATTGTTTTACAACAGATTTTCGCTTTCCGTTCATTCTATTAGAATACTACTGAAGAGTGGATTTATCTGTGCACCAAGGTTTGACTTTCCCAGATAACTATAGCTAACCCAGCGATCCCTCATTCAATTCTTTATACCATATCGTCAATATCTACTGAGTTGGCAATCAAGAGGCCTGCTGCAAATTCTCTCTCTTTCCGTATTATAACTATTTTACAATGGAATGTTTCACTATCTCATTTACAGAAAATCTCTACCCTAGAGACGTGTTCAATGTCTCATCCATCATTCACCAGCATTCATATATACTTCATTTTTGTTACTAGCTATTGAGTTTCGTTCTGACACATCCTGACCACTTGTCTCACAGGTCCTCTATTATATTGTGGAGGTTGGGTTTACAAGCAACCATGCCAGCCAGTTGGTTTAATTTAAAGTCCTGAAGTTCTTGCATGTTACCATTCGGTTCCATGTTATGGAGGGATTATCTGATAGATTGATTTTTGTTTTTTTTGAAAAAGCGTGAATATTTGCTTTAGAAACTTATTAAAGTTGTTTGGATTATGTCCTGTGGGACGATCGTAAACCTGTGACGCTTATTTTCTGCAATAAAAACATCTAACAGCCAGGACTTATGTGATGATCCGTCGTGGACTTCAGCTCGGCCTTTAAACACCATCATCCCAAACCTCCTCCTGCCCAAACTAACTCAGCTCTCCGTGCCCACCTCCGTCTGTCAGTGTATCAACAGCTTCCTGACAGACAGGCAGCAGCTAGTGAGGCTGGGAAAATTCACATCCAGCACCCGTACTATCAGCACTGGAGCTCCTCAGGGTTGTGTTCTCTCTCCACTGCTCTTCTCCCTCTACACAAATGACTGCACTTCTAAAGACCCCTCTGTCAAGCTCCTGTAGTTTGCAGATGACACCTCACTCATCGGCCTCATTCAGGGCGGTGATGAGTCTGCTTACAGACAGGAGGTCGATCAGCTGGCTGTCTGGTGCAGTCTCAAAAACCTGGAGCTCAACACGCTCAAAACAATGGAGATGATAGTGGACTTCAGGAGAAAACCCCCTGCACACCCCCCACTCACCATCATGGACAGCACTGTGACTGCAGTGGAGTCATTCAGGTTCCTGGGCACCACAACCTCTCAGGACCTGAAGTGGGACACTCACATAGACTCCATTGTTAAAAAGGCCCAGCAGAGGTTGTACTTCCTTTGCCAGCTGAGTAAGTTCAACCTGTCACAGGAGCTTCTGAAACAGTTCTACTCAGCCATCATTGAATCCGTCTTCCGCACTTCTATACTGTCTGGTTCAGCTCAGCTACCAAATCTGACCTCAGAAGACTTCAAGGGGTAGTCCGGACTGCTGAGTGAATCACTGGTACAAACCTCCCCACTCTCCAAGAACTGTACTCACCCAGAGTGAGCAAAAGGACTGGCAAAATCACTCTGGACCCCTCACATCCAGCACACTTCCTCTTTGAACTGTTGCCATCTGGTCGACGCTACAGAGCTCTGAGCACCAGAACGACCAGACACAGGAACAGTTTCTTCCCTCAGGCCATCCATCTCATGAACACTTGACAATAACTGTGGAACACACACTATTTATTCACTCATACATTTATTTATCTAACACACATACTCAGTTTACATTTCAATTTGCAGATAATATACCTGTACATACAACTGTCTATTGTTATATACCTGTACATACAATTGTCGATTTGTATATTTTTATTCCTTAGTTACTTGTTCTATTTTTCTATTTTTTATTATCTGTGTTTTTGTTCTGTCACTGTCATTCTGTTACACTGTGGAGCTTCTGTCATGAAAACAAATTCCTCGTATGTGTAAACATACCTGGCAATAAAAACTCATTCTGATTCTGATTCTTCATTCTATGCTATACCTTTTTATGTCCTTTTTGGATTTTGAAACTACCCCTCTGACTTTCATTTTATGGACAAAAACAGCTGAAAGATTTTTCAAATATTATCTTTCATGTTTCACAGAAGAGAGAAACTCATACAGGTTTGGAATGACATGAGGGTGAGTAAATTATGACATTTCCCTTTTTGGTGTAATAATCCATCAACATGACTTTTAAATCTTAAAAAAAAAATTTCTTCCATGCAGAAACAGGGTTTCAGTGAACATATTATTCATTCTTTCTGGAATAAAAAAAAAAACTTAAGGGTATATCTGCAAACACTGTGCTTCTTTCTCATTGTCAGATCTCTGCTGTCATATTTGACCCAGCGAAGAATAACCAGTATTGTCATTTCAAGGCTGATTCATAGAGTATGAGATGGTGACATCAGCGGCACAGACGCTGAACTCTTGACCTGCTCCTTAAGGACTAGAAATCCAGCTTTGCCTGCAGGACCCCAACAGAAAAAAAATGTTATTTGGATTCTTTGCATGTCGCAATCAAACAGATGGAGTAGGGACGAATGTAATCTGTTGAAGGATGATGGATTAAAGCTTGTCAAAGCCTGTCATATTTCTTCATGTTATGGTCAAGTACAAAGAACACCACGCTCGTGATTGTCATAGTGTGCTGTCTCACCCACACTGTATAGAGAGTATGACCAGTGCTTAGTTCTTACATCTTTAAACACACAAATAAACACACACACACACACACACACCACACACACACAAAAGAACCGCATGGCAGATTTTTGAGTCTTAGCAAACTGTTTCAGAGTATTAATCGCTCATTCAAGCACGTACAGTACCTGCATAGACAAAAACATGGTTATTTTCATAGGAATAATAAAGGAGTTCATGGCCAGAACTGTGGGTGCTGTAGATTCTATGGCATTTATTTTTCTTTCAAGCCCTTTAAATGTCTGAGCCTGACTGTCAGAGTGAATAGCAGTGATTAGCATATGTGCACAGACATACATACAGATCACTGAGCATATCAGCGCAGCTCTTTTACTAGCATCCATGTGATGTGACCTGAATTTGAAGAGATAGAGACAGCCTCAAAGTCTTCAAAATTCAAGGCTAGCGTGCTTTATTGCTCATGCTATATACTGTTCATAATTTATTAAAAATGGTGTGTGGGTGTGTGTGGGTGTGTTTGGGGTGTGTGTGTGTGTTGTGTGTGTGTGTGTGTGTGTGTGTGTGTGTGTGGTGTGGGTGTGGTTTTCATAAAAACGTGAAATGAAAGAAAAAAACTAATTAATATTTTTCTAAAACAGGGACGAATTAAATTGATCAAAAGTGAACTTTCTAGTCACAAAGAAACAAATATGGTTTCCACAAAATATTAAGCAGCCAACTGTTTTCAACATTGATAAAAATAAATGTTTCTTCAGCACCAAATCATCATATTAGAATGACTTCTGAAGGATCATGTGACACTAATGACTGGAATAATGACACGAAAATTCAGCTTTCCCATTTTTTTTTTTGCCACATATTTTGAAATATAGTCAAGTAGAAAACAGTGATTTTAAGGTTAATGATATAGCACAGTGGTGTTGCGTCTGGACCACTCAAACACACAATATATATTTTGTTAGCTAGATTTCACAATACTTTGTAACACCCCAGGACGCCAAACAGGACCCTGGTTTCATGGTAACCCGATACATTTACAACCTTGTGGAATGTGAGCAGAGACTCTCAGCTGCATTTTCCAGAAGCAAGAGGTACAAATGCAGAGTAGAAATGGACTTTTCTACTAATTAATTCATAGGAAAACCGTTCTTTGAATGAACACACATGATCCTTCAGGTCATTGTGTATATTATTGTTATCGTGTATTTTGTCTTTGAAATTGTTTACTGTTATGCAGGCTTATAATTGAAACACTCCTGTCATCCTTTCACTATTTGTAATCCTACCTTGTCTAGTATTTATGAATTCGCCTTCTTATGATCGAAAAAAAAGGTTGTATATTATATATTGGTACATAGGCTATATATATTAGGGCCCTGAGAATCGTCAATAATTTCGATTTAAGTCCATTTGCAAAATACCATGCTTAGAGAACAAATGGTCGTAAACCCTCCAGCAATTGCCAACTCCCGCTAGGAAATTTCCATCTCTCTCATTGGACAAGCCCACTGAAAGAGGACTTCTCCGACCTTAAGGCCCGTCTCCAGGACCCGCCCCAGTCGTGGTCCGTGTTAGTCCAATAAGATGTGAGTCCACCTCCACACCCAAGTTAGTGCCAGGTTTCCGTCCTGTTCATCATTCACCAAAGATTCTCTGACTCGAACTGGTTCTTTTCATCAACTAATTTTAGCAAGATCTTGGGCCTTAAGATTGCTTAGGAATCTCTTTCAGACAGTCGAGACTCGCAAGTATCAAACTTAGTCTTATTAATTGATGTATTAAGTATCAGTTACACTTTTTTTTCAAAGGTGTGTTTGAATTAAGAATCTGACGTTTCCCTCAAGTGTATTTCTGCTGAATATGCAAATGGTTCCATCAATTTCATTCCTTATGTCTCTTTCTGTACTGAGTTAAGCGTTAACCCTTTCCTATACTCAACGTATGTGTGTGTGTGTGTGTGTAATTGTGTGTGTGTGTGTGTGTGTATGTAGGATGTTAGACCAGATTATGTGTTTATGTAGTATGTTAGACTATTTTAAGTGTTTATGTCGTTAAAACCTTATTTGTATCACACTTGACGTGGTTCATTGTTTGCTTATAGCTGGAGTCACTTAATCATGCAGATTTACGTTACAAACTTATAGAATTTTACAGTAAGAAGGTTATTTCCTTTAAACAGGAAATTAACGTTCTTAGATTTGACAAGACAGTTGACCCTGAGAGGCCAGCTAAATATCTACAGCGGATCTAAAATATTCATAATTAATTATAACTAGTTATGGTTAATTATTCATATTTCCCATGAGCTGATTCGTAACACAATATTACTTTATATTTGATTAAATGTTTACTGTATTTTTTAATTAAATAAATGCAGCCTTAGTAAGTATAAGAGTCTTCTTTAAAAAACATGAACAAAATTTCCAATTGTAAACATAGATGTATTATATTTTTTAATTGAAATATTATTTTTAAATCCTTTAAAATTATATATAACATTGCTTGTGGTTTATTCATCTGTGCTGTTGGTCATGAAATGTTAGTGCTTTGCATTGTGAGATACAATATGCAGTAGGTTCTGGCTGTGCATTTTGATTAATTTAGCACGTCATCAGTAAAGCTGAATTATGGACTAGGCCAGTGCTTCGGGTCTCAGACTGCCAGTGTCCTCCAAAGCCCCCGGGACCCTATGGCACATACACTGTGAGGTGATGAGTAGGGCCACTGGACTCCTCAGAACATGCAGAATGAGCTGACTGCTAATGTCCCTGGGGCCTTCGGCACATACAGTTCAAGCCGACCAATAAGGCCACTAGGCCCAGCAGCATTTACACCACGAGCACAAGGGCCCCGTCAGCATGTACAGCTGAGCCCCTATAGTTTGCAAGTTACAATAATTCTGCACATCCCCTCTCCTCTGCCTCCGGAGTAATTCAATCTTTCTTGTATACACTGTTTCAGGAACAATGAATTTTCAAATATTATCATGCAAAAAGATCAATGTACACTTTAGCCAGCAGTGGTTCTTTTATTCAAAAATACGGCATTTAAAGTCTGCTTCTGCAGATTCTGTTTGCAGCACTTTAGTTTGTTTACAAACTGTTTAACTGGCTAATCATTGACAGACGTTTAGTCATGACATTGCACAGCCTTGATAACATATTTTATTAGGCAAAAAATATGACTATCATTAAAACCTTTTTCTTTGGAAGATCACACCCCCAAAGAAAGTTCCATGTAAATACTAGTAGTAAATGGGTCCATTTGATTATAACACAGTTCTCTTTAAAGCTGCAGTCCGTAACTTTTTTGGGTTAAAAGTGATCCGAAATCAACATTTGAGCAAGTACATAACCAGCCAGTATTCAAAACTATCGCCTTACTTTAGCCCGATTCACTACGGTTAGCTAATAATAATGTTTTCTAATTTGAGTGGTACGGGTAGGTTTTTGCGGGAAATTCAAGCATGCTGCTGCGTCATTACGTCACGTCTGTAAACATAAAGAAGTTGTCCCGGCTACTAGGCTATCGCATGTGAGGATCCTGCAGGTGGCCGATCGTTTATAGCCTTTTCTCACAGCAGCTAGAATAATGAAATGTATAATTTTGATGGCCGATTGTAATCCAGAAAGGATTTTGTGTTTATGAAACACATGTGAATGAATTAAAATGATATTCCAGTTTTAAATGTGCATCTGATTAATGTTACAGATGGGATTACACAAGATTTGTATTTTAAAGACAACCAGTTCGAAGGGAGCATAATTTGCTTTTTGGGTTAAAAGAATTTCTTAATATGAAATTTGAATGGTATGGCAATTAGATTAGACTACAGAAATTGAAATCTACACACACACACACAATAGGCTACTCATAGTCACGCAATGCTGATGTTGTTAATATTAATAATTTGAGAATAAAGTATAACAATAATAATAATTTGCACGGTTTGATGCTAACCGATCTTTAGATTAAATCATCATTGGTAGCGTGATTTATTGTAATGCTTTTTTCCTCAGTTGGTCAGAACAAATGTGGCGGACTTGTTATTTGTTCAGATGACAATATCCGGTGAAAATTTCTTATTTGAGTCATATATTCCAAGACTTAGGCTAGAATCTGTGATTCCGAAGTACACTGTATCCACACCAGTGCGGTGACTGACTGGCACACATTCACCTCAAAACATTAGATTCATCTGCTCTGGAGCCGCGCCGGCGCACAACCCACGCAAGCTAGATAATTCCGCAGACAGCTGCAATTGCAGGTTTTCAAACAGAGATGGCGACAAAGAGGCAAAACTATGGACGTGCACTTTAATACCTCGATAGTACATAATAAACAAGGAACAAAATATTGACCAAATAGATCAATGACAATATATCAATGATCCTACCGATCATGTACATTAGCCAACTGGATATCCGTAGTTTTTTATTCAAAAGTCAATGCTAAAATGGAGACGTCTCTTAGGTTGGCTCACCCCATTCTGCATAATAAAACAGTGGTATTGTGGGAAATACTGTAACATTTTAAAATAACTGTTTTATTTGACTATATTTTAAAATGTAATTGATTCCTGTGATGTAAAGCTGAATTTTCAGCAGTCATTACTCCAGTCTTCAGTGGTCCCATGTCCTTCAAAAACTACTCTAAAGCTGATTCACTGCTCAAGAAACTTATTTATTTATATATCATTATATTATCATGTTGAAAACAGTTGGGCTGCTTGATATTGTTGCAGAACCATGACAAGGTTCTTTAGGATTCTTTGGTGAATATAAAGTTTAAAATAACAGCATTTATTTGACTGAAATTTTTGTAACATTATCAATGTCTTTACTGTCACTTTTGATTTCATGCATTCCTGCTGTATTAACTATTCATTTAAAAAAAATCTTACTGACCTGGTTTGGTTGTTATTTAGTATTTATTGTTTACTCCATAGATGGAACAATGGCACATCTAATTAGAATTGTGCATCCTTAAATTAGATTTTGATGAATTAGTGGATTTTTGAAGGAAAGCAAGCAATTAAAAACAAAAACTGGGGCAGATCAGTTTTCAGCTTTTACTGGTTTAATGAGACTTTACTGTTCCTGTCAAAATACTGCATTTAAAGATATGTGCCCAAGGAACCTCAGGAGACTATCTGGCCCTGGTACTCCATGTATTTAGAAGTGAGTATACTCACTGTATACTGCAGATGAGTAGTATGGTTTGACACTCTGAAAATACCCATAGACAAGAGAGAATCACACATGAGCCAATCAATGTGACAGAACCCCATGTGAGAGCCTAGCAGTGCATCTGTGAATCTGCTGAAAGACACACATTCAGCCCAAGAGACTGCAAACTCACAAGCCAGATGATGCAATAGCAGCAATCATGTATCATAGGTAATAACTTGGCTCCTGATTTGCTCACACTTCCACACATCAGTGAAACTTCCACACAAAAGTGCTTGTCCTCAAAACATTTCCTTCAAGTACATTATAGTGACATAAAAAATCTTAAAATGTAACATGTACTTCACAGTATGCCTGCGCACAGAATATACAAATGTATGAATTATGAATTGGCTGGTTGGCAAGTACATGCACCATACATTATACTTGCATACTGCAAAAGTGTAGACATGCCTGTCATATGCAGACTCATTGTGGAATGCAACAGCGCCATCTGTTGATCTGCATGAGTAGCATCAGTACTGCAGTGCACGGGGTGGGCAAATGAGGACCAGGATTTATTGAGAATCAAAAAATCCCTCTCCTGCTCAGCCAGCCCTTTCTTCCTCTCCTCCGTCTCCCTGTACGAGACCTGCTGAATCACACCCCATAAATATTAACACCACCGACTGGGTCAATATTGCGTGCTGATCCTGTAGCCACCTCACGTCCACATGGCCTAACACCATCGATTCAACAGGCACATGGAAGGAAGAAAAATGTGTGGAATCTGACTTTAAATCACTTGCCAGCTCTCTCTCTCTCTCTCTCTCTCTCTCTCTCTCTCTCTCTCTCTAACTCTTCCACTGACGTCACAGGGACTGAAGCTGTCTCAGCCACTAGTGCATATCCGACACACTGATGAGCCAGGAGCAGTGGGGATAAGGCAGAGATAAGAAAAACAGAATTTAAGACTGACAGAGAGAATGAAAAGAGAAGGACAGAGATAGACTGAGAGAGAGGGGGGCAGAAGGATAAGCTAACAACAAAACTGTTGAAGCAACAGGGCAAATGGAGGAACATGAGAAGGATAAGAATGAAAGGGGCACAAAGGGCACATAGATGGAGAAGAGAGAGAGAGAAAAGAGAGGGAGATGGATCGGGCTTTGTCCATCAAACGCAGAAACACACAAGACTAAATAATGAGTATACTGTCTGTAATTCTATACAATTAGTTTCAGTCCTTCAATATGATTTGTCGAGCGGTGTTCCAAGAGTGCTTATATAACAGTCAAACAGCCCTAGGACTTTTCACTTGCTAAATTCGGAACCATGTACTACTCTTACTACCTTTAGTATATCTATTTCTATGGTAGAAAGAGTAAGAGTAGTGTGCTAGTATGTGGTTCCAAATTCAGCAGCTGTTTCAGTGACTCTTCTGCAGGTTACATCGTTTCGCCAGTAGGCGACAAGTGAGTGTCTTCCTGACTGTATCACTGAATCATTCACTCAACTGATACATTCAAAACACTGATTCATTAAGAAACTAGCAAGTAAATACAAAGTTCTGTCACAAAACTCTAGATGGCACAGGCCGATACATTCCAGCTCAATCTGATATAATCACATCATTATTCACGTGGCGCAGCTGATTGGTTTCTTTCACATCAGCAGCCAATGAGCTAGTGCTGGCTGTAGCAGTTGCACCATGTTCCAGAAACCCTCCACCTTCCCCAGCTCCACCTTTATAGACCTGCTACAGGGTTATTTTATTTATATTATATGTGCAGCAGCAGTATTTCCTAGATGCTCACAGCAGCATGTTTGTGGATGTATTGGCAGTAGCAAGTCTCAGTACTTGCTCCGCCGTAGCAGCAGCGTAGCAGATCTATTCTGCCAAAACCAACCACATTAATATACATTTAGTTGCCACGTATATTACATGCTAAACTCTCTGAGAGTTGTCATGACAGAGCTGTTTTTATGAGTTAATCACTGAGGCATTTGATTCATTCAAAACACCACAGTAATTAATTCAGGAATGCAACACGTAACTGTTTTTATGAGTGAGTCATTGAATAATTCACTCAACCGATTTGTTTAAAAACACTGATTCATTCAGGAAGTAAACACTGCTGTGTGTGGCTCAGAAACGCAACAGATCATTTTGCTTTGGCTTTGCTTAGAACTATTTTTGCCCGCAGAGCCAAAATAGACAAAGTAAAGGTGTGGTCACATTTACCATTGTATGTGATCAAAAATATTATAACAAGATCCCTTTACCACATCCCCAAGGGAGCGAAATCAGACGCGCTCGTTTTCTCAGACGCTTGCAGAAAAAAGCTTAAGAGTCTCATTATCTCATTACTGTACACATATTTTTCCAAAATACTAATAATTTATTTATGTTAATTTTTTATAAAGAATAAACTATTAAGCAAACAGTACCTGAAAAAAACTTCTAAGTTTATCCAGCATCTTGGTTGATGATGGTGTTGCCATTAGTGTTGAGCTAGATTTGGCTTCACTTTCAGGAAAAAATAAATAAATACTCAACTTTCATCTCATCAGACTTCAATTTTCCTCCACAACTTTTCAGGTCATCACATGGCTTCTAGCAAACTCCAGGAATGACTTATGCTGGCTCTTCTCATAAGTGGTTTCCTTCTAGCCACTCTCCCAAAGAGGCTGAATCTATATGAAGTGCTAAACAGATTGGTTATGTCTGGACAGTTTCTCATATTTCAGTCAAAGCTCTCAGCAGTGTTATAGCTTTCCCTTTGGTTACTTCTCTGCTCTTTTAGTCCATTTGCTCAGTTTGGTTGATCTTCACTGCTCTTCTAAAGGTTCCAGGGATTGTCTAATGCGTGTAAACATACTGTGCAACTTTACTCCCCTAACATCTTACAGTGTTTGTTATATTTATTGCAATTTAATAAGTAGGGTACAGCGGTGCTAAAGGCCCACCTTAAGAAAACATGTACCATTCACTGCGCCTAAAATGTAATTGCAGAAAAAATATATATGTTGTATTGAACATTAATGGAGAAACAGATTTTGTGTGAAAATAAATCATTCAAGTTGTTTATTTTGTTTACAAATCTTATAAATGTATGAGGTGGCAAGAGGGGCCTTTTCCCCACACAAGGCACACAGTATTGATACAAATACTTCAGCTAAAATAATGTTTTTGTTAAATAATGTCTAAGTTAGACTTGTTTCAACAATCCCTTTAGCAACGTTTGTACTATTTCCTGCTTATTTGAAAATAGAAATCATTATAATCTTTTTCAATAAATATACTGTCATTTATAATTTTCTATAAAAATATATTTTAAATACGAAACAAATCGGTTTTTAATACTTTAACGATTCGAAAGATTGAAGGAGATCCATAATACTGAATCATCGTATATTTACAGTAGTAACAATAAATGATATTTTATTATATGATATGATTAATATCATGTTTTTAAATATGTTGGTTTCATTATAAACATGGTGATTATCTCTAGGGTGGACACCCAACATAATAGGCTATTTTACCATCTGAATCTAACCATGTCATGTCAACAAATGGAAAAGTCAGCCATCTATTAATTATCGTGTTAATTACTGTGCGCCTTTAGCCCCAACAGCAGGGCCGCTTTTTACCCCAAATACCATACTTTTACATATTCTTTCGTTATTTAAAAACTGTTGCTTTAATTATCTTAAACAAAAATCATAAAGAGGACCTTTGTCTCAAAATATATGCATAAATTTGATCGATTCTCATTTGCTACTTAAATCTACAACATTTTTAAAAACATAAAATATTAGATCAAGTAAGCACAGAATCAACTTTGCACTGCTGAGCGCGATCCCGTCTAGGATCAGACAAATTTACACGTGCATCTTGAAAAGCAGATGTTTTGGAAAGTGCTACGCTATGTTTTTGTGCTATCTAGTGGTTTAGATGAATAATATCAAAGGCGTCTTTTACTTACTTATCTTGGTGCGCCTTTAGCCCCGTTGTACCCTACTTTAGTAAAAACTTGCAAGGATATGATAATGTAAGTTTATTCAGAAGTAGGCCATTGATTTTTCTCACTATGAAAATCTTAACACCTCATAGAGAAAGACAGCTCATTTTCTTTGAGAAATGTAGTTAAGCAACATTGTGTGCCAAACACTATACAGGCTGTATTACACGACCAGTTTCTCAGTACACCTAACTTTACTCCTGACTTTAGTCTTCTGCTCAGAGCAGTGGGCTTGTTTGCCATCCACAAACATTGCAATATCCTGACACCATGTGGTGAAGATTGGTACTGGCTCTTTTCATGTTATTTATATTTTAGCTAAAGTGAGTTATGACGACCAATATTTGCATATTTATCTATAAAATCTTTTTTTTTTTTTTAAATAACAATTTATACTTACAATCAACATTTGTATTTTAAAACTGTCTATACATTTGTTATTTAAAATATAAATAACATTATATACACATGTAAGATATACTAAATATACAGCTCTTTCTTATTAGTAAAAACGTATTTTAACCATACTTTTCTTTATGACGTTTTTTAAAGAGGAGGACATCAAATGTGCCAACATTACGCAAAAATAAGCAACTCTGTAACAAAACTAAATGTCTACGATTTTGTTATGTTTGTCAGCCTCCTGTAAGCAGATGGAAACGCTAGAATACTTGCATAAGCAGCAAAGAATAAGCTTTAAACCTTTTAAATCTACAAGCATGGGAGATGGAGAGGCCTTAAATGAATGAACTGATTCTAATCAACGCTGTAAGGCTACGTCATGAAGTTTGGTCAAGACGGCGGATGGATATGATGTTGTGTTGGCAGACCGCTCTAGTTCCTGCTCTGCTTCATGGTTTCTCAGCGTTGAGAAACGCGCCACTGTTACAGAGTTTATTTATTGAATTTTACTATAATGGGCTACACAGCGCGGCTAATGGGAGCAGTTCGTTGCAAAAAAGACTCTCCTTCAATTAATAACACGTTATGGCTTCACTTGAAAACTCAAGCGCAGTTAGGTGAAAAAACGGGAGTATGCAGAGATTGTGAAAATACGGTTGACTTGCCTCCTATATATATATATATATATTAGTTACTGCTACATAAAGTATTTTGCTTCCAAGAGTCAAAATCTGTTAACAGGATGAGAACTATTTCTTCAGGAAATCTCTTTAGGCGGACGGATACAATCCTTCAGTGAGAATGCGAAACACGAACAGGTGTATGACGCAAAACAGGAGGTCAATGCAGCCGTCCACCATCATAGCAAAACGCCAGTTACAAGTACACATCCCATACTTACACTGTATCTGTAAAACATATGTGTAATTGTACCACGAAGTACAGCTGTTCAGAAAGGAGATTCAACATGACGTAAGGTAAGAAGATACAACATTTGTTGGCTCGCTAGCTCGGTGGCTAAACGTAGCGGCAAGTGCTTTGATCACTGATGCTCGGATGGCTTTAGCCAATAACTGTTAGTATCTCGGAACGCTTTTAGATATATTTAGCGTACTGTGTTTATGTCAGCTGTATTTTACTCCGTAACGATATCGAGTATGAAAGTGGCACACATATTTGAATGTCCTCTCAGCGTTAGTTGTCACGTATTATTGAGAACAATATGTTCGTATTTAGAGAGCCTTAATTTGCCCTTTATGTGTAATAATACTGTTTCCGCACGAAATAAGGAACTGATATGAACATTTCCTCTTCTTCTGAGGTGTTCAGAAGTTTGCTTGACTGACAGCAGCAGTATTTACTTGAAGCGCACTGTTGTTACGTCTAGATGCTCGTCTTATTATGCCGCGGTGATGATGAATGAGCTGTGTTTTATTAGGTTCGGTAACTGTTTGGTACCGCTTCGTTATTTTGATTCATTGTGAACTGTGCTAGTTCGCAAATTCATTTCAGCTGCCATATGGTAATTGACTCGCCCTGCCATTGATTATTTGTTTATTTAAAGGTCTTAATCGACTGTAAATGAAGAATGCTGTCATGTTCATTTTTTCTGTAAGACACAAAATATGATGTTCGCCAGAATATTATGGACTGACGGCATCAGTCACCATTCACTTTCATTGCATTTTTTTTCCATACAATGGAAGTGACTGGTGACCAAGGTTGTCGTTCTGCTTAGCATCTATTTTTGTGTTCCACAAAGAAAGTAAGTCATACAGGTGAGAGAATGATGACTTGGCTTTCACCTTTGGCGAACTGTCCTTTCATTAAATTATTTTTAGATTACATTTTTAGCTCGTACCCTTTAATTATTAGAATAATAATTCTTCATCATGACTACTTATATCTTATTTAATACAATTAGCTGTAAGCATTTGTTGACTCAACATGCAACTGAAGAGTTCAACGTTGGGTCCAGGGATATTTAAAAAAATCCTCTTTTTGTTCCATAGGGAACTGATTTTGAAACTCATAGCCTTAAAAACAAACCTGCTGTAAGGAGGAGGCTGTTTTTAAACATGGTGAAGCATAGACTGCATTATTCCAACTTATTTAAGTTGTTTAATGGCAGAATTCCTTGTGAAAAACTATATATTACCCATGATTCTGCAAAACAGCTGAGTTATGGAAGTTCAAAGGGAAATTGATGTTAACGAATAATGAAAAACTTTCAGACGCCATTGTGAGCTTGAGATTATTGATTCTTGCTATGATGAAACCCCTCTCTACATTATTTCAACTTATTTTTAAAATAATCGTGTTTAATAGTGGAATTTATGGTGAAAAACTACATTACCCATGATTCTGTACAGAAAATTCCACCAATCAGAGTGGTGCAGTGAGCAAAATATGCCAAAAGTGATCTTTAGGCCTGCCCACTCCCATGAAGCACCGCAAATAATGTAATTGAGTTAGATGTCTGCAAGCCCAACGGGGCCCGACACGCTGAGTCCATTCGGGCCTGGCTGGGTCCATTTTATTTTTACAGATCGGGCTCGGGTCTGACTCGGGCTCATTTAGCTTCTCTACTTTTATTGTGCCCATATACGCGCAGAGCACACATAGGCTACTGTATGAAATATTGTTATATTGATTATATTATAAATATTATACATCACCTATGCAATACGCAACACATATACGCACTCATTAGCAAACAGGTGACAGTTGACCATGCAGAGCGGGTGTGCCTCACACCTCCTGAAAAGTGAAGGGCTCTTTGAAGGGCTCTTTGATCGCCCCCTGGTGGCTGGATGCAGTACAGGTCATAAACCCCGCCCCCTCCATGTAAACAATGTAGTTGTTATCATGCTGATATATGTTCAATTGTTAGTTTTTGTGATAAGTTTGATTTTAGCTAGTAGTTTGATGCTATAAAAACGGGGCGTGTCGTTATGGTTGTTTGGGTCTGCGGGAGTTTGATACCATGGCTCTACCTCACGACACTACTGCGCAGACTCGGGCTCCAAACGAATCATTACTGCGCAGACTCGGGCTCCAAACGAATCTCTACTGCACAGACTCGGGCTTCAAATTATGTCATTTACTCAAGATGGCAGTGGCCATACTGCGATGCGTTGGCTTCGCTTTTCTATAGTAGAAGGAATAGGAGACGCGTCGTCCATATTTTTTTACAGTCTATGATGCAGAGCATCAGGGAGGAGTAGGAGTGGGCCTGAGCATCTCGGCCCATGCAGGGCTCTAAATTGAGTCGGTCTTTCAAAAAAAAATTCAAATAAAAATTTCCAACACTAGGGATGCACCGAGATTAAAATTCTGGATGCACTTAGCTGAAAACCAAAAAGGAAAATGCTTTGCAATAAGTATTTATTATTTTATTAAGTAATTTTGTAAGACTTTAATTTAATTCAATCATTTTAATATTGATACTGAATTTAAAAAAAAACACAAGCCAATAAAATAACCACACTTTTATTCAAAGTAACAATGAAACTGGACAGAAAATATATTCATATTAAATATCAAAATATTATTTTTATTCAGTTCTATGCAACAGAATCAGATATAACGTTTTTTTTTCTGTTTTCCAGTGAGCATGAGTAAAGTGTTCATGTGGGCCGTGAGCAACTCAATGGAACGCACATTCATAGAGCGTCACACCGTGCAGTGACGACGGCTAAAGGTAGAGTGAAATCTGTGCGCTGAACACTGCTGGGCGGTGCGGCATGGCATATTTTCGTCCGTTTATTATTCGCATCGTGTTAAAGCTCTAGATTACTCGCATAATGTTTTTCGTGTCACTTGCGTGAATAAAATCATTGTGTAATACTTTCCTTCATTTTCTGATACAACCAGACGTTTTCAAACGGGATATGTCAATAGCTCTTTTTTTTTATTTTGTTTTTTTGTTTTTTGTTCTTGTTTTTTTGTTTTTTTTTTTGAGTTGACATTTTTCAACTTGCACAGAATACGCAATTGAGGCTCCATCAGTGACAGAAATGGAGAAAAAATCTTTTTAGTGTTTTTTTAAAATCTTTATTGGGAAAATGAATAAGATGATTTCAGAACCAGCACCGCTGAAGAAGTGGACAGGCACTGTTCTACTCTAAGGTTTGAAAGATTGAATGTGCTTCCAATGTAGTCAACACCTTTGCTAACAAAGATTCCTTCATCTGTTTAAAGTTTTGGATACGTCTTTACATCGGGCACTCCCTTGACATGTGTGTAGTGTGGCTGTAAGGTTCGGCTCTGTTTATCTAGTGTGGTTCACACCCTCCTTAAGCACAGGGTAGGTCAGGAGATCCTGCAGAGAGCACCAGCTTATGACACCCAGTGCCAGGACTCTGGATTGGCCTCTGAGTGCCTTATCAACCCTCTACATTGCGAGTAAATCACTCGCATATGTGACTAAATCTTACTCTGGCTGACTAAATAATGTCTAACATTAGCCATTGGCTAATAAATTGTTAGATTTTACAGGCCAGTATGTGTGTGAGAGGCGTTCAACAAGAGTATCACCAGAGAAAAACGCTACTAGCTGCTTGAGAGTTCGCTCTCGTCAAGCGATCTGTCCCGATTTGGAGCGAGCAAGGATAACCCCCCCCATTTGCCCTGTCATGTACTTAATAGATGCGCAGTATGTAGCACGCAGCACACCTGCATTTGACGTACCGTAAACTAGTGTGAAGGCGCACGACTCGCCGTCGCTTTACTGATAGCACTGTGTTTCTCACACATGCAAAGAGAGAGAGCGAGAGTCTTGCATACCACGCTGAATCAACACGCTACATGCAAGTTAAACCATATTCTTTGTTGTATTTTCCTGTCAAAATAACAGTTCATTTAGAATTATTCAGCTTTTAAAAACAAGCAGAAGATATGCCGGTTTCTCGGCAGTGGGCGAAGCTAATGCGCGAACAGCTCTCGTTGACTGGCGCTCATCTATTACTGTCCCTGTTTTGATTTCAGCAAATCAATTCGAGCAAACGCAGGCAATGTGATTAATATTCATGAACCCAGCAGATAATAATAGTATCTTTTAATAATAAACTAGCTTACCCATGACAAACAATATCTTAAGCACCACCACCAGTCCTAAGTTCAGTTAAAATGACAAATATGCATTCATTCATGGTTACAAAGTTTTAGTTCTAATCACTAGTTCTATCATTAAATAGTGCTTAATTGTCATAATATAATGCTTGATTGGCTGAAGTTAAGAGTGCACATTCAGTTATTTAAGAAGCTGTTCCATTTTACAAAGATAAGCTGATTGGGTGGAATCATGTGTGTGTGTGTACTTAACCATATTTTGGGGACAAATTGGTACCCAAAAGTTAGCAAAATCGGCAAAAACCTCAATTTGTGGATGTTCTCATTTTTAAAACTGTTATAAAAATAAAGTAAACAAAGTTTTTTTTTACTTTTGAAATTGTAAAAATGCAGCAAGTTTTCTGTGAGGGGTAGGTTTAGGTTAAAAAGTGTATAACCATCTGTATATAAAAACAATGTAATGTCCCCATTTAGGTGTGTGTGTGTGTGTGTAAAATAGTATATCAGTCTGGCGAGTAAACAAAAAAATGTACTAGCCAATGGCGATTATATTGCCAAGGTGTGCATAGAGGGTTGCTTATGTGTCCAGCTGTGACAGAAAACAAAAGTACCCTAAAATGAGCACTGCCAACCTCAACGAGAAAGCTCCCACTGTCTGTCATCAGCCCCACCTCAATCTTTCCTTCCTCCAGCTTCTAGTCACAACACGCAGTGAGTCATGTAGCATGCTGCCCCCATCCCTCCCTCTCTTCTCCCCATCCCGCTGTCGTCAAAGAGCTGCCACGTGCCTCCTCACCCAACTCATGGCATGAATGTCTCACACATACCAATGTTATTTTAGTATTTTTGAGTTGCAACTAGCTTAGATTAAGTGATTTTTGTTTCAGTTATTTTTTTTATATTATGCTGTATATTTTGTTTTTATTTCAGTTGGCCTTTAAGTTTAACTTTAATAAGTTGACATATACAAATACACCTGCTACACCAATTCGGTCATATTAAAGGGAATAACTGGCCCAAAAGTCACCCATACCCTTGTGTAGTTCACGTGACAGTGTTTCAGTGATTATTCTGCCTAGCTTGACATGATCCAGTCTACTTTCGTTAGCAGTCCAGACTATTTCCTGAGAGTATTGGGATTTGTAACCTTCTATTAGAGGAAATTATAAGATTTCAGTGTTTCTTAGAGTGTCTTTGGGGAACTATGACTCCTCTCACTCACTGATTGCTTATGTGGTGCCCTCGGCTGCTCGCCTCTGTCTTTTTAGTTGCTGTGGTATCTGTTGCCATAGGGATGATGCTAGCGTTGGTGTTCGTAGCGTGATGAAGAGTGTGATTGTTAGTAAGTGTTTGTTTATGATGGAGACTCCCACAGAGAGCCAGCAGCTGATGGATGGCAGTCTGCAGTGTTGTCATGACTGTGCTCTAATGAGGCCCAAACACACTGAAAGGTGTGCTGTGCATGGATTTGTATTCATTTGGGTTTGTAATTGGATGAAGAGAGAAGTACTGTTTTTCAAGGGCTTTGGGTCACTGTGTGTGTGTATATATTATAGAGGTCGACTGATAATGGGTTTTAAAGATACCGATAGCTAGGTTAGACCACACTGGCCGATACGATTAATCAACCGATGGATACTTAACGAAAATTAAAATAGTGCATTTATATATGTAAAAAAAGTACTGAACCATACTTTGTACATTAATAAAAATATTAATTATGTATTGATCATTAAACTCAAAATTAAAAAATGTATTAGTAGATGTTGAAATTAACACACACTAACTTGATGGCCATCATTAAATATCTACACAAAGGCCATAGTAATGAAATTACATACATATGGATATTGTATGATTACTCACACTTTAATTGCTTCTATTCTAGAACACGTGATGATTATCTCATCAAAATAACAAAATATGGCAGTCGCACACCGGCCAAAAGCGCAGTGCCGCATCTAGAACTCGCAGGTATCAGGAATCACACCCACACTGGACGCGTCGCATTCAGTTCAAGCAACGGCCTAAAAACTGTTTATTTAATCATCAAACGGGCAAAAGTTCACTTCAAGAATGATCAAAAAGCGACATATATGAGTTTTGAAGTTCGGTGTGTAAAAAAAAAGAGCAAAATGGAAAGAAAAGGCGGATCTATATATAGTTCTCATTTATAGCTCTGTATTATAGCTCTCTATATGAAGCATACAGACTTTATTCGAGCCACAGAAAGACAAACGTTTCACTGAAAAAATACACAATACACAATTTTACAGCCTAGGGTGAAGTCATAATGTACATTAACAACATTTGGGACAAATATGTAATTTAATGTAAAACTGTGTAAATGCGCTCTGTTGCGCGGCAGGATTTTCAGCTGAATGAAAATCAGTTTGCTTTCTCACATCACTGCTTTAAACTAGGGGTGCTTCGATTTTTGAGGCCATTTGCCGATCACAGAAAGCAGTATCTGCCGATATGATCACCGATACCGGTCTTTTTAAAGCCTTATTTTTATCATGTGGAATTATTTATAGTAATACTCCAATCAGGATTTTTAGACGTTAATTCAGGGCCTGAATTTCATTTTTGAAAATGGGGGGAAATTCCCTCTTATTATTTTTTGGTTGGAGAAGGTGGAGGGGAGCGGGTTAGAGATGTTTTCAAAAAATGTATTTATCCACCTAAATGTCGATCAGAAGTGCATTTTTGTTTTACGCTAACTGTTGCACAATAGCCTTACACACAGCACAAAACAGTGCCTTAAAGAAGTGGCCAAAACATTTAAACTACTTTTCTTACATTTATCACAAACATTCTAAATTAAAACTTATGATTGACAGAAACAGTCAGCTCTACTGCCTTTCTTTGCATTTATTCTTTAAAAAGGCAATCCCTGCGGTTTCATAAAGAACTTGTTTGCGCATTTTAAGAGGGAAAGAGAGAGCGCGCGCGGTCATTCACAATTACGTCTCACAGAAAGTTTTCAAATTACTTTAGAAGTTATTTAATGAAGAAATATACTCACCTTCAGCATTATAATTATTTCATCCACGCCGGACAGAGACTGAGACGGTGACGCTGCATGTCGTGCCAAACCTCTCACGGCATCAGCTTGAGATCGTTTTTTTGAGAGCCGATTTAAATCCAAAGCAATTATCGGCTGATAGTGCGTAGCCGATAAATCGGACAACACCTACTTTAAACCGACTTCGCTGGAAAACATGCATTAAAACTAATGCAAATAGATGTTACCAATCGTGCTAAGCATTTTGCGTAGACGCTGGGGTTTTGTCACATTGTTTTAACTGAAGTGCTGATAATGTTCGCGTCCTCTCAGCCTTGAGAGCAAATATATGCTGTTTTCTAACAAGGCCGCTATTTATTCACACCCACATAAGATATAAATATTTTTTATTTGATAAAATTTATAGTAAAATTACTTGTTAAATGCAATGAAATGCCATATCAGCAGACGATGTACGTCTGTGTTTGTGGTGGGAGATTCCGTCACCGGCTACAGGCTCTAATCCTCATTTGCACGAGTGTGAAATGTGGTGCTGAAGTGAAGTAGTGGGGCAATTTGATAATAATAGCCGAATTATAATAGGCCGCCTAATAATAATAATAATTTAATACATATATAGGAAAATTAGCTTAATTTCGTCTTGACTATCAACAAAGACATGTGCTATCGTCTATATCTCTGACTATCGCCAATACACGATACTATCAACTATCGGCACAAACCTAGTGTGGATATAATATAACGTCATAAATTCATAAACAAATTTTTTTGGGGAAAACGATGGCTTACAATGCAAAACTTTACTGATGATTTCACATTCCTACTGATGATTTCAAGATTGTCACAAGTCATTTTTTGTCATGTTTTGACAAATCCTAATGTACGTTAGCCAGTTAGATAACATAATATTGTTGACAGAATTTGCAACTGTAATGTTGCAAACAGTTCTCAACCAGGGGAATAGCAAATTTCAAGATGACGTATAAGTATTTAAAATAAGCTAAAACAACAAAAAATCTAGATATTTCTTATTTTAATTCACCCTCTCAGCAACTGAAGAACCAGGATTCCCCACAGTTTTGGAAAACTAGGATGTATTAAATTGTATCATATCATGATATGTAAAATTCTCTCAATTTGAAAGTGTGATTTATAGACCTTGAAAGTCAAGTAATTTAATACATATTATATAACTCCATGGCCATTTGTATAATGCATAAATTTTTCTAGTTATTCCAAGCTCTAAAATGTTTTATTGGGTAGAAATTGTGAGTAAACATACTTAGTCATAGTAAAAAACCTTATCCTTAATATCCTTATTTACATCATGAACAAACTGGAATTGTCATGGGGCCTTTGAATATTGTTGTAGGCAGTAGGGCGACTTGTCAAAAAGGTTGAGAATCACAGCAAACCAAGTGTTTAGGTTTGCAGGGAATGGATGTACAAGATCAGTGTATGTTGCATTTTTGATAGCAGGTCTTTCTTATTGTTGAGCTCTGTTCAAGGCTAGATTTTGCACCATTCATCCAGGCCCACATAAATCAGTACATAACCACAGGATGTTGGTGTCCAGCTCTTTTTCCTTTAGTGTGATTATAAGGCTCAGTTACTACAAGCTCAGTCCTTTAGGTCAAGTAATAATACCAGGCAGTGAAATCAGTGAAATGGAGCTTCCAGGAGGCCCTGTACTTGCATTATGCATATCCAGATAACATCTAAGTTTTTCCATTGCTCTCTTACATGATGTTGAACACACACACACACACACACACATAGGCAGAGCAGGAAGATAAGGCAGAGCACTCTGTTCCCAAAGAGACGTTGGCATTCATTCAACAAGGAAGTGATTTATTTTAAACAAATGAGGAAATTGATTGGTGCCTTAGCTTACCCTCTAAAAAGCCTCTGGCTGGTTCAGCAGCCATAAACTGTCGGGTTTCTTAAAACACTGGAGCAGAGACTGGTGGTCGACCAGTATTGTTTTTTTGATGGCCGATGCCAATGCTGATATCTTAGAGAGCAGGGTGGCCGATATAAAGCCGATGTGTAAGGTGTATATATACTTTATAATTATTTGAATTATAATTACTTACATTAGATGGCAACTCCTTGATTCTGTAATCGTATTACAGTATTTTCACAAATAGGTTGAAACGTGAATAAAAAGGAAGTAACACTGTAACCAAGCTGATGCTCCATAATCTGGTAAGTTTGTGCGCTCTGGGAATCATAGTTTTTCTAATAATGACAAGGTAATACTAGTTTTACATACAGCACACAGTGAATATGACAGTGGGCAACTGAATATAGTGCAGCATAATTTGAAATCAAGGGTTTAAAGTTTGTCGATTGTGCGTCTCCAGTGACAGCTAAATTCTCCTGTACACATTCAACTCACATGGACTGACCGTCACAAACAGAACACGTTCATGCTGGCTACAAATGTGCACTTCAGAATATCTGACAGCTGGATTCGACTAAGTCTGCAACGTTTGTGAAATTAAATGTTTATTAGATGTTCAAAGATTTGTTTAAATTATATAAATGCGTATTTGCTGAATGCTGACGTTAAATGAGAACGTATTATAGTGTTTGACTTTCTGTTACTAATAATATAAAAGCAAATGCTGTAATAGGCCTACTTTTTCATATACGGTTTAGTTTCTTTGTTTAACAATTCTCTCTAGCAACTTATTAGACAAAACTGTTAAACATAGACTAACAAATGAAGATGCAGAATGGGAACGCTTTGTGCTCAGGCGCTGCTGTTCTCAGAGAGCAGTTATGGAGTTCAGATATTGTTTCAACGAAGTTGCAAGCCGTATACATAAATATAAAGTAAAAATCTAAGTTAAGAATAAGCAGGGAGAAGAAACTGAGAAGGAGTGCGGAGAGAGTTAGTAAAGATTCATATTGGAATATGAAGCGGCACATTGCCAGAAAGCACAAGGATGTGCTACGCAAACATGGTGCAGCAAAAGGTGAGCTAGTTACATACCATAATAAATGAATAAACAGGTAGGCTAAGGTTATATTCGGTTGTATGGAGCCCCGATCATGACATGCAGACCAAATCACGGCCTCAAATTTAGAATAGGCTAGTTCTCTTTTATGCTAGGACTACATTATGGCCACGAATTAAGTATTTGTTCTCTTGTTTAGGCTTGGCTGCCACAAATTCATTAGTTCGTTTATTCGTTCGTTCCCTAGTTTTAGTAGGCCTAAATCATGGAACAAATTATTATATTTCGTAATCACTTATTAAAATCATTATTGCTTAAAACTAATAAATAATAATAAATTAATTAAAAAAAAGAATAAAACCTGCTGACGTCGTAGAAACAAATTGTTCATTCAAATTATATTTGGAGCTCTGTAGTTATTAAATAATCTCAGTTAAACTGTAGACCTAAGCTAACACACAACTGTATATAGGCCTAAATACAGAACTACAGAGTACAGAAGATATTAGCCTACACCACTTAGGCCTATTAAAATATAATAAAAAAAAAAAAACTGACCCGAAACAATAGGTAGACCTACAGAATGTAGGCTAGATATAGGCAACAGTAATTTATAATCTAATATAACGCACGCAAATTTGTCCTGTACACAACGGAGCGGGATCTGAGCGGGAATTGATTTACGGCGAGCGTGAGCGGAATATTAGCGGAGCTCTTGCTTAGGTGGTAGAGAGACTGAGTTGAGTAGGGATGGGCGATACCACTTATTTTGTTTTCTATACGATACCGATATTTTTCAAGGCAGTATTGTCGATATCGATACCGATTCAATACTTCTGCACTAAACTTTTAAATTATGAAATGTATTAAATTACTAAGAGTAAAACGGGTAATGAAAACCACTTAACTTTGTTTAAAACGCATTTTAACCCGTTTAATCCCAAATTTTTCCCAGACATGAAAATATCCAAATGATGTGTCATTAGTAACCCTTTGAAATAATCAATAATTTTTTTTTTTTTTTGGAAAAGTGTGAAAAATTTTGTTTTATGGTCAGTCACAATTGTACTGAATTAACATATTTCTGCAGTCATAAAAAAATTGTTATATATCTTAGCCCAGCTATTTTAAACTGTTTGATCACATTCTATGGTTACTATTATGCATAAAAAAACCTTATATAACATTGACAGGAATACTGAGATAAAAGACAAAACATTACAACCATCAACGTATTTCAAAATTGTTACTTTTTTGTAACATATATCATCACATTTTTATATTAGTGCTACCAGTATTACAACATTAATATTCTAACTTATTTGTAACATTTGAACTTTTGATTTAGTGCAATATTTATACTGCCATAGGGCCGCCAGTGAATGGTTGTGCATGCATAAAATGCAAACCTTTTTTTCTGTTGGATGATTATTTAACATGTGACAGATAGAAACATTATCAATATTATATTGCAAACGTGTCAATGGAAATAATTGTAATTTGCACCAAAATCTATGTAGGCTACCCAATTGCACTTTGTTTATTGTGAAATAACTCAAACATTTATGTTTTTATTTCTGTCCTCTGGTAAGCATTGTTCTGCCAGTCTGCCATTCCCAAAAGCTTTAATGCTTTCTTATGATACTTTTGGGAAACGCAGCCCTGTTTAAATGCACTGTCAGCAGTGAGTGAACGCTCTCTGTGATTGATTGGTTCTGTCTTGCAACATTGCGTGTGTTCAGATGAGCAGGAGGAAAAATGTATATCCTACACAATACCGATGCAAAGGGTACTTCGTCCAATTCAATGCATTGTACGCAGTATTATTATTATTTTAGTTAAATAAACAAAACCACTGGTAAATAAATGCACCTTAGTATCGATATTTTTTGTTTGAGTATCGATACTTTCGATACTCGCGTCAGTATCGATATATCGATACTTCGGATCGATACGCCCATCCCTACTGAGTGGAGCGCACGTCCATAGAGTGGAAAACATAGCGCACATGCTCTGCTTCCAACACATCGGCCAATCGACCCTAATGGGTTTGTCATGAGTTTAGTGGAGAAACAAAGGTCCCTTATGCTGAGATGTAAATACAGCTGATGTCAGTGTCATGAAGAGAGAAGTCGTGTAAGGGGCCCACTGGCATTATTAATTCATCTGAACATGCTGTGCTGCTGAAGATTTAGCTTGCCGCCATGTGCGTCTACGAATTGGAGAACTGGAGCATGAAGGAGGATAGTATTAAGATACCTACAGCTCAAGTTCCGCTTTAAAAAGCTTTCAGACACTTCACTTCCTCATAGCAGTCATCTTTTTTTTCCTTTTTTTTTTTATTCCACTAAAGTGATGTTATATGATATTCCGCCTCGTTCACTCCTTTAAACGTCTATTTTGAGGTGATTATTTTCAGAGGCTGTGAATTGCATTGATCACTTGAGTAATTACGCTCTCTATTTGGATTTATATTGTCTTAGGGGAATGTTTTTGGTTTGGTCTCCTTATCTAGGGCCTGTGAACCTTCACCTGACCTGCTATAGTCGGACTCCTCTCTTTAGACGCTAAAGAAGCACTCTTTAAACTCCAGGACCATGTCAAGTAAGCTTACTGAATGAATACACAAAAATAAAAATGGAAGCGTAGTTGTATTTGTGTATTGCCAAACACAGTTAATCCCCTCATAAGGTCTTCTGATCTCTTTAGCAGGTAATTACACTCCAGCCCCAGGGGGCCCTTTTTCGGCCCTCACACCCAGCATGTGGCCCCAGGACATCATGGCCAAGTACTGTCAGGTAGTTTACTCATATATTTTTTCTTTTTTTTCTTAGAGGTCTTGGTTTTATAATCCTCTAAGTGCCCGATAAATGTTATTATGCTATTGTAACATCTTCATGGGAAGTGGTTCATCTCTCAGAGACGTTGTTTTGACTGTTGCAGAAAGACCCCAGTATGGGAGCAGAACTGCAGTATGATGAATTTGGGTTCCGGATCGATAGTGAAGGTTAGTGTGGGAACATCAACACTCATTAAAAGTTGAACAGGTCACAACCCTAACATGTATCTAGGACACCCACAGATAAAAACAACAACAACTAAATCTGTCTTTAAACTGCAATGAATTTATGCACTAGGCTGAACTTTGCATAATCTATTATTCTGCACCATTTCAGGCAGTTTTTAATATACAAACACTGTTTGTTTTTTTTAAGAAATTAATACTCCGCAAAGATGCATGAAATTGATCCAAAGCGACAGTGAAGACATTTATAATGTTACAAAAGTTTGCTGTTTCAAATTTACATTTACATTTACATTTAGTCATTTAGGTGCTTTTATCCAAAGCGACTTACAATTGGGGGATACATAAAGCGATTCTTCTTAAAGAGGCAAACAGACACAAGAAGTGGTTGTAATACCAAGTTCTTAGACATTGTTCAAATAAGTACAAGCTAGAAAGAGAAGGAATAAATAAAGAGATATAATTTATTTTTTTGTTGTTGATGAAGTCAAGTAACTTCGAAAGAGATGAGTTTTCAGCTGTCGCTTGAAAAATTGTCAGATTCAGCATTCCGGATAGGGTGGGAAGAACATTCCACCAGCCAGGAACGGTGAACGAGAATGTTCTGGAATAATGCTGTTCTTCTGAACTTTCTAATAATCAAAGAAGCCTGGAAAATCATGGTTTCCACAAGTGATTTCAGCAGATAATAATAAGAAATGTTCCTTCAACAAAATCAGCATATTAGAATTATTTCAGTGTGACACTGAAGACTGGAGTAATGACTGCTCTATACAATATATATATAGAAAAGAGTTATTTTAAGTAGTAATGTTATTTCACAATATTACTGTTTTTACTGTATTTTTGTTCAAATAAATGCAACCTTGGTGAGAAAAATCTTACTGATCCCAGACTTTCAAATGGTAGAGTATTTAATATGTATTTAATATCACTAGTGTGTTTAATTATTGCCAATAATTTATTATGTCAAAGCTTTGTTGTAGAAATTTTTGTCACAGTTGACTTTTGGAAAAGCAAGTGATCAGGTTTAAAAAGAGGGAGATCCCCCTGGAAAGCTTGATGTCAAGCCCTGTTAAAAGCAGGACCCATCTAATCTTTCCCCATATCTGACAAGAGTTAAGACAGGGTTTTTCCTGTTTCAGATGGGGTTGAGACAAAAAAATGGCAGCGCGGTGAGGGAGCCCCTCAGAGAGAGGACCCTCAGCAAAGGCTTCGCTGGCAAGCCCATCTGGAGTTCACGCACAATCACACTGTAGGAGACCTGACGTGGGACAAGATCTCCCCCACACTGGCTCGCTCTGACCGCCTTAGGACCCTGGTGCTGGGGGGCGTACCACACAGCATGAGACCACAGGTCAGCACTGAGAACCTGTTTATCAACCCTCTAAATGTGCATTTGTTTGTGTTTTTACCTCACAACATATTTCAGGCTGTCCTTGTATTGTTACACACCATCAGGCAGCTAATGTTCCCATGGCAACCATGTTAATGCTTGAGGGACTCTTAGTGTCACTGAAATAGGACATGATGTCTTGGTAATATCTTGTTTATGCTGTATTGCTATTTTCAGATATTCCCATGAGAACAGCGGTGCGTTTCAATCTTTGCTGGATCTTGTGTGTTTATCTGTCTTGTTCCTCATTGTCTCTTTCATGTATTCCCTTAGTTGTGGATGCGTTTGTCAGGGGCCCTGCAGAAAAAGAGAACATCAGAAATTTCCTACAAGGAAATCGTCAAAAACAGCTCTAATGATGACACCACAGCAGCCAAACAGGTACATGTCATCTCTGCCACGGATCTGATGTAGTAAGAGATTTATTTGAAATGAAGTCTATTGAGTTTTCTGAGAATCCTAAAAAAATGTATCATGGTTTTCACAAAAATAGTAGGCAGCACAACTGCTTTTAACATTGATAGCAATAAGAAATGTTTCTTGAACACCAAATCTTAACTTAATTTATAATGTAATTATAAATTATAATGGCTATTACAGTATCTTTAAATAAATAAACACATAAAAAGGGATCTCAAGATATGCATTTAAAACCGAACTATTTTAAATTTGACATCTGCTTCAATAACATTTTTGAATTATCTTAATTTGGGGATTTTTGCAGGTAACATTGATATGCATTTTATTTTTGATTTGTTTGATTGCTTCATTAGAAGATGTTCTTTTCAATTGAAAGCTCAAATTAATTCACGCATACAGACTCACCCTCAGACTTTACATAGCCATCTTCCAGTATTGATTTTATTATGGTTGTCTCTCTGTCTGTGCTGCAGATAGAAAAGGATCTTTTGCGGACCATGCCCACTAATGCGTGCTTCAGCACCATGTCGAGTGTGGGGGTGCCCAAACTCAGGCGGGTCCTGAGAGGGCTGGCGTGGCTGTATCCAGACATCGGCTACTGTCAGGGCACAGGCATGGTGGGAAGCAACCTTCTCACAGACTCTTTGTATCTCTGTTGTCCAACATTTGGGTCATCGGGTGTCAAACTCTGAGGTGTGTGTGTTTGTCTTTGATACAGGTGGTGTCCTGTCTGCTGCTGTTTCTGGAGGAGGAGGATGCTCTGTGGATGATGTGTGCTCTGGTAGAGGACCTGCTGCCTCCCTCATACTTCTCCTCCACGCTGTTGGGAGTTCAGACTGACCAGCGTGTGCTCAGACAGCTCATAGTGCAGTATCTGCCTAGTCTAGACCAGCTGCTGCAGGAGCATGACATTGGTGAGATTCAACAGCCTTGAAAATATTTAATGCACGTTACTTTTTTTAATTGGTTTTGCTCCAAAGAGTTATTCTTCCAAAATATGTGCAGAAAATGTAAAAAAGCATTCTAATGTTAATGTTTTCCCTCTTAGAGCTTTCTTTAATCACGCTGCACTGGTTCCTCACTGCCTTTGCCAGTGTGGTGGACATCCGCATCCTGCTGCGAATCTGGGACCTGCTCTTCTACGAGAGTTCAGTGGTGCTCTTCCAAGTTACGCTGGGCATGCTGAAGATCAAGGTTGTTTAACTTTGTAATAAAAAAAATCAAGCTTTCATATGTTAAACAAGTGTTGAGTGTTTGATTTGACACGCAGTCAATAACAATGGTTTCTTCTTGTGTTGTAAAGGAGGAAGAACTGGTATCATCTGAGAACTCAGCATCCATCTTCAACACACTCTCAGATCTGCCCAGTCAACTAGAGGACGGAGCGGCAGTGCTGGGTGAGGCTGTGCGTCTGGCAGGATCTCTGTCTCAGGAAAACCTGGATGCACACAGACACAAGCATCTTGCCTACATCCTGGCAGAGCAGGCCCAGCTCAACTCCGGCAACTCCCATTCCCTCCACACCAACCTCAACAAGGTTGAGAACATGAACAGCATCTTGGATCATCATCTGTGATGCCCACATTTTGACACACATTATTTGCAATATACAAAATGTGAAATCAGGCTCACTCATACTTGTGTGTCATTGTGCAGGTGGTCCGCAGACAAAGCCTGCGTAGAAAATCCACTCTGAGCTCGCTTCTCTGGGGGGAGGACGAGGTGGAGGCGCTAAAGGCCAAAAACATTAAACAGACGGAGCTGGTGGCAGAGCTGAGAGAAGCCATCAGTCGGACCGCAGAGCACTTTCACTGCTTGGACCCCCGCAACTGCAGCACTGTAAGAGCCACTCGATCACATGAATCACATTTTAGAATCTGTCAGGAGTAATTCGATTAGAAACAGAACATTTGCACTGAAACAGCAACACTGACTCATGTACCTGATGACTCACTGAGTTGTTTTGTTGAATTGACCAAGTCAAGTCACCTTTATTTATGTAGGGCTTTATACAATACAGATTGTGTCAAACAGGAAAATTGTTTGTCAGTAATGCAAGAGGACAGTAACAAACAGATGTGTTTTTTTTATTATAATAATATTTAGTATTAGCAATATTTTTGTTATTATAGGCCATCAATTTTTAGATTTTTGTTAACATTGGTTTGCACATTTCTCGTCTCTCTCTCTCTCTCTCTCTCTCTCTCTTTCTAGGGATTTGACTCCAGACTATTCTATGGAGAGCCATCAAAGGGATCACGAGAACTTCCTGGTTGTGTCTCGGAATCGTCGGAGACGAGCTAAAGCCTTGCTGGATTTTGAACGGCATGACGATGATGAACTGGGTTTTCGAAAGAATGACATCATCACAGTGAGCCCCTGCAGTTTCTGTCATCTAAACATGTTAATCGGTGCCTTGGCTTTGTTCCTTCACTGTATTTCTGTGTTTATTCTAAGATCATCTCACAAAAAGATGAGCACTGCTGGGTTGGAGAGCTGAACGGCCTGAGAGGTGAGCTGAGATATGCTTACAATACACATTGAGCTTGTCTTTGATTTTCAGAAATGGTTCCAACTACATTTATAATCTACATACAACTCATTACACCAATCAGTATTTCTCAAAAACCTTTTGTACCGTTAGGCTGGTTTCCTGCAAAATTTGTGGAAGTCTTGGATGAACGAAGTAAAGAGGTAAAAGCTTTGCTTTTTGGAGTTGCGTTGTGTCTTAATTCCTGTTAATAGGGGATAAACGTCTTAACTGTCTCATGCACACGTGTTCTTGTCATTCAGTACTCTCTGGCTGGAGATGACACCGTAACTGAGGCAGTGAATACTGGTCAGAGTCCACCCTGCGGGGGGGGGGTGGGGGGGTTGGTGGGGGGGGTGTCCTTCTCTCAAGGCCTCTTTCAGCACGGCCGGAAGAAGCCCTCCATACTGGGAGGACCCTGTCACCCGTGGCTCTTCATCGAGGAGGTAGGAGCAGGTTGTGTTTTCTAGATAAAGTAATATACATATAGATACATATACAGTGGAGAGCAAAATTAGAGAACAATCTATAAATGCTAGGGTTGTGCCGATAGACATCAGAGATATCGATGATAGCAAATGTCTTTGTCGATAGTCAAGACAATATTAGGCTCATTCGCCTATAAATGTATTAAATTATTATCATCATTAGGCGGCCTATTATTATCAAATTGCCCCGCTACTTCACTTCAGCACCGCATTTCACACTCGTGCAAATGAGGATTAGAGCCTGTAGCCGGTGACAGGCACAGACGTACATTGTCTGCTGATATAAGGCATTTCATTGCATTTTAACAAGTAATCTGAATGGCCTATATATGTGCAATCTTTTAGCCGAGCCCTCACTAACTGAGTTTAACTCCACAGTTATGTTAGAATGCATCTCATTCTTGTTTCTGTGGCAGTGCGTCGGGCTCGTCACTGGGCACGCGGCCCGGAGCTCTGTATGACTGATGTATCCGTTCAATTGAACTTTACTCCAAATATATGAACTTACCTGTTTTAAATACTTTATATTTAATGTGTTCGTCTATGTCCAATATTTAGTGTTAAACTGTTTGTCTTTAAAATAAATCTACTTTTGATTTTCACCATTGACTGATTTTGCAAAACTTTTAGACTGATAACTTCCGTGTGTCGATGCGGCAAACTTGTCACAGGACGTGCGGCCCTAATAGCGATGTATGACTGTTGTACCCGAATATATATATGAAATGGCTGTTTTAAATATTTTTATATTTAACATGTTAGTTTGTCAGTGTGTTTGAAAGTATATTATTTTGATTATTGGTGCTATCATAGGCTCTCTGTCACGTGCCCGCGTGGCTTAAAACACCTCTGATAAGTACTCTCTCTTGCCCCCACCCACCCACGCACTCAAGATAATATCGTGTATCGGCAAACTCACAGGCTGGCGATATGACGACTTGAAAAATTACCTTATCGCCCAACGCTAATAAATACTTAATAAATAAGGCATTTAAAAAAATAAAACTTTATTTTGTTGAAAACACAGTGATCAAATTTACATAACAGTAACCACTGTAGCACGAAAGATGATTACAACTAAAATGTTGGGAGGTTACAGCTGTCAGAAATTAGTAGGAAGTGTAGAGGCCCTTGCTTTGAATGATTTCAGCACATCTGTGGCCGCAGGACATCACTAGTTTCTCTCACTGCTCTTGAGTGATCTTGGTCCACTCTTCTTCATAGTTAAGTAACTGTAGTGTGTTTCTTAGCCATAACTTTGTCACCAAGGATTTTTCAGTCGGGTTTAGATCAGGACTCTGGGCCAGCCATTTCATTGTTTCAGTGTTATTAGCTTTAAGGAACTGCTTTACCTGTTTTGCGTTGTTACGGGGACATTGTCTTGCATGAAAATTGCTGGCTGATTAGGAGATGCTTGCAGGGAAGGTACCGCATGTTGCTGAAGAAAGTTCTGATAAATATTTGCATTCACTCTGCCATGTAGCTGCATAAGAGGCCCAACTCCTGCTGCATAAAACATCCCCCAAACCATGACACTTCCTCCTTCACTTTTCACTGACTTCTTTATGCACTTGGGGTTCAGTCATTTCTCAGTTTGACGCTGAACAAAATGTTTCCCATCAGACCCAAATAAATAATAAACTTGCTCTCATCACTAAAGTGAACTTTGGACCAGTTCTCCTCTCTCCACACAACATGCTCCTCAGCAAAGGTGAGCCTAGCCTTTTGATTATTTCTGTTAATGAGAGGCTTGATCACTGAAGAGTGCACTTTCAGTCTGTCTTCTCTTAAACGTGCCAAGACAGATCCTAACCTATTCAGCGCTGAACTGGCGAGCAATTCCAGCTGCGGTGTTGAACCGATTCCCCACTGAGAGTCTCAGCATTATCCTGTCCTCTCGTGCATTTGTCTTACGTGGACGACCAAGCCTTTTTGGGGGACTTGAATTAGTGTCATTGTAAAGCTACAATATTCTAGAAATCACAGATTTAGAATGACCAACTTCTCTTGCAGTGGCTGCAAGGGTCATTCCTTTGGCCTTCATCTGGACCGCCTCCTTTTGCTGGGTTTCAGGCACCTTAAGGAGTGCTGCCAGTTAAATAGGGTTTGTCATATAATTAAGGAAATTAGCACCATGTGCCAGATTAACACCAATAACTTGGAGGTATCTGTAAGTTTTCTCTCATTTTTTAAATATCTAATTTAAGTTTTTTATACTGTGCTTCAGAATACAATTAACTTATGAAATTTGCTTTAAGAAACTGCCCTTCTACTCCTTTTAGGATAACTTCAAATAGGACTAAGCAGTGACCTTGACATTTAGGAAATTGTAGGTTGTTCTCTGATTTTGATCTCCACTGTATTTCAAGTGAGTGAAAGAGTTGTGGTTGTGTGTGTGTTGATCACAGGCAGCCAGCAGAGAAGTGGAGAGAGACTTCAACTCAGTCTACTCCAGACTGGTGCTCTGCAAGACCTACAGGTGAGACATGTAGTTACATAAGATCCAACCTTCTCTAAATCTTCATAATGGAGCTTTGCTGATGTGACAGCCACGTCGTCTTTTTAGGTTAGATGAAGATGGGAAGGTGCTCACACCTGAAGAGCTTCTTTACAGGGTGAGTTTTACAAAAAATATTTTATCAGCGATTAGAGCGGTTGAGCACTGGTTTTACGTTTGTACATTGAGCGCTCTCTGTCTGTCTGTCTTAGGCAGTGCAGTCTGTCAACATGAGCCACGACGCTGCACACGTACAGATGGACGTCAAGTTCCGCTCGCTCATATGTGTGGGCTTAAAGTAAGTCATCCTGCTGTTATACCATCTTTTTATGTTTTCTCTTCCCACAGTGCATGTGTGTGGCATATACTCTCTTTATCTGCATGTGTGTTATGTCAGTGAGCAGGTGCTGCACCTCTGGCTGGAGGTATTGTGTTCCAGTATGAGTGCCGTGGAGAAATGGTACCATCCCTGGTCTTTCCTACGTAGTCCTGGCTGGGTTCAGATAAAGTGTGAACTCAGGTAAGACTAAGCCTCTGGGCTGAAATTGAGCTCATACATCATTCAGAAAGAAGTGTAAACTGAAACATAATTGTACAATTTAAATGAGAAATGTTCAAATTTGTTTGTTTTTATTTAATTTTCAAAATTAATTCTGTTGTAAAATAAAAAAAATTATTTTATTATTATTTAAAAAAATGTAAAGTCATATGTTCTGATAAGCCATAGTAATTCATTTTATTAGCAAATTTAGTTCACAAATTGGTCGAAATTCCTAGTTTATTATTAATAATAAATTAGTTTATTTATTACCAGTGCTCCATTTTAATCATCTGAATAAAATAAATCAGATTAGGGTTCAAGTGCATACTGCTGAAACCCTATTGTAATTGTTAGAATGGTCAAAGATCAGCAATCTCCACCTAAAACTGATCGGGCAGACCAAACCGTAAGTCATAGAGACTTGTATAGAGATTGAATTTTCCCCTTTGGACAGCTATAACAGGGTCATTTAGAAAAGGGGCGGGGCCAAATATACCCAAAAGCCTATAAATCCTAAAGGAAAACTCAAAACTAGGTGAGCACATGTGACACATGGTGCTAAACAAGCATGCAAAGTTTCATGGCGATCGGACCAAAGGTGGCGCTATAACAAACATAAATGTTAATAAATATAGTATTTCTAGGGTAAATTACCTGGAATTGCCAAAAAGGCTCTTTTTAATCATTTAATTAGCTGGTTTCAGGCTTGTTAAATAATACATAGTTTTTTTCCTTGTGCTTAAATGTCTTAAAATGCTTGAACCCCAGTTATCGCTGCTTGCAGCTATATTTTTTAATGTTTTTAAAAGAAGTCTCTTACCAAGGCTTGATGAAAAATACAATAAAATTGTGAAATATACATATATTAGAATTTATCATAAGCCGTCAAATTTGTGAGCAAATTAAGTCTCAAATGATCTGTAATTTATATTAATTGTAATATAAATTGTTTAAAGCCCATCTGTGTGCTAGAAACGACTGCCATAAATGTTATTTTGGTTGATTTTGAGTGCATTACTGACATGGGTTTGTATGTGCTACTTTCAGAGTTCTCTCAAAGTTTGCCTTCAGTCTCTCCCAAGACTGTGAGCTGCCTACCAAAAAAGAGGTGAGAAATTGGCACTTCCTCCACTCACATTCACTCAACATCTCACATGTCCTTCCACACACAGAGGCTAACATGCATCTGAGTGTTTGTCTGCCATTCCAGAAGTCTCCTGTTCTCAAATCAGAAGTGGTGGATGTCTTGGTACAACATCACCTCTTTAGTTGGGACCTCTAGGTAATGCTGGCAACTAGTTACTAGCCTGCTGCTTGATAATTAGCTGCAGAAGCAGCAAGTGGTGGTAGTAGTAGTGTGTCCTGGTCTTCTGTTCACTGCTGTTTACGTAGTGGCTTCACAGAATGTGAACTAAACCTCTAAAAAACAGTTTAGCAGCTTTTGTGTGGAATGCTAATGAAACCCTTAAGCAAATACTGCTCTCTGTTTAGTTCAGACAGACGCTCGTATGCCAGTGTACTTGGAAAGATAAAGGCCTGCTCACACCAAGTCCTATGCAACTAAATGGCAAAAAGTAATTTTGCACCAGAACTATTTACAAATGAAACTTAATAGTGATTTTTTTTAGATTGTTTAATCACTTTAATCACCAGTGCTCCATTTTAATCATCTGAATAAAATAATTTAAAAAAATTTTTTGAAAGAAGTCTCTTAGCAAGGTTGCATTTATTTGATCAAATACAGTAAAACAATACTATTGTGAAATATTAATAACATTAAGTTGTTTTCTATTTTAAAGGGGTCATATGATGCTATTTTAAAGATCATTATTTTGTGTATTTGGTGTAACAGAATATGTTGATATGTTTTAATGTTCAAAAAACACATTTTTTTCAAATACTGTACATTATTGTAGTATGCCCCGCTTCTCTCAAACGCTTCATTTTCTACAAAGCCCCTCCTTTGACAAGCGCAGTCTGCTCTGATTTGCTAGCTGACCCAGTGCATTGTGATTGGTTGAACACCACAAGCACGCGTCGGAAAGGTAACTCACGCCCCTTACCATAAGCGCGAGCTTCATCTTTCAAAATAAATAAGACAGTAAATAATGTCATTAGTTTACCATCAGTTCAAGCCCGAAAGGGCAATAGAGTCTCGTGACAGACACAGTGATGATGCAGTCCACAAGCCGCGGTTAAGACAGCTGACGTGCTGTGATTTCTTTCGGACATCGTTTCACTCGCCTGTGATGTGACCTGTTTCCCCTCTCACACACCACACACACACACACACACACACACAACGCGTTACTCTGCGCTGCACAAAACTCCGCGTTTGAACAGTCAGTAGCAAATACTTAAACTATTAAGGAAACATACTTACAGTAGCTGATTCAGTAAGTGCCAGATTGTCATAGCAAAGTCTGAATTGACCCTTTTTTTTTTTTTTTTTTGAAATAGCCTTTGTGCACAGCAAGCCTTGTACTCTTCTAGGTTCAAAAAACTGTCGTCCATAAAATGCGTTTGCACAAATTCGAACATCTGGGTTGTGTTGCTCTGTTGTAAATAAATCTTAACCAATGATTCCTAATTGCATCTACTTCCGGAAGGCCAATTAAAGTGCTTTTGCTCTCGCCTAGAAACACACAGCTTCTCCCAGACATGGCTGCATCAACACTAACTGTGGCTACTGAAACCAAGCCTTCTTTCTTTGCATGCACATTTGGGCGCATTATGCTAATATCTCCACATAGTGACATAGATATGTGGGGCGTGTTAGAACGAGCCGTTTTAGGTAGGCATGGCTGACTCTTAACTTTTTGAGACTTTAGTCTTTGTAACTTTACAGATCTTCTTTATGCACCAAGAGCTTGTAACACTCCAAAGAGAAAGGAAAAATTTTAATCGCATCATATGACCCCTTTAAATATATTTATTCCTGTGATGCAAAGCTGAATTTTCAGCAACATTACTCCAGTCTTAAGTGTCACATGATTCTTCAGAAATCATTATAATATGATAATTTGATGCACAGGAGACATTTATTATTATCATAATCAATGCTGAAAACAGTTGTGCTGCTTAATTTTTTTGGAAACCATGATACATTTTTTTTTCAGGATTCTTTGATGAATAGAAAGTTCAAAAGAACACTATTTCCAAATGTCTTTACTGTTACTTTTGATCAATTTAATGTGTCCTTGCTGAATAAAATTGTTTATTTTAATATGTTGATGCGAACTCATTGGAAGATGCCACTCTCAATTTTATTTATTGGCATCTTAACATTTGAAAAGTCCTTTTAGGATAGAAATTTTGTTTAATTTAAAATCTTGTCATGTATAAGTTCAGACTGTGTGAAAAGATTTTAGGGGTGAGTATTCTGGGTGTCTTGTTCTGACAGAGATAAGTTGCTGTCACCTTCAGTGTGGGAATTGCCAGGTATTGCAAGGAATGATGTTGTGATTATGAATTATGCATGCTCAGAAAAGTCCTCTTTTTAGTCTGGATTTAGACTTGATGCTGATGGGAGGCTTTACTGTTGTCTGTAAGCAGCATTGGGAAGCATCACCTGGTGTTAAGAATTCCTCAGTGACTCCACATTCACCTGAAACATGAGACCATTAGTTCTAATGTTAGCTTGAGGAATCTCCACTCTGACCTTTAGCTCTGTCACCCGTGACCTTGTCTTGACTCGAGCTTCAAGCACTTGAGTGCAATGTCTAATTAGAGTAAGATAGTCATGAAAATCAGCAAGAATGCTGAGCACAGCCATTTGTTTTAATTAGTTCAGCCATTCGAGGCAACGGAGCAGTTTAATCAGTGCAGTGCAGATGTGAAGACACATTACCGAATGGCTCACTTTACCCCACTCTTTTTCCAGGAGAAGGAGCAGAGGCCTCTGAAGGAGGGAGTTCAGGACATGTTGGTGAAACATCACCTCTTCAGCTGGGACATAGATGGCTAAACCATCACACACTTCCTGTGAGCTGCACACATAGACCAAATCACTCTTCATCTGCAGAAAAACAGGGATCACACGTGAAATTCATGTTCATTTGTTGTACAGCTTCATGTCACATGGGTGTAATGTGAGTTTGTGTGTCTTGGCACAATAGTTTAACTTTTTGTGACTTGTAAGAGTCTGTCTGTACGGAGTCCTTTGCCAAGACTTCACACAGAATCAGACTATGCCTGCAAACACTTCCTCTCCTCCAAAGCTACATAAATGTTGCACCATTTGGGGCACGATTACAGTGGTCATGAATGAATGTAGGATTTGCACCCTTTTGTCCATTTACTCTCAAGTAGTCTTGAGTGCCAGTGATCTGTGGATAAGATGTCGGTGCAGCTGTTATGCTCCTGAAGGATTGATTTGAAAAGCTAATTCAGTGTCTGAATGGTCACGTTTGTGTATATCAGGTATGTACAATTAGAGATTAAACACTAGAAATTTCATAATCTAAGCAATGTCAAACGCACTTCAGAGGAATTTCCAATTATGATGGTTTCCAATAGCTGAATTGGATCTCTTAATAAATGTCCTGTGGTTACCACCTCACATCCGTAACATCCAATTACATCACAGAGAACTGGGTTTGGCTTTTTTTGAGATGTGAAATAGATGAAGGTCCAGTGCTGCATTATAGTTTACATGTAGTCATAATGGACCACTCTGAATTATAGACGTCTGTCAAGAGTGATGCAGAAGAGCCTTGTGTGTCTTCTCTGAAAGAGCCTGCAGTGGCACAATTAGATGTTACAGTAAATGAAAGTAAAAGGGTCCATTTTATAGTTCTTGTAATTGGTAGACATGGTTGTTTTAAACCAAAAACTAGTCTGTAATGGTTGAGTATGACCAAACTCGCAGGGCTTTAGATCATATCCAATCATTGATGTGTACGTAAACAATAAAAAAAAAGTCTATATCTGTAAGAATTTGTGTGCTTTTGTCTTTTTTGCGTGACAACTATAAAACAGTCAACAGAGACAGGAAATGTGGACCAACCAGAGGTCTTCAACATGGGATTGTTTGAACTTATTTTGTGAAAAAATTCATTTGTATTGAAGTCACAATGAAACTGAGGTCCCTGCTCCATGTTTAATCCCACAAAGGGGCATTTGTTCTGATAACGGTTGAAGACCCCTGGACTAGATAGCCAAACACTGACCAGCAAAAAGAGAATCACACACACTGCTGAAATGGTCAACATCAGTTTATTTGTATATTGGTTGTGGAAAATTCACAAAACGCAGAGAACGGTCCAGGTATCATATTGGGTTTAAATGCTAAAGCGCAGTAAACAGTAAAACCATCTGAAAGAATTTACAGCAAGTGTTGTAGAGGCCTGTCGATCACAGCTGGGGAAAACAAAATGTTTAGAACAACTTTTCTTAACAACTGGCACTGGTTTGTAACGTTTCCCAATGAGGAACTATTAAGACACATTTTATAACCTTAAGATCTACATTCTGTTCTTCTACCCTTACTCTCCGTTTCACTGACTGGTCTGAAGTATCTTATTTGATCATTTGAGAAAGTTTCCAGTACCTGAGCCAAGTCTGCCAGGCCTGATAACGCTCGTGATTTGCTAAGCTTGACCATGGATTTGGGGAAGTGTAAATAGACTGTAATTCGAGATAATTAGCAATGAGTGTGATTAGATTTTAAAGCGCGTTTAATTGCCAACTCACATTTCACACTAAACTAGCTGCCAGCAAACTCTGCAGTCACAATGTCTAAAGCCCCCACTGAATTCAGGTCATAACACCTACCGAAAGCATCGGGAATCCATCCAGTTCTTATCGTCATAGTCCACAATAACAATGCTAATTCAAATTAAATGCAATTGTGTGACAAGTCTTGTTAATAGTCCCTTAAAAACAGTTAGCTACATAATTTCCAATGGGATTATCCTAAAAATGTGATAAGAATGACATAGAACAAGTACATGATCTCATGTTCAGTCAAGTTTATCCTGAAGTTGACATTTACAGCCAAAACAGAACCACCATGCAGTATGTGTCCTATAGTCGCAGTATCTACGGTATGGACAGTCTACAAACACACGCATGTCTTATAATAAATTAGAATTCACAAAACAATGTGCATGTTGGTTCTGTGAACTCTTAAGCCTCGTCATCAAAGTGGTCTGGTCCATGTGGGCAGGTAAAAGGTGCGAGTAAAACATGGAGGGCAAACTGGACTCTTGAAAGGAGGAGTTTAGCAGCCCCCGACCGCACCAGCGAGGGTCACTGTGGAGTTACTTTGAGGTTTGCCTTTGTGCCGCTGACCTCCTCGTCTTCTGCCTCCAGACTTTGGCTTCAAGAAGAAAGGAGAAAGGAAGTTAGAAGATGATTGTTGACTTCGAAAACTTTACACTTGATCCTGCTAAGGCAACATTTACCACTTTATACTGCAGTAGAATAAAATATATAATAGTAATAAGCAGCTCCACTGAATAATTACACTGTAAGTGCATGTAGTTTACAGGCTTAATATAGTTCACGAAACCTAAAACTAAAGCCATTAACCGAAATTAAATTTTAAAAACTTAGTAGCAGTTCATCAGAATTAATCAATTTGATTCTATGCAACTAGAAACAATACAGAAAGATTTGAATTTTGTTCATTTGAATTCTATATGGTTATTAATTGAAATGTTTCAACTGTTGAGTTGGTATTCATTCAAAATCATACAGATAGCCAGAATTGTACAATATGAAAAAAAAGTATAATTTTGGCTCCAAAACAAATTTCAGAAAAATTCAAAAATATAAAAAGCCACAAAAAAAAAAAAAAACAAAACCCACAAAAAAAAAAAAAAAATTCACATATTCATCCATCTGTCATTGTCAGCCAAACAGATCATTGTAACATTGCCCAAGAGAATTAAAACCATCACCCAAAATACTTGCAATCGGTGCCTAAATGCACAGTAACAGGAACACTACAGTGTTCATTATCATGTGTACTGAGACAACTCCCCAACTAACAAGAATTAAACAACACCCTCTCAGTCACAAGCCTCACTCATTCCCATGCCACAGTTTCATTTGGGTAAAAGATGCATCATGCACTGTCCTTTCAGGATGTTGAGACTATAAACAGCACTGTGAGGGGGTATTTAGCAGTCTTGGTGGGAATGAGTGTGTCCCTTGCGGTCCCTTGTTTTACCTTGTTCTCTTTGTTTTGAGGGTCTTCCTCCATTTCTGTCTGAAGCAGTGAGAGTGAAACAGCGAAAGCATAACGGAGAGTTTTACGGGAAATAAGGAGGAATGAAATGAAAGCACAGGTGAAGAAAAGCATGATGTAGGTGAAGAAAAGTAAATATTTCATGTGAATCAAAAGGAAAATGAAAGCAGGTGGAGTGAAGGGAAAAAGTGATCGAAAGCTATTAGACTGGACAGATCAGACAAAACACAGCAGGAAGACAAATTGCCTTATAAATCTGAGCAGAACACACCTTACATTTAGTATTCTTCCCCTCATCTGTTGTTATTACCTGCTGTGGTACACTTTGCTGAGAGGCTGGCGATCCTGTGCTAGCACTCTCCTCACTGGACGGGGCCACTCCATCCTCTCTTCTAGCCGGGGCTTTCTTTGTTGACTGCATCTTGATTTGGGGAGGTTTAGAGTTTGACGGCTGATTATTTGTTGACAAGAGCAACTACAAGCCAAAAGAACAAAAGTGATCAACTTTGTTTAAACCGTTTGGTATATTATATTACAAACCCAATTCCAAAAAAGTTGGGACACTGTACAAATTGTGAGTAAAAAAGGAATGGAATAATTTACAAATCTCATAAACTTATATTTTATTCACAATAGAATATAGATAACATATCAAATGTTGAAAGTGAGACATTTTGAAATGTCATGCCAAATATTGAATCATTTTGGATTTCATGAGGGGGGGGGAGGGGGCGACACATCCAAAAAAGTGGTACAGGTAGCAACAAAAAATTTTTTTAATAAGAGGCTGGAAAAGTTAAATGTACTTATAAGGAACAGCTGGAGGACCAATTTTGCAACTTATTAGGCCAATTGGCAACATGATTGGGTATAAAAAGAGCCTCTCAGAGTGGCAGTGTCTCTCAGAAGTCAAGATGGGCAGAGGATCACCAATTCCCCCAATGCTGCGGCGAAAAACAGTGGAGCAATATCAGAAAGGAGTTTATCAGAGAAAAATTGCAAAGAGTTTGAAGGTATCATCATCTACAGTGCATAATATCATCCAAAGATTTAGAGAATCTGGAACAATCTCTGTGCGGAAGGGTCAAGGCCGGAAAACCATACTGATGCCTGTGATCTTCGGGCCCTTAGACGGCACTGCAGCACATACAGGAATGCTACTGTAATGGAAATCACACCATGGGCTCAGGAATACTTCCAGAAAAAATTGTCGGTGAACACAATCCACCGTGCCATTCGGCGGCGAAACTCTATAGGTAAAAAAAGAAGCCATATCTAAACATGATCCTGAAGCGCAGGTGTTTTCTCTGGGCCAAGCCTCATTTAAAATGGACTGTGGCAAAGAAAAACTGTTCTGTGGTCAGACGAATCAAAAATTAAGTTATTTTTGGAAAACTGGGACGCCATGTCACCCGGACTAAAGAGGACAAGGACAACCCAAGTTGTTTCAGCGCTCAGTTCAGAAGCCTGCACCCCTGATGGTATGGGGTTGCATGAGTGCATGCGGCATGGGCAGCTTACACATCTGAAAAGGCACCATCAATGCTGAAAGGTATATCCAAGTTCTAGAACAACATATGCTCCCATCCAGACGTCGTCTCTTTCAGGGAAGACCTTGCATTTTCCAACATGACAATGCCAGACCACATACTGCATCAATTACAACATCATGGCTGCGTAGAAGGATCCGGGTACTGAAATGGCCAGCCTGCAGTCCAGATCTTTCACCCATAGAAAACATTTGGCGCATCATAAAAAGGAAGATGCGACAAAGAAGACCTAAGACAGTTGCGCAACTAGAAGCCGGTATTAGACAAGAATGGGACAACATTCCTATTCCTAAACTTGAGCAACTTGTCTCCTCAGTCCCCAGACGTTTGCAGACTGTTATAAAAAGAAGAGGGGATGCCACACAGCGGTAAACATGGCCTTGTCCCAACTTTTTTGAGATGTGTTGATGCCATGAAATTTAAAATCAACTTATTTTCCCCTTAAAATTATACATTTTCTCAGTTTAAACATTTGATATGTCATCTATGTTGTATTCTGAATAAAATATTGAAATTTGAAACTTCCACATCACTGCATTCTGTTTTTATTCACAACTTGTACAGTGTCCCAACTTTTTTGGAATCGGGTTTGTATATTAATGATTTATATAGTGCCTTTCCAAAACCCAAGGTCACTTTACAAAATCATTAAAAATAAATAATAGCTAATACATTATGCTATAAATAAAATATAGACAAGAATATTTATTTACAACAATAAACTAAATGCAGAGCACAAGAAAAACAAAGCAAACTAATCTAAAACAACAAGACAAAAACGCAACACCATAAAACATTCTGAAAAAGTAAAACTCATAACAATATCCTTATAAATAATAAAGTAAAATAGTTCGTAATTATTATTATGCCAGCTTCTATTTCATAATCCTCATCTGCTAGCCGAAAACTACTGAAACACTCCCATGCATTGGGTTGTGATCTACACCCTCAAAGTCTTATGCCTCATGAAGCTGACCTTCGTGATGGTGCCCACAGCTTTAGTTCTTCCCTCTCTGAACACGAGCCTCTGGTCTATGTGCAGGTACTCTGGGGTTTTAATGAAGCGGAAGTGTACGGTAGCTTTGTCTCCTGTGCGTAAGCAGTCACTGGTCATAGAGAGGATAGTGGCTGTTTGCCTGATGCTACCGCAGTGCACTGTGGGAAGGAAGAGACAAGTGAGAGAAATGATAAGAGATACATCTCATATTTGCATTTAAGAGCGTGCAGGTGCATGTTATCTCACCCATTGCTTGATATCTAGGCGAGATTGTGGTCGGGTGATGTAAAACTAGTATCTCAGCCTCAAACTCCCAGTATGCCTGCGGGTTTAATCGTGGTGACACCATAACCATGCCCTTCCTTATTGAGGAGCGCTTGATCTGAAGGAGAGCGAAATAAGGAATACTGTAATGAACAGCAAGATATATGAGATCCAATTTATGAACAAATGACTCTGAACCAATTTCAAAAAGATTCACAAACAGATTCACTGAAGGATTCACTGAGCGAATCGGATTCAGAGTAAATCGCTTGCAACTGATTCTCTTATGCCGAGTTCACACTGCATGATTTTCAAACTCGTCGGATCACCGTTGTTTTCACACTGCGTGACTATCTGGGGTAGCATTCAGTTGCTGCTGTGTTCACACTGCACGATGGATCAGCGACAGGGGGTTTCACATTGCGTGACTTCACAATAGGAAGAATCGCCTATTGTGCGATTCTTCTCGAGTTCTCGAGCGAGACTGGAATTATTAAAAAAAAAAAATATATATATATAGCCCGCAAATTGTCTGTGAGCTGACTTCCAGCTACAAGGAGAAAAGGAAAAACAGATTATGCAGGAGGGAGATGCAGGGAACAGGGATTGGGTGTTCTGCAAAGAGAGTTGGCGGTAAATCATTTTGCAGTAACTGTAGGCTAATGCTGATGTTGTGGCTGGTCAAGCAAATGTTTGTGCTTGTTTCTGTATGATATAATTGTTCATATATCTATTAAAATACTGATATTCTGGTCTATAACTCCTCCCCGAACTTCCCTCTGCCCTGTATCTTGGTCTCTCATTGGCTGTAGGTCATCATTTTCAGTCAGAACTCATTTCACACAGCGTGATTGTGAATCGCCACAGCTCCAGATATTTAGCATGCCAAATAATTTGCGGGCGTCGGCGACGTGTCGGCGATTCCCTCAGATCGCATCTTTGATAATTCAATTAACGTGATTGTCACTCGCGTGAACGAGCACCGATTTGCCTCCGGTTTCGGGCATTTGTCGACGATTTCGCAAAACCTGTCGGCGAGTGAAAAATCGGGCTAAAATCGTGCAGTGTGAACTCCGCATTACTGAACTGATTATTCAATTATGTCCCATTAAAAATTAATCAGGAACTGTTAGCTATAATTAATAGTACATTTAGCAGTGAGGTCCAATTGTAATTTAAACAGTATTTGTTTCCAAACAGGGAGAAGAAAGATTCCCACAAAACAGTGTATTTGATATATATATAGATTATATATATATATATCAGGTCACTAAGAGACAACGTCAACTGGGAACTTCTGAAAAAACATCTTTGAGCAATTCTGTAATTTGTCAACTAAAATAATTTGGCTCCTCAATATTTAATTCCATTTTGTTTGGAACCCACACCACATACCTTTTTCAGAGCAAAAGAGGCCGTCTGTCCACCCCGGACCTCTTTTACAGGCATCCTCTTGCGGTGAATGGATTTGACAGTGATGGGTAGGAAAGCACCCAAAGGGTCTGGTCCAAGAAGCAAAGTGTCATTGAGTCGGATCAGCCCTCGTAGCGTGGTCCCAGACACTACTGTTCCTACACCCTGGCCAAAAATAATTGGACTGATGAGAGAGGGGAGACATATAAATATATAAACGGAGACAGACAGCGTGCTTACAGGTACTGAATAGGTGTCATCTATCTGGAACTCAGCAGGCTCGTGGTCTTTAAATGAGCTTCTGGAGGAGAGCAGGTTCAGGAACATCTTCAGCAGGTCCATGTTCTCCCCTGTGACGTTAGAGATCTGGAAGATGGGACATATTCTGCAAAACAAACAAAAATATGTGAGTCTGGAGAATAATTGGAGCGACAAGTCAGACTCAGCAATAAGCAAAAATGTGTATTGTGGGGCATCACCTCTCAGAACTGAAATTGGATGCCGTGACGATGACATCATCTTTGTTCTGGACTAGGACAGGGATCTTTCTGCAGCCTGGAGACTTTAATATCTTCTGCAGGAGCTTCAAGGTCTCTGAAAAGACAGTGTTCATTAGTATGGCAGTACGTGCAATATTCCATCATTTAGTTTATATTATGCAAATGGCATTATTTGTGGACTCATGGGTCACCTTGAAGAATATTAGCTGGACACATGTCAATCTTAGTAACCACCACAAAGACGGGAACATTGAGAGCTAATGCCAAACCCAGGTGCTCTTTGGTCATGCCAACAATTCCTGCATTACTTCCAATCTGTGCAAGAGAGAGATGGAGTCAATTTAAAGATGTCAACGATCGTTAACCCATTCTGTTGCAAACCCTAGTAAGCTGCCCACTTTGGCCACACTTAAATGTACTCCCAACATGAAGTTTGGTCCAAACCATTCCTTACAAATTATGCCACATTTTAGCTCAAATTTAGGATGGCCAACACAGCTGAGGGAGATTTACTTTTGATTTTAAAGTCAAATAAATTAAAATGCACTATTTTGACCAGTATTGCTTGTTATAACATGCTAATGTCAGACTACTAAAAATCAATTGTGGGCAACAGTGAGTCTAGTCATTTCTCATGTGTCTCACTCATACAATTTATGCAATGCAATGAGTGACTGTTTTGCTGCCCATGAAGAACGTTTATGAAGTTTCATTTGGTTAGGATGCTGCCATTGAAGGAAACAAAGCTGCCTATGAAGAAATCAAGGTAGCTCACTGGGTTTTGAAACTGAGCTTTTTGCCCCTCCTTACCATCAGCATGCAGAAATCAGGCAGATGGCCGGTCATTCCAAACACAGTTGTCTTGAGGTACTTCTCATGGCCGGCAAGGTCAATAAAGGTAATGACTTTAGAAGACTTCTCACAGATCTTGGTCCAATCCAGGCTGCCTCCGTGACTGTCAGGTTTGTTGACTACCTGGCCTTCTTGATCAAATCCCAGGATGTCGTTGCCCACGCTGCTGGTGCGGCCACTCTCCATTTCATGCTTGTGCCTGAAGAGCTTCTGTCGTGCAAAGCCACGTCCATTATCCAACTCTCCATGAGTCAGCACACCCAGCAGAGTGCTCTTACCGGCGTCCACATTCCCCACTACAGCCACCCTGAGGAAAACACCATCATGACTTTGAGTTAAGCCTGGAATACACTACAAGATTTTTGCCCAGAATTTCCGCCGATTTACGGTCTGGAGAAGTTGACGCTAGTTCCCGAAAGTCAGAGCCAGTCTGCAGATTTGAGTTGACAGAGTCCATAGAAAATCGTGTAGTGTTTGATGGTCACAGACACAGATTTTTTAGCATCAGATTATGATTCCATCCAGTCGGAGGAAATCAAACATGTTTGATATTTTCAGCCGATTTTAGCCACTTAGAACACGTGTTGGTTTCATTTGTCACGCATCTCCTAGCAACAAGGTGCACGTTTCTGCGTGAGTTTGTTGTGATCGGAACATCTTCTTGTAGTGTGTAATCCCCAGTTGTGTAGTGTATGATGGACGGTTTTCCTTTGTCACTATTTACAAAGTCGGTAAGTGTGTGATGCCTAGTGTTTGTAAAATCTGTTCAGATTTTAAAAGTCATGTAGTGTATTCCAGCCTACAATCAATAAGGTAAAAGCTTCTTGGAATAAGGGAACATATAACGATGTCCCCTTTAATACAATAGAGCATGATTCATATGAATCTTTTGATATGCTACACTAATGTTCAAAAGTTTGGGGTTGGCAAGATTTAAACTTGTTTTTGAAAGATGTCTCTTATGCTTACCAATGCGGTGGTTATTTTATCGGTTTATTTGAACTGTAAAATTGTGAAATATTTACAATTTAAAATTAATGTTTCCTATTTGAATATATCTCAAAATGTAATTTATTTCTGTCATGGCAAAACTGAATTTTCAGCAGCCAATACCCCAGTCTTCAGTGTCACATGATACTTCAGAAATCATTCTAATGCTGATTTGATGCTCAAGAAACATTTCTCATTATCAATGCTGAACAGTTGTGCTGCTTAATATTGTGAAAACCGTGATATTTTTTATTTTTTTTTGGATAAATAAATACAATTCCTTGATGAACAGAAAGTCAAAAGAACTATGTTTATTTGAAATGGAAATCTTTAGTAACATTATAAATGTTTTTATGGTCACGTTCTACCAATTTAATGTCTCCTTCCTAAATACAAGTTTTCATTAACTTTTGAAAGGTTGTGTACATTCTTGCTCTTTTTGGATTCACTTTTCTTGCTCTTTTGCATTGTCAACATTCATTGTATGGAAAATAGCAGCCTGGATATTCTCCTAAACATCTAGTTTTATGTTCCACAAAAAAAGACCAAGTGTTTATTTTTGGTTAAACTGAACTGTGACTTTAATTGCAGAAAAAGCCCATTTTCTCATCACTCACCTAACCTCCAGGAAGTCAGCTTCTCCCACCCGACGGCGAATAAGGTAATCTCTGACCTGGCCGCCAGCTTCAGTACGCTCTCTCAACAGGATGAGGTCTGCCTCGATCTGCTCACACATGGACCTTACTGTGGCCACAGACGCCTGCATATCACTCTCATTCAAACCATAGTCTCCTCCATCTGAAAGAGTGAAAGAGACAAGCTGGTGGGTACTTATAAAAAAATAAAAAAATAAACCTAAATTGAGTCTCACTGCTCTCATCTCAGTTTCTCACCTGAACCCACCCCCAAGACATAGATGGTCTCCCCGCAGCCCTCGTCCATCCTCTCACGCAGTTGCCGTAGTAATAAGTCATACTGTTCCCCATTGGGACTGACCAGGGCTAGCTATGATACACAACAGAAAAGAATGCTATTAAACACAGAATGACTGTGGAACAACATTCCTTCCATTTGTTTTGTTAGCTCAGTCTGACTCAACACCAGTGTAAATAAAGTACAAAGTCATCAATGGACTCGGAGTTGCCTGACTTTACTGCATGTTACATCAGTTGTTATGTGGAGTAATGTTACACAAGCCAAAGCGATTAAGCTTCATGCAAAACACCCTTCAGCAAAAACAGTGCTCAGCTCCAGCCATAAAAAAACAGATCCACTCCTCAAGTCTAAAACTGTCTGATGAATGATAAGAAGGCAGCTGCCACAGCAGAAAACATGATCAGTCATCTGCCCTGGTTCCCACATCCATCAAGGTTGAGCACTGGTGACTATGTAGACCTAAACTGCTTTATGAATAGCTGACGTGTCAAGCCGGGTCGTGCGGTGATATGCTATACATCTTCTATTTAAGAAAGGAGAAAGAAAAATGTTTTAATTCTTGTTTAATTATAACGCATGTACTTCTAGTACGTCATAATAATTGAAAGACTACATGGAATATTTGTACTTCTGTATTACCTATTAGGCATTAGGTATAAGTACTTATTTCTTAGCAATTAGTAACCATGCCTATAATTTTTAATACACACAAACACATACAGACAACTATATTGTATGGTAACACATCACACTAATCTTATGTCATGTGTCATGATTAGTCAGAAGTGTTCAGACTGAGACATCAGAGTTCGATTACTAGAAAGATTAAAACTTCTTCTAGTGTCAACTGGAATGCACGCTAGTGTCTAAAACAAGGGAAACTGTAATAAATGCTTTGAACTATTCTATTCTAAGAAAAAGAACCAGAACTAGATATTAGTAAAACTGAAATAGGTGCCAAAAACAATCAAATTCATACTATTTGGAATAAATGGTGGATATGTGAAATACAGAACCTAAATTTGTCGTTTATAACCTGTAATTATGTAGTAGTTACTTGTATATAAGTAGCTTCTAGTGATATTGAAATGAATGCTAGTTACTATTGTATTACTTACTAGTATTTAAAAATAATAATAGAAACATTAAAATATTTTTTTAAGTAACAAAGCGATACTATTATAATTTTTATTTGTATTTTGAGGTAATTTTACTTTATATATTTTCCATTTTAGTTACATTTTTAGTAATTTTGTTGTATGTTTTTGGTCTTTTATTAGTTTTTATTTCCGTTTTAGCTTTAGATATTTTAGTACATCGTGTTAAACCAAATGAAAATGAGAAATGATGCCTTGTCAACTATCTGATATATATGATATTTTATGTCAGTTATCAAAAGTTATCAATTTATAAAATGGACTTCCTCGTTCCCTGATCTATTGATCTCCTCTGTCTCCCTCCTTCTAAAGGGAAATCCCTCTGTGTTGGGCTGATATTGTGTTGTGAGGTTGTCATATCTTCACTAACCGTCCGTATAATGTCCGTATTTCATTCATTGGAATTAATGCAGAGTTGCGGTCTATAATCAGCTTGCTTTACAGATAAAACCCCACATAGATGGATAAATCAGAAAGCCATATTTTAATACTGTACTACGACATGTGCATATGATACAGAGGTTAGGAAATATGTTTAAAATATCGCTGAACATAGCCGGGTTAGCTAAGGTTAGGTTTACAGTTGTAAACACTCAGTGGTAAGCTCGTAAAACAGTGAAAATCTCAAACAGTAATGAAAATCAGATAACGTCAGTTCAAAATTCCACCGTGTAGTCATGTTACTAATAATATAATTTTTATAAACGCATTAATTTACTACAACTAGGCTAACTCTGTTTGAGGCCTACCTTGCTGGAGAAGTCTATGCCGAGATCCACGGTCTCGCCGTTGAACATCTCCCCGTCCTCGAAGTACTCCGCCCCGTCATCATCGCTGCATCCCCGGGCTGGAGCAAACATGCTAGCGGGGACTACAGACTCTGGTAACCCTATGGCTCCGGGATTAAAACCCGGATCAGTCGTCGTTGCCGATGCCATCTCTAGGGCAGCAGTTTTAAAATCAAAATAAAACAACTTTAAAACGATGCGGATTTGGGGGGCACAACTGTAAGCTGATACAGCACAAACACATTCAGACTGCACCGCCGCTCCCCACTAGGCTAACGTTACCCTCCTGCGTCGAGAAGAGATAAACAAGTATCGCTACATATGACCGGTTTCACAACAACATGATAAACTGCTAATAAAGTACACTAAAATCTGACAATCCCTTACTAATTAAGTGTAAGTGTTTAAGTTTACAATTGTTAAAAAAAATGAGTCGTGTGTTTTTCTTCTCCTTATGAATTATTCATGAGCCGTCCTGGCCAATTATTTTGTCCAGAACCCAAATCACGTGTGTTATCATCCAATGAAAGTTCACGGGAGGTGCATGTCTTTACTAATCAAATATAATTACATTACAAATGATGCAATATGAAGTTGTAAAGTTGTAAGGTTCGTTTTTGACAGAACAAAATAATAATTGTAAAAATAAGAGTCAGACTCGGTGCAGCACGCGCGAAAAGAACAAACGACATTTAGTTGGCCGTCTACTCTGAAACCGTGCTACAACAAAACGTGTAACGAGAATATTATACCTAATATTAGACATCGAGTCACCAGATTATCTTGCTTGTGTAATCTAATTGAACTAAATTACTAATCAGCATATAATCATTTTATAACATCAGCAAGAATCTGAATGATGCTAAATTTGTAGAAACGAAAGCCGGGTAACTAGATGTTATTTCACCCCTTTCAGATGGTATTTAATTCTAATTTGTTCATCTGATATAATTAGGCCTAATATGATGTATGTAAGTATTGTATAGTATAAGCAGTGTTGGGGAAAGTTACTTTTAAAAGTAATGCATTACAATATTGCGTTACTCCATAAAAAAGTAACTAATTACGTTACTTAGTTACTTTTTATGGAAAGTAATGCATTACGTTACTTTTGCGTTCCTTTTTAAATCTGGACAGGGCTTGCTTGTTTGTTTTTAAAATAAAAAAGTTATATTTTTGGCAAATATAAAAGCCTTTTCACACCAAAAGTGAAATGAATAAGCCTCAGGCTGAAGGGAAAGTACATTTACGTCCGTACAGTAGAATGCAGAAGAAGAAATCTCAACACACTTCAGCAATAAAAAAAACACAAATGTTAGTCTAGAGTCATTTTTGCTTATTAGTATGGTTGAACTGGATCATCGAAGGTCAGAAGCAAAGACACTGGTTAATAGAATGGGATTAAATACATAAAGGATATTTGTGTTGTTTAACATTTAATTATTGCAGGTTTGCATCATATTCTGAGTTGCATTATTTTTATTAATTTTGAGGAATACTGAATCTGTGTTTCTTTTGTGAGTGAGATGAATGAATGCATATTCATATTTGTTTTAGAACTACAGTAACATCTGATTTCTCTCAACATGGGGACAGGAGAGCTGTCAGTCAATAAATAGGGAAAAAAAAGTAACTTGCGTTACTTATTTAAAAAAGTAACTCAGATATTCTCTTGTAAATTAAAAAGTAATGCGTTACTTTACTAGTTACTTGAAAAAGTAATCTGATTACGTAACTCGCGTTACTTGTAATGCGTTACCCCCAACACTGTGTATAAGTATTGTATTTGTGCTAAAATACTGGCAAGATCATTAAAATCACTTTAGCTGACAGCATTTAAGGTTTCTGGAACTATAAAGGCAACATGTTAAATGATTAGATCTTGGCTGCATTTGGGCAGAAATGTGACACAAGTCAATGGAACAAAAGCAAAAATGTACAAATTTATTGAGCCTGAATTTAAAGTCAAGAAGTAGTAGCAATTGGACTGTAATCCAGAGGGTTCAGCTGAACTCCTTTAAGCTAAAATATTTACTTGAAGTACCCCCTAAGTACCCACTTAGTAGTAAGTGTTAGTCTTAGGAAGTGTTTTTTTAATTGTTTTTATTTAAATAAATTATTTTTTAATTTTACTTTTACTGTAATTATGCTTTTCATAAACTCACCAACCCCTCAGTGGTGGTTCTCACAAAAAAAAAGCAAGCGACCAAGCAGAACAATGGCCAGAACAATGTCCGCCATGTCTGACACAAATAGTAAAAAGTGCTCTGTCAGCGTGGTTATTAGCCGTTACAGTGCAACTTTTTGATGGAGCCCCGAACTTATCATTTAGCCAAGTCTTTTCCCTATGAGCCAAGAAAGAAATGTTTGTTAGATAGTTCTTAAACTGGCTACATTTGAAAAGAATTTGATTAATTTCAGAAGTCAGTAGCTCTCAGAATCAATGTAATTTCAGATATAGATCACTAAATTGTGTGGTTCCAAGTCTTGGACAGTTTGTTTATTTTACATGTCTTAAAAGACAAGCATGCCAAAGCTACATAAAATGTACAGATAAGGAGATTGGATCATTAGGATCCTTCAACTGTGCTGCATTTCAGTCATTTGACCAGCAGATGGCGGAAAAGGAGTAAAAGTTGTCTAATTTGATGATGAAAACAATCTTCACTGGTAGATCTGCACGTTTCTGTGCAGCTCTACACGTACGATACATGTATCCCAGGCCAGCTGTGCATCCATGCACCACTTCCATATTATTTTAAGGGAAAAGTCATTAGGAATAGTTTTGAAAACGTTAAAAACATTTTAAACTATTTTAAAAGATTAGAATTATTCTAAAAGTGTAACACAAGCACGTGCTATTCCTAATGTAAAAAGTAAATGTGAAGAAAACGTTTTCTTATTAAAGTCATTAACATAATACAGTTGCCAGAAAGATTGTTTGTACAGTAGCCTACTGATGGTGACATTCAGAGGAGGGTCATTTTCTCTCGTGTATGTCATTGGGCAATATGGGCATATGTTTATGCACTGCCCCACTCGCATGATGACAATCCAGACCACAACAAACTGCCGGTAAGGATGCGATCTCTCGTCCTTTGGATCTCATTTGCACTCCAGTGCTTCGTTCTGCAAAGCGCATCAGAGTATTCTTCAAAATCCGAGCTGGAATACGAATTCGGTGACTATCGTGGCAAGTTCTGCATCGACGATCAAGGTTTTGTTTATAGCATCGGAGAGGTTTATTATCCGAGCTCTACAGCGTGTCCCTGCACCTGCACAGAGGATGGACCCGTGTGTGTCAGACCCAAGTGCCCGCGTATACACCCGAAATGCTCGCGCATCACATACAAGTCCTGCTGTCCCGTGTGTGAAGCGGTCAGCAAAGTTTGCGTGTACGGGGGCAAAACGTACAGAATGCTGGAAGAATTTAGGGTGAGTCTGCGGAAGTTCTTTGGCTAGAAAATCATATATTTTGGTCTGGATGGATATTGTAGTGATGATAATAATGTTTCGTTTTGATTTGTTTTTCACTAACGTTCTAAGGTTTATTACAACACTGCAGAAATTCTAATACGTAATGATGACATTTTGCATTGTTTTGTTTTGTTTTATCACAACACTGCTCACTTTTCAGGAAATGAAAGTTTTCAAATTTGGGACATCATAAAAATTGCATGATAATTATCTAATATCGGTGTTTTGTTGAACTCTAGTCAATGAACTAATGTTTGTGGGATAAAAAAAAACGTACATTTATCAGAAACTTTTACAATACATATTCTAGAGTATGGAACAAAACAGGCTACACTCTCAGACACTGGTGCAATACTCAAATTTTAAAAAATCTAAAAGGTACATATTATTTACCCCTAAATTAGTACTAAATTAGTAACATATTAGTACTTTAAAAGTACATATTAGTACCTTTTGAAAGGATACTGCCCCAGTGATAGTTTTGAAGCTTTTTCTCTGTACACAACTGAGAAAATATTTATGTATGAAGAAATTATTTTAGATTAATCCATTCAGAGTAGTTAATTTGGATGCAATTGCCTGTTACCTTATCTGACAGTATGGGGGTTTTCCCTGGCCTATCAATCAAAAATATGTCAATAATAAATTGTATAATCCAGAGTGATTCTTTCTTCCTGTTTTAAGCAGTTGTCACCCTGTGAGCGTTGCCGGTGTGAAGTCAACAGAGAAGTTTACTGCACCATATCCGGCTGCCCTGCATTACATTGTGTGAATCCTGTATACGAACCCAACCATTGCTGTCCTGTGTGCAAAAGTGGTGAGAGTTTTTACATGCAATACCTCACGTGCATGTCTGTCCCGTTCAGTGTCATTACCACTGTAACGTATTTTTTTAACAAACACTTGCATCTGCATCACATGCATCTGTCAAGACCTATTTGTGTTTTGAGAGGCATGCATGGAAGGTTGTGTTTTGAGGATCAATGCATGATGTGGAACTCTTGTTTTTGATGGATTTTTTTCTTGATTACTGCATGGTTCATGGTGATGTCATGGAAAAAGAATGATGCAATGGAATTGTTCGATGGATTGCTTACTACCATGCCGTCTATAAATAGGAACTAGTTCACGGCATGCTGGCATGGCGCAGGCACTATGGGGCAATGGGCCATCCCTGACAACAGAAGGCTTGCGGTGGACAGATTGTGTGTGATAGTTTGTGTATGTAATGTTTATATCGAATCTGGTAGTTAATGTGTACAGATTTAAAAACAAAATATACTGTATATATATCAAATACGTAATGCATTTGTGTGCATATATGAGTGGCAATTTCTATTTGAGATCTATCATTCAATAGACAACAGTGAGTAAAGGCTTAATTCACCCAAAATTAAAATTCTGTCATAATTTACTCACCGTCATGTTGTTCCACACCTGCCTGACTTTATTTATTGTGGAGAACACAAAAGAAGATATTTGGAAAATGATTTTTGAAAAGCAATGTTGCTTTGGACCCCACTGACTTTTAATACACGAACAAAAACTTATTTTGTGTTCCACAGAACATAGAAAGTCATACAGGTTTGGTATAACATTATGGTGAGTAAATGATGACAGAATTTTCTGTTCGAGAAGCTATAATTCTAACCAAATACTGAGCTTCATGCTCTTGTCTCTTTTTCATAGGGCCAAACTGCTTTGCTGGAAATCGCGTGATCTCAGCTGGAGAACGTGTTGAGATTAATGAGCGGATGGTGTGTTTCTGCACCTACCAGGATGGAACGTGGCAGACGCACCCTCACGCTACCTGTGAGGAGCACCAAGGAGAAGACAATGAAGCCACTGACTCCGACAACACATCCAAACAGATGGAGGAGCAGGAGAAAGAGAAAGAGAGAGTGTTCTCGCCCAGGCTGGATGCCATCCCATGAAGGGAAGTGTGCCTGGCACCAGCTCTCCTGACAGGCAGGAGGGGATGCAGAGCACCATGCAGGTGTCTGTGCCCAGGGTAAACACAAGCTGCGCTGGGATAACTGCCAATGCTAACCTCTTTAGCCAACCTCACCACCCCCTCCCATCCTGACCCAGATCGGCAACCCACCGACAAGCAACATGCACTAATGAAATCTTCCACTATTATACATGGTACACTTGTTGTTCAGAAATTTGGTTCAGTAAGATTTAAAATAAATACTTTTATGCAACAAGGTCGCATTAAATTGATCAAAAGTGTCATTAAAGACATTTACTATGTTACAAAAAAATTCAAATAAATGCTGTCCTTTTTAACTTTTTATTCATCAAGGAATCTTGAAAATGTATCAGGTGTTGTTGAGAACCAAATCAGCACATTAGAATGATTTCCAAAGTGACCACTGAAGACTGGAGTAATGGCTGCTGAAAATATAGCTTTGCCATCACAGGAATAAACTACTTTTTAAAATATGTTAAAATATAACGCAGTTGTTTTAAACTGCAATAATATTTCACAATATTACTGCATTTGTGATCAAATAAATTCAGCCTTGGTGAGCATAAGAGACTTCTTACTTACTTCTTACTTTAAAAATCTTACTGACCCCAAACTTTTGAATGGTAGTGTAAATGTGTGTATATTGTATACTGTATATCATGTTGTCTACTTCTTACTAGATGCAGTTATGCAGCGTCATATTTAAATATGGAGTATTGTATTTAAACAAAATGATTCCCATTTTTCCATCTCATTCTTGCATGTTGTGTTAATGGGCACATTACATACTTTGGAAGTCTTGAATATTGTTTGACGTTTAAATGATTTATTCCATGTCCAATATTACGTGTTAATTAACAACTTCAATGTTCATTCCAACAAATACATTTACACAATGTCATATTGTATTAGATATCACCAGTAAAATATTGTTCTCCATAATGCTGATTACATATTTGCTTGTTTAGATGGGAAGGGGAGCATGCAATAAGAAACACAAATTTTCAAAGGGCTGGTCAAATGGAAACATAATTCAAGTATTAAAATCATCTCAGGTTTGAGTATTTTCTCCTTGTCTCATTATTTAAACAACTGTTTCTTTGCATATGTGATGTTTTGTGGATTTTAACCATTTCAACACAGCTAATTTACAAAATGCATGTAAATATAATGGCAACACTGTGTTTATGAATTACAAACATATAAATACTTTTTTTGTATTCAAATTGAGACAATAGCCTATGTTATCTGCAACTGTGAGTCAAGATTCTGAAGCATTCATTTCGATCTCAAATATTTCATTCACAATTATACCGTGTGGTTTGAAGGTTATTTCATTTCAGTATTTTGCCATTTAATATTGCTTTTATGCGCAGATTATATTAATTATATTAAGGTCACTCAAGTCTCATGAGCTCCACATGTTGCAAAACCTGATGAACATTTTCAGTGTGTCAGACTCACACGTCACTGTATATCTGCAATGTATTTTCTACATACTGTACGTTACATTTTGAATCTATAATTCTATTATTAGCGGCTATAATTCCCCACACGTTATTGAAATACATTAGCGAGGCATACATACGCCTCACTAGGTGGCGATGCACGGATGAGGGCGTTCAAGTGTGCGCCGGATGCTGCGAGAGCGGTGGCGCGCGCACGATTATTTCCCAGCAATCCTTTCTCTCTCTTCCTCTTTCCCTTTCGGCGACAATGTCTAAGAGAGGTAAGAAACACATATGAAAATCCATAATCATCTTTAATACGAGATGCACCGAAGCCCCTTAAAGGAGTAAATAGGTTTAATTGATCCTAGAGAACTTATATTTTCAATATATTAACGCCAGTTGTCAAGAATATCTTCGATAAAAACTAGTTAGGTACATTTGCCGCTAGCGGGAGAAGCCATGTTTGCCAAGTCTGCAGACTCGGGCTCGTGGAGCTAGTAGTATGATGATTAAACACTTCATACTCCAACTTTGTTGTGCGAAAGCAGGTTTTGGAACACAGGTTCACCTTAACTGGCATGTAAAAAAGCAATGTGAACATTTTAAAGAACTAGACGTGCGAGTTGTGGACTGACAACATGTAACGAAGCAGGTCGACGCTCGGCTGGATGGTGGCGAGTTGAAGCGCACGCTGACTTGCTAGCGTAATGCACATATTTGAGGTTTTCAGCTGGGGTCGACCAGGCAAACAAACCTTGGGCTTAATAGATTCTGAAGAATTATTTTCCTCAGAAATAGTGTAATACAGGGCTGTCCAAACTCGGTCCTGGAGGGCCGGTGTCCTGCAGAGTTTAGCTCCAACCCTAATCAAACACACCTGAAGCAGCTAATCAAGCTCTTACTAGACATAGAAACTTCCAGTCAGGTGTGTTGAGGCAAGTTGGAGCTAAACCCTCCACGACCGAGTTTGGACAGCCCTGGTGTAGTTCCCTGTATCGAGTGGAATCAGACTGGGGTCAGGCAGCAACTGTAACTCAACCGTATCGATAGCAATTAGACGTTTGCAGACTTGAAGGAACAGTTCACCCTAAAATGAACACGTTGTTCCAAACCTGTAGCACTTCATTTATTATTGTGGAAAATACTGGCTTTTATGCAGAATGACAAGCTCGGCCACCATTCACTTTCGTTGGGTCTTTTTAATGGCAGTGACTATGAACCGTGACTGATGCCTCTACCACTGTGAAGAGAACTGCACCAAATCTTTCCTTTGTGATGAGATTAAAATAGCTTTAATGTAAGTGACTTGAGGCTTTGCAGTGTTATTGGCAAAACGGATGTTTGCTTCTCTATATAACTTGTCAGTATGATTGTATTTGTAGTTGCTTTTTAAAGTCTTCATTTCTTGTAGCCAGAGTCAATCAATTATAAATGAATGAAGTCACTTGCTGGCTAGCTAAGCAAATAGAAAATGTGGCCGGTATCTTTTGGCTGTTTTATCATACCGTTATAAAAGCTTAATGCATTTATCCTCCTGTTCAGGACGTGGTGGGTCATCGGGAGCCAAGTTCCGTATTTCACTGGGTCTTCCAGTGGGAGCGGTCATCAACTGCGCTGACAACACAGGTATGAGATCTGCCCGTATTTGGGCAAGTTATCCTTCTTAAAAGCACTTGCTTTGTCTGCTCAGTGGCTGGGTGAGTCGTCAATGAAGGAATAATAAATCCCATTGCTGTTGGGTGAGATGGCAGTCGCCATGTGCTGTTAAATCTCAATCCGTGATGGAACAAATGTTAGCTTGTTTTGATGACCCAGCTTAGGGTTAGCAGACCTGTATGTCAACTGAATTCATTTTAAGCGTAAAAATAATATAGAATATACTGAGTTGGTCTTTGTTCAGTTAATGACTTCAACTCGTTTTCATTTCTTTTTCCTCATTTGTAAGTTGCTTTGGATAAAAGCGTCTGCTAAATGACTAAATGTAACTGATCTGTGGCTTTTCTCTCGCTTAGGTGCCAAGAACCTGTACATCATATCCGTCAAAGGCATCAAGGGTCGTCTGAACAGGCTCCCCGCCGCTGGTGTGGGCGACATGGTCATGGCCACAGTGAAGAAAGGCAAGCCAGAGCTCAGGAAAAAGGGTGAGTGTTTACAGAGGCTGAATTGTTTCATCTGGACCCTGAGCTTTATGCTGGTTTTGAATGCAAATAACAGGCTTTGGCATAGAGATGTTTGAGTGTTGCTGATCTGACCTCGAGGTCAAGTATATATGCTTATACAACTTTCCCCTTTTAATCAAGTGCATCCTGCGGTGGTGATACGACAGCGGAAGTCGTATCGGCGAAAAGATGGCGTGTTTCTATACTTTGAAGACAATGCAGGGGTCATAGTGAATAACAAAGGAGAAATGAAAGGTGAGTTATGAATATAAGATCTTCTTTGGTATCCTTCTTAAAGCACTTGCTTTGTCTGCTCAATGGCTGGGTGAGTCGTCAATGAAGGAATAATAAATCCCATTGCTGTTGGGTGAGATGGCAGTCGCCATGTGCTGTTAAATCTCAATCCGTGATGGAACATTTTTCGTCTCTTCTTGAAATTTGTCATTTTAACAATGTCCTGGATTTTGCTCAGGTGCAGTGCTGAATTGTTTTTGTTTTCTTTCATAGGCTCAGCTATCACAGGACCCGTGGCCAAGGAATGCGCAGACCTGTGGCCCAGGATTGCTTCTAATGCTGGTAGCATTGCCTGAGCGCAAATGTGGCTTGTCGTTTTCAATAAAAATCCTCAAAGTTTACATGTCACTGTCTGTTGATTCCAGGGAATTTTGTCTCGACACTGGAAAGTTGAAACTGCAATATTTTGAACGTGTATTCACATTTTATAAGCGATTTAATGCAAACTTCAGTTAAGGTTTTACAGACTTTGAGCATATGAAAAGTTTGATTCTTTGACTAAAGTACATGTGGAAAATACATTTGCGTGAGAAATATTGTGTTGAGTATTTACATTTGACATGAGTATATGAAAGCTAAATTTATTCAGTAATTCATCGACTTTAAGAGTATTTATGAAATGTTAGTTCTTAACAGATAATTACCATGATAGTAATATTTTGTCTTAATCCTCTGGTATTGTTCATTTGGGGATCACACTTGTTCGGTCAAAAGTGACTGAACACCTGAAATGTAACTTTTTTATTTTCAGTAAAATCAATGTAATATATTTTTGTTCAATATTTTGTATTTTGAGAGAATTTCATGGTACTATTATTTATGCAATCATTATGAAAAAAAAATTCATTTTATATTATTTTTCAATTATGGCTGTCTTTCATGTTAAAAAAAGAGACTTAAAAAATAAATTTTTGAAGGCAGATTAGTGCCATCTGGTGGGAGTAAAAAAAAGAAAAACATTGCAATTCCATGGTTTAGCCACTAGATTTCTATATAGCTCTATATAAAAAGGCTTATACATTCTCTAGTTGTATTTAGACATACTTAATTTTAAGTTGTGGATTTGGATATATATTTAGACATTCTCAAAGACAACTTTTTGTAAAGGTTTAGATTTTTTGTTGTTTGAAATGTCAGTTTCTGCATCAATATTACTACAGTCAAACTTGAACAGAGAAAGACATTTTATTACACAACATCAAAATGTAACAAAAATGTCAACCTCTTATTTGAGTCTTCTGGCTCAATTTTGCCATATTGTTACAGCCACACCAGTTGATTTTTGTGCGTGTATAAGAGTTTTGTTTGTGAGTGTGTGTCCGGTTTGTATTTTTGATGTTTTGGAATGAAACCCCTTTCTTGGTGTCTGTGTTTTTACTGCATTGTGGCTGAGTTATTGATTTTATTTCACGCATTTCCCATAAAGACATAGAACAATTCCGATGAAGTAGCGATTTAAAAAAAATGCTAAACTTTTTTTTGTTCGGTCTAAAATGACCGAATTCAACACCAGTAAGAACTTTTAAGTTAAAATTGAAATAATAAACTTTTAAACCTCATTGATTATATTGATAAATTCAGAAAATACAAAATACATTGTTAAACTGTTTTTGAGACGTTGATAAATAAAACCAGAGCTGTACGTCTATATGACGGTAATTTAATCTTTTTAAAGTAGATTAATTGTATTTTTGTCTTTTTTTATGTTTTGGGAATGTTACAAATAGCGTAAGATGTGTGGTTATGGAGAAGAGTTTGTTATGGATAATATGGAGGCGTGAGCTAGCAAGTTAGCTGTCCTCATATTCAGTTGCTGAATTTCTGTCTTTTGAGGTAAATAACATTACCAGTTCTCCCCATAAAAGTAAATTGGGTGACTTTTCACGTAACAGTAAGAGCAGGTATGGAGAAATCTGATAAAATCAATTTCAGTTCTCTTGAAAAAGAGCTAGAAGCGGACAGGAAACCAAACCAAACCAAAATGTCGCCAGCTATGAAGAATTCAGGTACGTTTTTAATGTATTGTACTGTATAATTTACATTTAAATAATATATAACTAAAACAAATCACACAATAATTCAAGAGTTCAGATGCGAAAGCCTCTAAATGCCGTCTGAAATCTTCTGCTAAAAGTAGCATTTTTATCAGGCTCCTATGTTTAGGTTCAGTCATTTTACTTTAATGGCAATGTTAGGTCATTTTCTAAGCCATTAAAATGAAATAACTGAACATAGATATAGGAGCCTGATATAAATGTTCATTTTAGATGAAAATTTCAGACGGCACTCAGGCTTTTGTATCTGAACTCTTCAATTGTTACTTGAAATAAACGTTAACTGAAATAAATTGGCAAGGCAACAGTTCTCAAAATTGGCAAGTTTAACTTAGGCCTAATACAAAAAAAAGGAAAATAACTGAAATAAACATTAATTAAAAAAAATACTATAACCTAATTGATAATAAAAACAAATTGTAAAAACATTCAAAATATTTCTAAAAACTATTTTTGTATCTCAGTGATACTAAAATAACACTGGTGTGTTTTGTAACTGCTTTATGTTATGATTTCAGGGATATAGTACTTGCATCTCACTTACAGCCCCTTGACAGAAAGGACATCTCTGGTGCACCTCGAAAGCAGCCATGGAATCCAGTTCCTTTTAGCACAAAGCACAAAAGTGCTTCATCTGAGAAGGTCCAGGAGAGACATTTTATGAAGCAAATGACCTATATGTTGTCCCAATGCTAGATCTCACAATATATAATCTCACTTGAGAATGAAGTGTATAACTAACTAAATTCTGAATTTACTTTTAGCCACAGTTATCTGAGATCCAGCCAAGAAGTGCATCAGAGTTCATCCGTGACTGGTGCAGGTTTGCAGAAAGCTCATTAAGTACAGTCTCCTTGTGAGTCTGGGAGGCAAGGCTCTGCAGGAAATCTTCAGAACTGAGGTTGGCCTTGGTCTTCTAGGCGAGTTCCTTCTGATTCTGTCACAGTGTCTTAAGTCAGGAGATGAGGAAATAGTGATTGGAGTGCTGGACGGCCTTTCCAGAACTGGCCGTTTTGGCCTGAACCTGTCTCTTCTTAGTCAGGCGGAACAAAAACCTGTGAGGAGCTTTTCCACAAGTTACAAGTTGCAGTAGGTGATTCTTCTGACACTTCAATGGTTTGTGAGGCCAGTCTGACACATGTGGAGGATGATGAGACTGACATTACAGCACAACTGAAAGCGTTAATGGGAAAATATGGCATCCAAAAATAGTTCATATTGAAATTCAATTGTTTTTTTCCTTTGTATCTTAAACAGTTATATATACAGTATATTATATAATTTTTTCATATTTTATGCTGGCAGAAATATGCTAAGAGAAGTGCTGGCAAATTTTTTAGGGCCATCTGCCCATTGTTACTTTCAGCCTATGAGGCTCCAGAAGATAAGGAGGACATCTTTGCCAGCATGGCCTGACCTGCATTTCTTGTCTTTGACACTGCTGCCTTCCTGGCTGATATAACCATTGAACTTCCTTGTCACTGTAAACCAGAGGAGACTTTTTCAGTAGTATGGTACTATCAAAAGCAAATTGGCTCCATGAACATGAATGAGGCACTAAGGTGGTGGAATCATCTAAAGTTGGGAGAGGGTCGGATCTACGCAGTCGCTTTTTCATCCGTTTATTTAGTCTTCTCACCTCTCGGTGCAAAAAGTTGACTCCGGGCACTATATTTGTGGCACGGCCTCTGGTGAATTCTTCTATGGCTACGATGTTGATGTCCATGAGGTCCGTCAAGTTTTATTTCCCTGGAACATCAAACAGAAGACTCAAGTACAAGAAGCAGAGCCCATCAGCATAAAAACTGAAAAGTTTCAGGTGTTCACCAGCTACGGGCCATGGTCTAAATGTGACCGCTGTGACATCCAAGGAGAGCAGATGCGTAGAGGACTTTGTTACGTCAAAAGCATTTACCTCCATGTACATTATCCGCGTAAATCAGACACAGTGGCTCCCTGTGGTTCCTCAGCCATTCCCCAACAGTTTGACGAGCTGACAAGCTCTTGAAGTTCCTTCAGTTTGATGATCGATCTTCTTCAGGTGTCACCATCCACTTCCACAATCACCCCACAGACTCTGATCTTGTCTTGACCTGTCCTGGCGCCAAACCACAGTAAAAGGCTTAGTAAAAGGCTGGAAGACAAAGGCTCCTATTTCTGCTGGCTCCAAGGAGAGCTGGCTGCAGAGATCAGATTGGGGGTGTATCTGCACTTGGGGCGTTTGCGACTTTGCGTCAAATCTCGGACCCAGAGTCTGTCTATGCGCTGCAAGTTATACTTGCTTGCTACGCTGGCATTTCTACTATGTTTCTCCTCACTGTGTTATTCAGATTTATTTGGCAGATAAGCAAGGAAGAAGCATCTGCAGATATTCACAGAACTTGAATTTGTTTAGTTATACTGATACACATTTACTGTGCAAGGTGAAATCGAATAAATATGCTGCTTAATGAATTTTCTGAATTTACATTTTTTTTAATCTTTAAAACATGTTTTTGTTCTTTAACAGGCAGAGTGACAATGGTAATAAATCACTGTATTTTTCTTTTATTGTGAAAACATTTAAATAATCATCATGAAATACAGAAATGTAGAAGAAAAAAGAGAAACATTACATATTGTGCAGTGAGGGTCCAAAAGTCATTTTACCATACGTTTTCTAATTGAATATGTTATGACAGACCGTTCAAGATCAGCTCCGGAATATATATATATACATACAGTGCACAGCATAAATGAGTACACCCCCTCTAAAACTTAACAAATTCAGCAATTACTCTTTACTTAGAAGACATGTTAGGGTTCTTTGGAGATGTAACGTTCCAACAAGCCTGCTTGATCAATTACCAAAGAAGAATGCCAAAATTATTCAGCAAAATAAGATTTTCTTATCAAAGTGATACAATTTTGTGTTGCAAAAATGAGTACACCCTCCTGAAAGTTACTAAAAAAAAAAAATAATTAAGTGTATAGGTTTAAGGCTATTTTTGATCACCAGGTAAGTATATTGAACCAAAACTTTTAAAGACAAGTAATTAATCAATTAAAATGTTATATAGACCACTGGATCATATCACCCCCCCCCCCCCCCCCCCCCCTTTCCCCCCCCCCCCCCCTGACTTAACCCATTTGTGCCCAAATTTTTCTGAATGGTTTCATGCATTACAGTTCCTGGTAATAGTGTCCTATGTGAACATGTTCTGCATTTATTTTCCCCAGGTTTTTGTTTTTTTTCTTGAAAATTGTATTTGAACTATAGTTACCGGTGGGCAGATATGTTGTATGCAACCCTTCAATGTCAAATTTTAATAAGAGGAGAGCATTTGGCATCTAAATCAAAATAACTGCTTTCAACAGATCAATCTTTATCCATAAACACATTTATCATGCATAAAAGTCGAAGAACATTCGATGCAAACCCCCAAAAAGTTTAATTTAGCTTATAATCTCTTGAATATGAAAACAAAACAAATCCATTTGTCTTAAAGTGGTGGAGCATAGTGCAGAACAAAATGCAGCCATTAAGTTGCCCCAACGGGGTATTGTGTATCAAAAAGTTAAATAAATAAATAAAAATAAATAGAATTAAGAAAATATTACATCTATATAATAAAAAAAAGGTATACCTGAAAGAAAATTACACATTTAACTGTTTGGTTACCAACATTCTGCAAAATATCTTCTATTGTGCTCAAACAGAAGAAAGAATCTTATAGGTTTGCAACCTGAAGATGACACAATGATGACACAATTTCCATTTTTTGGGTGAACTTTCCCTTACATAAGCAGTTTTAGTATAAGTAGCCTACAAAGAGTACTGCAGTGAAGCTACAAGTAGTTTTATAAATTTACATAAACATATTTTCATACTATACTTTATGTAAATATGTAAAATATCACATATTTTATGAATTGGCACATATTGATTAGGTCAAATGGATTAAACCCTGACAAAAGTCCTGATATGCATGAAATTCATATTTCTTTTTAAAATCTATGATCATTTAAATAAATTATCATGTGTAGGCTACCCCATGATTGTGTTTTTTATTTACTTATATTGAACATGCAAGCTATTTTCATTTTAGAGGGTTGTAGTTAAAATGAAAAATAAATAAATAAAAATAAATAGAATGAAGAAAATATTACATCTGTATAATAAAAAAGGTATACCTGAAAGAAAATTAAGCATTTTTTTAGGCCCATAGTATTCAATGGCTGACTGTAGTAGGTGATTTCATATAATAATGTAAATGTAAACTCATTACTTGTCTGAATTTCAACATTATAATGGAATCATAAGCTACTAGTCATACAATGAATTAGGGTCCTTGACCAATTAGAATGAAACACATCCAAACTGGATAAAGGGGCCTCAATATTTTGCCCCTTACAAGACATAATGTCATAAAAAGGAGAAAAAGATAATCTACAGCAATTAATCCCATGCGTTAGCTCTTTATCTTTCCATTCTTCCTTTTGTGTGACTGACGGAAGTTTGTAAACTGCTGCTGTCACTTGAAAACGGGAAATTCCCACCCACCCATTACTATAACTATAGTCGCCGCTTGGACTTTTGATTAAGTATACAAAAAACTATAGATCTCCTGTAAGATTTGTTTTGTTTGAATGATTCTAGAGACCATCATGATTATGTATATATATGTCAACAAAAAATACTTATTAGTAACATGAAAATTTAATTTCTTTGAGAGGGTTTGCCTTCGCCATGCTTCCTGGAAGTAGGGGTAGGAACTTGACAGCCTCATGTGACAGGAAGGAAGTGAATACCTTTTTTTTTTTCTTGAAATCCTTTATTTGGTTGTTTGCTTGCATGTCATTAAGAAATAAAACATGGATAACATCTAGAAAAATACTTACAAAAGGAAAATTACAACTATAAACTGCGGCAACTATAGTTGCCGGTGGGCTTAAATGGGTTGGCAGCAGTGGAACCACTTGGGAGAGAACTGCCAGGTGACTTATTTCTTAGCATAAAAGAGGACAATGGTACAAGAGGAATACCAAATTATTGTTTTAAGTGTGAAAATATAGCAGAAAATTCACCAACATTCAAAAACAATGGACTTGTGATAAGGCTCCTGAAATAATCAGGTCTTCACTTTAAGTTTTCATTTAGTGATGAGTGAATTTTTGCTAGAAAAGAGCAGGACAAATAACATGCAAGTGTCTCAGAGCCGACAAAAGATGAAAAGAGTGACATTTTATCTCACAGAGTATGACGGAGCCTGCAGAAGTGACATGCATGGTTGTTGTCACCACTAGAACTACCCACTGTAGCCAAAGCAAAATAAACTAACTTAACCTTTTCCAGGGCCCATATTTACAAAATAGAGACTTTTGGGAATCCATACTCTGGTCTCAAGAGACCAAGTCAATCTTTTCGGATCCAAAAGCATCCAAAATGTTCTGGTGTTGCTAGAGGAGGAATACAGTGAGAAGTGCTTGCTACCCACAGTGACGTTCAGTGGTAGTAAAGCTTTTATATAGGGATGAATGAGTGCTGAAGGTGTGAGGGAGTTGTGCTTTATCAATGCTGGCATGAATTTACACACCACTGTGTGATGTAATACAAAAACTTGAAATATAAAATGCTACCTTCCCCTCATTCCCTGCATTATTGGGCATTTTTTCAGCATGACAATGAATATATTCATTCTCCCAAGGTGAAAATCCTTCAGTGGACATGTATTTCACTCAATCTTAACACTCTTGAGCTGCTGTGAGAGATTCTGTAGAGCCGAACTGAGCAAAACTCCCCATTAAACACCAGAGCATTTAAGGAGGACATCCAGGAGTTAAACTAATGTCATGAACTTGTACACTCAGTGCCAAGAAGGGTCAGAGCAGTATACTTTAAGTTCTGGAGGACATACTAAGTAGAATATTATACATTTTCTGAATTAAATCTAGGGTGTACTCATTTCTGCAATCCTTCATTTAAACAAAATGGGCTAATTTACTTATCTTACAGAAAATATTGGCATATATTTTGTTGTTTTTATTAAGTATATGTTTAATATGTTTCAATTTTGCCATCTTTCCATGAATTATATTAGTGATCATTAAGAAAATACATTTTTTTAAATATTTATTCAGAGGGGGTGTACTCATTTATGCTGTGCACTGTATATATATATTAGGGGTGACCCCAAATATTCGAAGATTCGATGCTTCGATAGGAGGAGCCTGATTCGACAACCAATCTCACAGTCGAATATTCGCAGAGGTGTTATGATCATGCCGTTTTGGCTATATGGGGGGTGCTCAAATGTCTGATTTCACAAAGAACTACTGGTTTTCTCCCAATAAGTTAAAATACAACCTATTAAAATAATGCTGTAAATAAGAATCTGAAAAGAAAGAAGGTTTAAATAAATATTTTAATGTGTGTGAATAAATCCAACCACCCCTATAGGTTTAAGTTTCACTTTCCATAATCCGTAACCGACAGAGGAGCGTTTTGGCGTCAGGGATTTAAAATTTTAACAAGACTCAAACTGACACAGGCAGAGAGAAAGATCAGGTGGGGTACAAGTGATTTCAAAACATGTCAGCCGGTTTATATTGTGTATATATTATTTATCTGGTATAAGATGCATTTGGTTGCGCTGCAGTAAAGCGCTTCATTGTAGTACTACGGTGATTATCTCTTCAGCACGCAGCGCGAGCAATACAAACAACAATGTAAAATATTAATAATTATGACTGGGACTGTCATATACATAACATTATAATGAGAACACTATTATAATAAAACGCTGTGAAGTTTTAGAGTTTAGTTGCCTTGTTTCTGCACGTTGTTGCGTGAAGAACGCCTCCACAAAATGAGCTCATTCAGAGCCGCTCAAGCACGTTCATGTGCATTCGGGGCATTTCGAGCAGATAGCCTATAAGTCGTAATATTAACATTATGTTGTATAAATAACGAAGCTTATTCTATATGAGATAAATGAGTTAAATCCCATTGATTAAAAACCTGCAATCAAATGCTTCATTCTACTGGTCAAAACAGAAATGCAGAACATTAATAAATACTGTCATACATAATGTTATAATGAGAGCAGTATTGTAAAAAATGTTGTGAATTCTTAGGGTTTCGCTGACGTTTAATGTTAACTACCTTTTAATCAAAACATTATTTTTGTATCTGCGAGGCGTCCGTTACACATTTAACTGTGGCTTCGGTATTCCTTGCGGAGAATGTTGACTGACTCTGGTGATGTATTTTTGCCTACCAATGCGTGATTGGCCTAATACCTCAAGCATGTGACGGAAATGGTACGCCCCTTACCATACTGTGATGCCATCTCCCAGCACGACGAGACAAAAACATTAAAAACCCATTATAAACCAGGCATTTGTTGCATCCAGTTGGGAAATAATTACTGATTATAATGACTTCTACTGTCTTTCTACGCGTTGCGTTGCATTGCATCGCGCCGCGTAAACATAAAACTCTGTCTGCATTTGTGATCGGGAAATGACAAACAACAAGCCCTACTCTACACTGCTAAAACTCGCGTTTGAAATCATCAGTGGCAAATTCTTTAAACATAAAAAAACGTACTTACAGTCTGTGAGTCAGAACAGCCGGCATTGTAATGAGTGGCAACCACATGTGACGACCCCGGGCTGGACTCCGCTTCGTCCACGGTGAAAGTTTGTATTTACTCAGCGACCAGCACAGATCAGCTCCAAGCATGACAAAGCGATATCGTCCTCTTTTGGAAGGACAAACAAAGTAGTTCGCTTTCACAACGAAACACACAGATCTTCACGACATGGCTGCAGCGTCAAAATTACAGTGAGAATAAAAGTTACGCCTTCTTCCTTTGCGTGCAAATTTGGCGGCATTATGCAAATATTCCCACATAGTTACCTAGATATGTGGGGGCGTGTTAGAACGAGCCGTTTTAGGGGGGTGTGGCTGACTCTGAACTTTTATAAAGAATATCTCTTTGGATTTGAGACTTTAGTCTTTGCAACTTTACAGATCTTCTTTATGCACCAAGAGCTTGTAACACTCCAAAGAGCAAGGAAAAATTTAAATCGCAAAATATGACCCCTTTAATGCAAAATAGTCCTAGATTTTCAATCGCTGTTCACACACTTCACGTTTATATACACTTGTTCACAATCGATCCAATCGCTAGAGGGCGTGATTTCACCTCTAATGGGGACCACGTGTTTTTGAAACAACTTAGTATTATGTCTATTATTCTTTTATGTTTCTAAAAGTAGTCAGTCCTGCTGCTGATTTATTGCAGGTTGAAATGTAAATGGGAATATGTTCTTATTTCCACATGCTCGCAAAACCCTTGAGCAGATATGTGCTTGCAGCATCAAAGCAGAACTTGTGTCTGGTGACAGAGGAAGGCACTGGCGGATGGGTCTGACTGACAGATATCACTACAGTAGGCTGCTATCGCACGGAGGTTTCCGGAGTTGAGCTTGATCGGTCTGTCATTCCATCGCGCAATGAAGGATCAAAACTACTCCGAAGAAGTTACAAAAATACTGGAGGAGGCCCCTTCTGCTCGCAAAGCACTTTTAGACAACTACAACAATTTATACAAAGTAGCGGACTACTGCGAGAGCAACTACCTGCAGGTAAGACACTCACACGAGCTCGAGCAGCTTCACATCCCACACACAGATTCAATCTGAGACCGGTAGGGAAAAGATGAGACGTGTAATTTACTAAACAAGAATTTAATTATTTAATAGTATACTTGAGTGATACGTCTGTGCATTGGGCACAGAATGCGTTTTTGCATTTCCACTGCGCTGCTTTTCTATAGTTTTTCCATGTACACACGTCTATGCAGAAATCAGTTTTTACAGTCAGTATGCAAACAGTAGCCTACTCAAATGTGTTATTAAAGGTAAATGCCACACAGATTGGTGTATTTATTGTCTTTAGGGGGAGTCCCTCAGTAGGCTACATTCTTATTGACTTTACCGCTTTGTAAAACTTCAGATTAAACAGACTATAACAGCGGAACTCACAGTTTGGTCTCAGCTCACACTCATGCTACTATTTATGAGACTGCTGTTCAATATAAATATACTTTTGTACAGCATTCAGGAAGAAAGGCACACAAGTGAGAAGATAAAGCATCTGACTCAAACCTTGTGTGAGGTCAAGTTTTTTTCGTTTTTTTTCGTTGCATGCTCCCCACAAATACAGCAAAACCAGAAATTGCCTGTCAGCAGACTAAACAACAGAAATGGCATAGTAAACGTTAAATAATGTCTTCATGAAAATGTAAAAATGCTCAAAGGTTTGCTTGAGGAATAAGCTTAAGCCTTAAAGTATAGTTAATATCATTGACACAGTATAAAACAATAGAAGTCCATGAAAAGACGAACAACAAATGAAGATGACTGTGTGTAGCTACAAAAACGCTTGTGTACTTGTACACAAAAAGTTTGTTCCCTTTTCTTCTAGCTGCAGGATGTTAAGGGCATGTATCACATGCAACACCATGACAGCTAGTATTAATGTACATTAAGATGAAGTTGGTTGAAACATGCTTTCATATGTCATCTGTGTTTAACGGTTTAATTAAAGGATGTTTCTAATTCTGCAGTCTGGAAATGACCCCACCAAAGCCCTGGAGGAGACCAAGGCCTTCACTACTCAGTCCTTGGCTAGTGTGGCTTATCAGATTAGCTCTATGGCCACCAATGTGCTCAAGCTTCTGGATGCACAGACCCTGCAGCTCCGCAAGATAGAGTCCTCCATCAACCAGATCGAACAGGTATCAGCCCCATTCCCTCTTTGTCTTGAAGGGAAACTGGAATATGCAGTCAGATGCTTTGAGATACTTGGAATATGTTTGTTATTTTTTGATCATATTACCACAACACGGTCATTTTAATCGGTGTAAAGTAGTTCAGTCTTATCACGTAGACTCTGTAACTGCCGGCTCCACAATGTCGTCTTTCATTTCATGAAAAATGGAAGTTGTCCTTCAGATACACTGAATTTAGCAGTTTTTCATGTGCTGGTTCCTTATTTCCCTTAGTAATTGAATATTGGTACAATTAATTTAAATTTTGCTGTACATTACCACCAAATGTTTATCACATTGACAGATGGCTTTATAAAAAAAATTGACTTGAACATTTGAATTAATTCCACCACAGCCCATAAAGTAAAGAATAAATGATTAAATATAATAAAAAAAATATAAACATTAAATACAAATTAATTTTTTGCAAATAATTGATTTCTTAAAAAAAAACTTATGTGATGTAGGTATAACACTTCAAAACTATATTTGCAGCATTTATGTACATTTCTTTCTATTTCCATTTTAATTCTGTTTTTAAATTTTAGTTTCAAATTACAATTCTGCATCCTAGGTATATAAGATGCCTATAATTTCATTTAGAAGGTGATAAGACTTCTAAATGATAATGATTATGACCTTCAGTTTTGTGATACATTTTAGGTGAACAAGAATCTGTGAAGGGTTTCGAAAAAGCCTCAATTATTCCTGCTTGCTAAAAACTTGCAAGAACATTTAAGTAAAAAAGAAAATAGCATGACTGTAAAATTAAAAGCTGTTACTACTGTTAAGTGGATTAGGACAGAGTACTGTTGTAGAAATGTCCCAAAGCTCAGTGTAGGTAGTCACTGCTTGGGGCCCCCTGTCACCCGGGTGATAATACTCCGTGCCACCACGACCCCCTCCTTCCCCCCTCGATTCCCTTGGCTCCTCTCACTCCAGCACAGCATTCCAGCGCGCTCCGTGCCCAGCCTGCCTAACCAGGTCACCTGAGGCAGGGCTAAAGCGGGGGTAAGCCAGATCCCAGACTTGGAATGAAAGGGCCACTGTTCTCTCGCTCAGAAACAAAGTTTGAACCCTGATTGATGTTCTCCATTGTCTGCCCTGTGCCCAGGAAGAGCTGTAACAAGCAGGCCTGGAATAATAGTGGTCCTTCTCACTCTATTTGAGGGCTCACAGAGGAACACCAGACTGGCGTTTCAGGAAGTATCTAATGTCTTAGCAACAACATCAGTTCCTCCTACATGACAAACTAAACTTTTATTGAGGGAGTTGATTCCATTGGAACAGCATAAACGGCTATGAGCTTAATGTTGTGGTGGATGTAAATACTAGATTAAGCTCAAGATTGCTTAATAGTATTCTTGTTTTTAGAATGCATATTATTAGCTAACTGCATTGTGAACTAATAGATGGTTAATAAAATACATGTAAACATATTACATTTAATATTACTTAATAAATTAATAAAAAATGAATGTGAATACATAGTATTTAATTTTATGTTTAATGTTAATCATTTATCAAAAACAGTAATTTATCAGTCATTGTTGACTAGAACTACTTTAGCTCTGCGTTTCCTGAAAAATAAATGTACACCTTAGAAAAGGTTCCTCAAATCTTGCCCTGGAGGGCCAATGCGCTGCAGAGTTTAGCTTCAACCCTGACCAAACTCACCTACCTGTGATTTTCTAATGATCCTGAAGACATTGATCAGCTTGCTCAGGTGTGTTTGATTAGGGTTAGAGCTAAACTCTACAGGAAAGTGGATCTCGTGGGCCAGATTTGAGGATCCCTGCCTTAGAACATTCATCAACAATCAGAATCAAACATTCAGCAGCCCCGTAATATGTGACCCTGGACCACAAAACCAGTTTTAAGTCACTGGGGGATATTTGTAGCAATAGCCAAAAAAAACATTGTATGGGTCAAAATTATAGATTTTTCTTTTATGCCAAAAATCATTAGGATATTAATTAAAGATCATGTTCCATGAGATATTTAGCAAATTTCCTACTGTAAATATATCAAAACTTAATTTTTGATTAGTAATATGCATAGCTAAGAACTTAGCTTTTTTTTTTTTTTTGCACCCTCAGATTCCAGATATTCAAATAGTTGTATCACGACCTAATATTGTCCTATCCTAACAAACCATATATCAATGGATTTTGAAAAATGTTGAAAAATTGACCAGGGTCCAGGGTCACATATAATAAAAACATATTTTACTGCAGAATGTTGCAAATACAGGAATCAGGTTTATCATCTCTCTTTTAATGAGTGATGATAGTGTGGCATGTAGATTGGGAATATTTATTCATTTTAATTTCAAAAATTGTTTCCTGTATTGTCATTTCCTCCCCAATATCTGTACTTTTATACAGACAGTGGACATGCACAGGGAGAAGGTAGCCCGCAGAGAGATCGGCGCTTTCACCGTTGCCAAGAGGGTTCCACACAGTCATAAGATTGTCCCCCCAGCGAAAAATAAAGAAGCCAAGATCAAGTACTCCCGCGCACCCATCTCTTTCTCTAGCCTGGACTCAGTTGGCCATGGCATGAAGGTGAGCACACATATCATTTCATGAAGTGGGTACAGAGCATGGTTAGCTCTCCAGATTGTGGTGCCAAAGGTATGCAGTGAGGCGCTAGAATGTTACACTGAGTTATTTAACAGTGCTTTCCCCATTAAATACTCATGTGCATTTTTGTATTATCCAAACATTCAATACAATTAGATCGGATTTATTTATTTCATGCTTGCTGCTTGCCATACTTCACTAATCAATGTTTTAACATCATAAATATGCAAATAAGAATGTTAACCCAGTGTGATTGTACACAATTGTACAGTGTAAAATCTACGCAGGATTATTTAGTAGCCTAGGGTAAAATACAAAATGGAACAAGATACGGCAGGATTACCCAGTGTTTACAATGACTCTGGATTAACAATTAAAAATTTGACATTTTAAGAAATACAATTTTAGCTGTTTCATCATCTAACTTTTAATTTCTTCCCTTCACAAAAAGTAAGATTCGATGTTTGTTTAGCTTTTGTTAGTTTTGTCATACCCGACCACATCCTGTTATATAGCAGTTAGTCTGACATCAATTAACCGTGCACATACACTCAGAGCAGCGGCACATTCAGATCACTCTCTTTTCCTGCGTCCTCTACACTCTTCTTTTCCCTCAAACACACACACACACAGTTGGCTGGCTACCAGCCACTAAGCAGCGTGGGAAAAGCAGCGACTCATTCATTGGTGCTGCCCATGTTTAGCTAGCTCACTGATACCCCGCTAGGTCCATATAGCAGTAAGCAGACAAACAAACACAAAGCTTCAAGAATTTCACAGGAATGCACTTGTCAGGCTTGCGGGTACATTGGCACAAAGCCACAGAAGACTGTTGAAGCACACATTTATATTAAGTCTATCACGTAGCACACACACACACACCAAGACTTAACACATTGCATGCACTCGCAAGCAAACACTCATTTTTACATGTTGATATGCTTGTAGAAGGTAGATTTTCATGTGAAATGTTATTGTTTTAATTATAAATTGATTATATACACTACATCAGTGTAAGTTTTTAAGAAATTAATACTCCTCTCTTCAGCAAGAATAAAAGACAGACATTTACAGTATTACACTGTTAACAGTGTTACAGTGGTAACTTTTTTCTATCTCAAATAAATGCTGTTTTTTAAACATTCTGTTAAATTAAGCAGCACACCTTTGATAATAATTGATAATAACTTTGATGATAATAATAATAAATGTTTCTTGGGCAGAGAATCAGCATATTAGAATGATTTCTGAAGGATCATTTGACACTGAAGACTGGAGTAATGATGCTGAAAATTCAGCTTTGCCATCACTGGAATAAATTACATTTGAAAAATATATTAAACTGGAAAACAGTGATTTAATTTTTTTTAAATAATATTTCACAATATTACTGTTTTTACTGTATTTTGACCAAATAAATGCAGCTTTGATGAGCGTAAAATACTTCTTACAGAAACATTTGAAAAAAACTTCTGGAGATGTAAATATATATTTATTCATTTTATGTTTGACTGTAAAGCCGTATAAAGTGTGTGATTTCTGTGCTACCAGTTTCATTAAAAAGTATTACAAAAATAATGATGAATTATTTCAGACAGGTTCCCTGAACACTACCCACTGGTCAGTCAAACAGATTGCTTGAGCCAGTGTTGCTGTGTAGATTTGCTCAAACAAACAGCAATGAATTGATAGCACCACTGAGCCACAGTGTTTACACTTTTTGGGGTAATTAGCCAGAAAATATAGTTTATGGAGTCCTGGAATAAATGTGCAGTTACTTTGTTTTCAATATATTCTGCATTCTCAGAAAAACACAGTAAACATGAGAGGTTGGCTAATGCTAATAGAAAAGAGTCAGGGTGGTCAGTCTTTAGTTTGTTTGGATATTATAACTTAGTTACTTGTATCCAAAAAACACTAATCTGCAGATTTGATGTTTTCAGGATTCTGGCCAGCCGCAGTTAAAAACAGCTACCATGACACGGAGCGGCAGCACGCTGAGGTACGTCTAGTGCTGTTCACACAGGACGAGATTATTAGATATTATTGTATTTATTCATATTTTGAATTAGCTTTTATTTTTACATTTTCAGTTTTAATTTGAGTCATTTTGCTAGGTTCGTTTGTCATTTTGAGTTTTTTTTTTTATATTTTCATTGAGGTTTATTTTTATTAAATTTTTATTTTTAGTCATTTTAGTACTGATTTTGAGTTAGTTGTGAAGGCAACATTAAGTTCTAATATTTTTATTTTATTTCAGCTTTATTTCAGTTAATGAAAGTGATTCTCAATAGTTTTAGTTAACAATAAAACAACATTTTTTATCTGTTTTAATATGTGCCATTCTGTGACCACTGCAAAGTGTCTGGCTATTTTTTTCAGCATCTTGTGCCATGAGTGCTGTGATGCTGGTTACATTTAAAAATATATCTCGAGACATTTGCACGTTTTCATTCTGTTATGCAGTATCTACAGCTATCCTGTGTTTATTCATCACCTGCCGCCCACATGACCACTGCTACCCTATGATTAACTGTAATGCAGTCATCACTTCTCTTTTTATTCTGGATTAGATCCTCCACCAAAAATGTCTTGTTCATTAAAAAAAAACTAATGAAATCAGACATTACTCATATCAACCCCATATGTCTCAGGCTTCTGTTCCTCTTCCTTCTCAGTTATAGGGTCTTTCTCCAGGAAGTGATTTTAGTTTTGTTCTACCCACTTCCCCACTTTACACTGCCTGAAAGCAACACGGTTTGCATTGCGGTAACTTTAGTTTCTCAGCATGAGCACTTGAGTCATGCACCTGTCTTTTTAGAGCAAAGTGTCCTAAGTGGCTTTCTGCATGAAATTCAGAAGTACATGCCTAATATTAACTGTCTGACACCTCAATATGTGTTTCTGTGTCTGTATGTTGATTAAGTCGAGGCAGCCGTCCACCCGAGCCTGTCCAGTGTCCTGTGGCACCCACTCTCTCTCATGGAGCATCCCTTACCTCACTTAATGACAAGTCTATTGCGTAAGAGCACAGAAGTGTTTTATAATTTCTGATTATAATTCTAACATAACATTTATATCACTTGTCATAACTGGATTTCTTCCGTCGCTGCAGTTCGAGCTTCAGTAAAGCCGTGCCGCCTCCTGTAGTGCCCAGCTGGCCCACCAGCCCTGATGTTGACATCATCAGCACGCTGCTGGATGAAGGACCACCCCCTCCACCCCCACTGATGGAGGCAGAGGGCGAACAAGATCATGGACAGGAGACTGGTCTACCTCCACCTCCACCTCCACCACCTCCTCCCCTTGACTGTACCAACATTCCCCCGCCCCCTCCAGTGAATACACCTGAGCCCAGCAGCCTGATGACAATACCACCTCCTCCACCAGCTCCACCTCTTGAAACAGGTTAGTTTGTGCCAGAAGATTTCAGCATCATCCTATAACACGGCCGGTCATTGAAAGGTGGTTAGGAGGAGGTTACAACGCATGCCAGCTAGATGTGACGTGTTAAATCAAGGTATGATAAAGTTTTTGTCCTAACCTGCTCTTCATCTACTGACTAAACTATCAAATCTTTGGAGTCTAAGATTTTTTTTAATGTTTCACCAAGGCTGGATTTGTTGCATTTATTTGGTCAGAAATAATGTAAAGACAGTAATATTGTGAAATATGATTATAATTTAAAATAACTGTTTTCTATTTTAATGTGTTTTAAATTTATTCCAGTGATGGAAAAGCTGAATTTTCAGCATCATTACTCCAGTCTTCAGTGTCACATGATCCTTCAGAAATCATTCTAATTTGCTGATTTGCTGCTCAAGAAACATTTATTATTATTATCAATGTTAAAAAAACAATAGAACAATAGAAACCATGCTACTTTTTTTTCCAGGATTCCTTGATAAATATAAAAAGAACAACATTTATTTAAAATAGAAATCTTTTGTAATATTAAAGTTGTCTTTACAGTCATTTTTGATCAATTTGTTGCGTCGTTGCTGAATAAAAGTATTAATTTATTTTAAATACAGTGGGGGAAAAAAAGTATTTAGTCAGCCAGCAATTGTGCAAGTTCTCCCCACTTTAAAAGGATGAAGAGGGCCTGTACTTTTTCATCATAGGTATACCTCAACTATGATAGACAAAATGAGAAAAAAAAATCCAGAAAACATTGTAGGATTTTTAAAGAATTTATTTGCAAATTATGGTGGAAAATAAGTATTTGGTCAATAACAAAATTTCATCTCAATACTTAGTTATATACCCTTTGTTGGCAATGACAGAGGTCAAACGTTTTCTGTAAGTCTTCAAAAGGTTTTCACACACTGTTGCTGGTATTTTGGCCCATTCCTCCATGCAGATCTCCTCTACTGTCGCTGGGCAATACGGATTTTCAACTCCCTCCAAAGATTTTTTATGGGGTTGAGATTTGGAGACTGGCTAGGCCACTCCAGGACTTTGAAATGCGTCTTACGAAGCCACTCCTTCGTTGCCCGGGCGGTGTTTTGGGATCATTGTCACGCTGAAAGACCCAGCCACGTTTCATCTTCAATGGCCTTGCTGATGGAAGGATGTTTTCACTCAAAATCTCATGATACATGGCCCCATTCATTCTTTCGTTTAAACGGATCAGTCGTCCTGGTCCCTTTGCAGAACAACAGCCCCAAAGCATGATGTTTCCACCCCCATGCTTCTCAGTAGTTATGGTGTTCTTTGGATGCAACTCAGCTTTCTTTCTCCTCCAAACACGACAAGTTGTTTTTACCAAAAAGTTCTATTTTGGTTTCATCTGACCATATGACATTCTCCAATCCTCTTCTGGATCATCCAAATGCTCTCTATCAAACTTCAGACAGGCCTGGACATGTACAGGCTTAAGCAGGGGACACGTCTGGCACTGCAAGATTTCAGTCCCTGGCGGCGCAGTGTCTTACTGATGGTAGCCTTTGTTACTTTAGTCCCAGCTCTCTGCAGGCCATTCACTAGGTCCCCCCGTGTGGTTCTGTGATTTTTGCTCACAGTTCTTGTGATTATTTTGACCCCACGGTGTGAGATCTTGCGTGGAGCTCCAGATCGAGGTAGATTATCAGTGGTCTTGTATTTCTTCCATTTTCTAATAATTGCTCCCACATTTGATTTCTTCACACCAAGCTGCTTACCTATTGCAGATTCAGTCTTCCAGCCTGGTGCAGGTCTACAATTTTGTTTCTGGGGTCCTTTGACAGCTCTTTGGTCTTGGACATGGTGGAGTTTGGAGTGTGACTGTTTGAGGTTGTGGACCGGTGTCTTTTATACTGATAACAAGTTCACACAGATGCCATTAATACAGGTAACCAATGGAGGACAGAGGAGCCTCTTAAAGAAGAATATACACAGGTCTGTGAGAGAAATCTTGCTTGTTTGTAGGTGACCTAATACTTATTTTACCGAGGAATTTACAATTAATTCTTTTAAAATCCTACAATGTGATTGCTTCTGGATTTTTTTTTTTTCTCATTTTGTCTCTCATATTTGAGGTATACCTATGATGAAAATTACAGGCCTCACTCATCTTTTTAAGTGGGAGAACTTGCACAAATGGTGGCTGACTAAATACTTTCTGTGCCCCACTGTATATTATCTATATATATATGTACATATATATATCCGACTGACCCCAAACTTTTAAAAAGTAGTGTAACTGCATTAAACAGCTAAAAAAAGTTATGTATGAAACCAAAAACAAGAAAAAATTATAAACTATCCACAAAAATAAAATATATAAAAAAATAAAGTATGTTCTGTAAGTATAAAGGTTTGTTGTAAGAATACAATCCAGTCAGTAAACATATTTGTACTCTGTAGTGAAGTCAGAGAAAAAGAAAATAGAAAAGTTTAAAATAGATAATTCAATAAAGTAATAAAATTGAATAGAGAATTTGTGTCTAGTGGCCGAGGAGAATGGATTTCCTCTACCAGAAGCTCCCAGTGACATGCCTCCTCCACCAGTCCCTGATGGCCTTGATCTTCCGACCCCACTGCCTCTGCCGTGTGACGAGAACATTGAAGGTACAAAAATGCCAAAACAAAAGCACATGTTTGTCTAAAGGTGGTATTTTGTTTTGTATAATGCTTTGTGTGTCGCTTCAAAATGCTCAGTTTGAACGATTACATGTTTGCTTTGTCTTACAGGCAGCTTATCTATGCTCTTTATCTTGGTGTTGCTGTAGTTTATTTCTGTGAGCTTTTATACTCTTTGCTCTTATTTTCACACTTGTCTCTCTCTTCTCACTCAGCTCCGCACACTCGCCGCTCACGGGTGCGACGTCATCCTCCTAGCTCTCGCTCGCTGTCTCTGAGGGTCCGCATGGGCCCCAGCGCTCGCTCGCTGTACACGCGCTCGCTTTTTCTGCCTTCTGCTCAATCACGTAAGGCCCCACTTCTTCCTGAGACCTGATTCGTTAAAGCCACCTATCAGATTTCATTGACAGTTTCTCATTTTATCATCAAATATATTGTTACCACGCACCAAAAATAGGTTCTTATTTAGCCATTCATACCGTTCCAAAGACCATTTAGTTTAGTAATTGCATTTTTATTGTTCGGCCTTTAAAAAAAATCTCAAATTTGTTCCCTCACACTTCTCTTGATAAACACCTGTCAGTCATGATACCCCCACCCCCTCCATACCCGCCTCCTCTGGCTCCGCCTGCTTCATTCAGCCCATTGTGCAGGATCCCTGCTCGCCTGGAGCACCTGGGTAAGTGAGGCCTCTTTGTGCATTGCTGTCTGACGCTCTTCTCTTCCTTTATATTTGCCACTTCCCCAGTCTGCACTTCAGCAAATCAAATCAGCACATACTTTGACCTCATAATCACACCATCCTACACACAGCAGGACACTCAAACTACATCCTCCGCCAAGTTAGATCTCTCTTTCGAAAACTCAAATGAGTCGAGTGATTTTAAAGGGATAGTTCAGCCAAAAAAGTCATGACTGTCATCATTTACTCACCATCATGTCCATACAAACATGTTAGCTGCAAAAAGGACAAAGAAGAACCAAAAAGGCATCATAAAAATAATCCTTGCAACTTATGCACAACAGCGTTGTTGTTATTAAATAAAACTATTACCAGAATTGAAAAGCAGGTGCTCAACCAACTGTAGAAAAGGTTTAGCTAAAAAAAAAAAATAAAAAAAAATAAAAAAGGCTGACCTATAAAATAGATCTAAAACAAGAAAAAAAAATGATACACTGTACACAAAAAAATAAATAAATAGACATATTTGAACGCTGTAGTGGGATCAGAGGAAAATAAAATAGTACTGGTGCATTATATTCCAAGTCTTCTGAAGCCATATGATAGACTTTTGTTGTCTTTGGTGAACCATCCCTGTGAAGGTGAAGTGTGTAATTTCTAGTGTCAAAAAATGGAATCGCGAAATAACTGCAATAATTATTTTTATTTTATAAAATGAGAGATATATTGTTATTATTTTTTATTGTTTGATGATCAGTCTGGGCTTCCATATGTTTGAATTTTAATTTGAATAATTTTCACAATTTTATTTGATGTGGCTTGTGGCATGGAAATTACCCACATCTCTTTCAAACACACTTATGATCATAATGGTGCATTTGCACTTTGCCAGTTTTGTAAGTTTATGTTAACTTTGTGTCAATGCACATTTAGACCTTGAGATTCCAGCACCGCCCCCATCGCCACCACTGGAATATTTCGACAACTTTGAGGAATTGCCCCCTCTACCTCCCCCCATTGATTACGACATAACTGCACCAGCCGACTATTTGGAGAAAGGTAGGCTCATTTATGTTAACTCATTCAGGTAAAGAATTAGCATTGTGAAAATGACTGTATTGACATCTAAGATGGATCATTTTGTAATGACACATTCAGAACATGAGACATCAAAAATATCTATCGGTACTGATTTTCCATTGTAATTCTTTTTCCTACCAAGTGGTGGCACTATATAACTGCAACACAGGCAAGCCAGGTGACCTGGTATTTCAGGAGGGCGATATCATCTACCTCACCAGCAGGAATGAGGATGGCTGGTGTGAGGGCTTTCTCAATGGAGTAAAGGGATATTTTCCTGGCAACTATGTGGAATCCACCGCTTAACTGGCCATAAGAAGCCAGAATGTCAGTGAATGAATTATTGAGACCTAAGGCACCTTGTATTCGCATTTCTAAAGTGAAACAGTGAAATCAGCTGTATGATTGGAGGTGCTGAAATGCTTTTATGTTTCAGTTTTAAAACATTCCAAATGTAATTAACATGCCGACTGATTTCAGCTGAGATGAGTTTGTATTATAAAGTTTACTTTGGTCTTAAATAATGATGATGATAATTGATCTCTCAGGACTTTTAAGTTATAATCTTAATGTACAACATATTAAGAAATGTTTTTGTACATTTAGCTGTATTAGATAAGTTCACAAAGTCGTGGAGAATAGTCAATGGTTATTTGTTAATTCAGTGTTTGTTTGAATAGGCTATTGTGCAGAGTAAATAATATATATGTATAATATATTATGCAGATTCCTAATTACAGACCTTTATTACTCATGATAAGTTACATTTACTTGATTCCCTTGCAAATACAGTATTTTCCCCAAACATGTTATGCTCTAGTTTGTGAATTAAATGTTAGTGTACACCACAATGGCACATTTCAGACACAATTTATGATACCAAGTTACCATTTACAGTCCATAGAATAAATCAACTGTTAATGTAAATGTCTGGGAATTGTTAAAATTGTTTTATGTCAATTATAAACGTCCACTCTTTTTGCACCTTATACAAAGCTCGTTTGACATGTTTATTTTACATTTTTGCATTTAGTTATCCAAAGTCATTTACAAAAGAGAAAACAAAAGCAGTTTGTCAAGGAGCCAACAAAATGTATAATATACAACGGCAGGTTTATTTGACTAGATTAGGAGTTAATTCATGGGGAACTGCCTCATCGGCACCAGCAGCCGTATTATTTACTTCATATTTTTTCTCCTTTAGACTGTTGTTTGCTTATTTCTTGTTGGTGAAATATATTAAACTTTACATTATTCTTAAACTTAAATGTGTTTCTCTTTATTTCACATAAATAAAAGGGAAACGTCTGGGGAGATAAAATGTGTATTTGGAGTCAGCACAGCTGTTTTGAACACTGATGTACTCGAGTCACTAGCAGGCATCTTAACTAGATTAAATAGTAAGACTTCCTTGATCAGCTGTCTTTGCCAGAAAGGTCATGTTGGTCCACCAGTTGTACCAAAACCAAAGCAACACAAACCAGCCTGGACTTTGCAAGGAAGCTTTCACTTCATCAGGGAGAGGCAATATAATGATATAGGCAATACAATGCCTGTTCTTTAATTATGAGGCAATTGAGGTAAATAAAATCAAATAATGAAACACATTGTTGCTGGTGCACTCTTTTAGGGAAAAAAAAAAGCTGTCACTGGGGTGGTACTTTTTAACAAATTTGTACCTAATTCAATAAATTTGTACCCCCCCAAAAAAAGTACATATTACTACCTAATGTATACATATCTGTACCTAAATCATACATATTGGTACATTTTAAAAGGCTACTGGCCCAGTGACAGCTTTTTGTACCTTTTTTCTGAGAGTGTAATAGCTGAAATTAATGAAGTACTGCAAAAACAAAATGTCCTGGTACAGGAAACACCTGTGATATAGGTACTGTGTCTTTAAACACCAGTCAGTCACCATAAAAGTGTTCAAACTTCACTATCAGCACTTTAAACCCTCCCTCAAATCAGAGCAGTGCACTCAGCGTCTACTTTATTGCCGTAATCACCTTCTTCGTGTTCTTTGAGGTAAGACTTGTGTTTGTTTTTCAGAGATGTGCTTGAATACTCACTGGGTTTAAGAAATAATTTCACTAACTACATAAAATGTGTATGATGTTCACTTATGCTAGTAGAATATCACCGACATGTGACTGGGCTTGTATAAATATATTGATCTGTAGGCTTTTTGATAGTGTTAAAGGCGTGATTTGTTTTCGACCGCTTAAACGTTTCTATATTTGCAAGGGTTTCTTTTGTTTTGTGATTCTGTGATTCCTTTGTTGGATGGAAAGGGCAGGTGTTGTCTAAATCACATTGCTGGCAAAAACCTACATTGCAGCTGTTGCTTTATGGTGTCAGTAGAAGTGGTTTTTGATGGGTGTTGAAGGGGTGCGTGTAACACAAAAGCATCGCCCTCCTGATCTGCTCTTAACATATAGGTCTACAGTAAGGTGTTCACTAAACTTTACAGAGCCTGGGACAACATTTTAGCCCACTTGGGCCCATTGAGTAAGCTATCCTATATAGATGACCTTTGGTGGCCCTCGGCAACGGCCATGGCTTTCAGTAAATTACAAATTATGAATGGAAGTGAACGGAAAAGCTTTTTCTTCAATAACACCAACATTGCTACTTGGGGTTGTATGTTTTAGCATAAAGATACATTTGAACAAAATACTGTACAATAAAAATTTGCCTCTTAAGTGTTTTAGGTATGAAAGACTATCATATTTGATGATTATATCAAGCTTTTGCCCGTCCAGTCTGCTATATGATGATGCTTGAGTTAGAGTCGGACAGGCCTACTGAAAACCTCACAATGAATTCAATATTATATGTATATTAATGATTATAGACTAATTAAATCTGTCATCACCAAATATAATTTATTTACTTACTGACAGAGTTGCTGGTGAATTGGGAATTTCTTCAATGCCATGGAGAGGAGTGATGATTCATATATAGTATTTAAGTATGTATACCTGCTCTCAATGCTCTTTTGTGAAATTGAACACACACATGCAGAGTTCCGAAACCATACAAATGTACATTATTTTCTGTGTGTGTGGGCGTATGTATGCACACACACACACAAAATAATGTACATTTAGTAAACTATCCCCCGGTTTCACAGACATGGCTTAAGGCTAGTCCCAGACTAAAATGCATGTTTGAGCTGTCTCAACTGAAAATATTGTGCTCTGACATATCTTAAAATATGTCAGTTCCATTTTCCAGTTCCAAAAGTCAGATCCATTGTTCTGTCTCAAGATGCACACATGTAATGTTTTCTTCTAAGGCAGTTTTATAAAAGCTGCTTTAATATCTTAATTTAACTAAGGCCTAGTCCTGGCCCCGTCTGTGAAACCGGGCCAATATGTTGTGGTATATTAGCCTCACATTAAATGACAATTTACAACATAGTAAAAGCTGATGTAAACGGTATTTTCCCACTTTTGGAAAGTTGTGAAAATGCAATAGCTTTTTTTTTAGATCATAAAATGTAAAAATAATATTTTCTTTTATTCTCTTACAGTATCTCACAGAAGCGAGTACACCCCTCACATTTTTGTAAATATCTTTTCATGTGACAACACTGAAATGACACTTTGCTACAATGTAAAGTAGTGATTGTACAGCTTGTATAACAGTGTAAATTTGCTGTCCCCTCAAAATAAATCAACACACAGCCATTAATGTCTAAAACGCTTGCCACGAAAGTGAGTACACCCCTAAGTGAAAAAAATCCAAATTGGGCCCAATTTAGCCAAGTTTCTCCTCCCCAGTGTCATGTGATCATGAGTGTTACAAGTCTCATGTGTGAATGGGGAGCAGGTGTGTTAAATTTGGTGTTATCTTTCTCACTCTCTCATACTGGTCACTGGAATTTCAACATGGCACCTCATGGCAAAGAACTATCTGAGGATTTGAAAAAAAGAATTGTTGCTCTACATGAAGATGGTGTAGGCTATAAGAAGATTGCTAAGACCCTGACACTGAGCTGCAGCATGTTGGTCAAAACCATACAGCGGTTTAACAGGACAGGTTCCACTCAGAACAGGCCTCGCCCTGGTCGACCAAAGAAGTTGAGTGCACGTGCTCAGCGTCATATCCAGAGGTTGTGTTCGGGAAATAGACATATGAGTGCTGCCAGCATTGCTGCACAGGTTGAAGGAGTGGGGGGGTCAGCCTGTCAGTGCTCAGACCATACACCGCACACTGCAGCAAATTGGTCTGCATGGCTGTCGTCCAAGAAGGAAGCCTCTTCTAAAGATGATACACAAGAAAACCCGCAAACAGTTTGCTGAAGACAAGAAGACTAAGGAAATGGATTACTGGAACCATGTCCTGTGATCTGACGAGACCAAGATAAACTTATTTGGTTCAGATGGTGTCAAGCGTGTGTGGCAGCAACCAGGTGAGGAGCACAAAGACAAGTGTGTCTTGCCTACAATCAAGCATGGTGGTGGTAGCATCATGGTCTAGGGCTGCATGAGTGCTGCCGGCACTGGGGAGCTACAGTTCATTAAGGGGACCATGAATGCCAACATGTACTGTGATATACTGAAGCAGAGCATGATCCCCTCCCTTTCGGATACTGGGCCGCAGGGCAGTATTCCAACAAGATAACGACCCCAAACACACCTCCAAAACAAGCACTGCTTTGCTAAAGAAGCTGAGGGTAAAGGTAATGATTGGCCAAGCATGTCTCCAGACCTAAACCCTATTGAGCATCTCAAGGTCTCTAACATCAACCAGCTCCGTGATGTTGTCATGGAGGAGTGGAAGAGGACTCCAGTGGCAACCTGTGAAGCTCTGGTGAACTCCATGCCCAAGAGGGTTAAGGCAGTGCTGGAAAATAATGGTGGCCACACACAATAGACACTTTGCTAATTTGGACATTTTCACTTAGGGTTGTACTCACTTTTGTGGCCAGCGGTTTGGACATTAATGGCTGTGTATTAAGTTATTTTGAGGGGACAGCAAATTTACACTGTTATACAAGCTGTACACTCACTACTTTACATTGTAGCAAAGTGTCATTTCTTCAGTGTTGTCACATGAAAAGATATAATAAAATATTTACAAAAATGTGAGGGGTGTACTCACTTCTGTGAGATACTGTATGTATCTGTAGATTATTTCCGCATTCGGAACATTTGGAAATGTCCATTCAGTTTCTATCTTCTCTTTATCTGTATGATATATGAATGGTTTATATTCTTTATCATCACTAACAACTCAAAATCACATCAGCACACGTGCTCACACTCATGCAGTATCTTAACACTGCCCAACCGTTGTTCTTTCAGAATCTTCGTACCTATTGTAACCTTTGGGTTTTTGTCAATCTGCTGTGCTGGCTTCTGTAAAATATTCCAGCGAGTTCGTAAGGAGCGCGTGGAGCGTCTGCAGGCTCAAGCTCGAGCCGTGGATCAACGGACCGTCTACGTCATTCCAATCTCTCTGTCTGAAGATGAGCTGCACAGACCACCGCACTACAGCACTGTACAGTTCTACGAGCCGCCTCCTGCTTATCATGAGGTAACCCTGAAGATAGTGTGGAATGTACTCTTAAAAACAATTCAGTGGCTTTGTAAATATCACAGTAATAACTAAGTTCATTATTATTAATAAGTTCACCCCAAAAAATTAAAAAGTCTGTCATCATTTACTCACCCTCAGGTTATTCCAAACCTGTATGAGTATCATTCTTCTGTTGAACACACACACAAGATATTTTAAAGAATAACTGTCTGACTTTCATAAAATGGAAAAAATACTATGAAAGTCAATTGGGACCATTTACAAAATATCTTCTTTTGTGCTCAGCAGAAGAAAGAAACTCATACAAGTATGGAACAACTTGAGGGCGAGTAAATGATTACAGAACTTTAGTTTCCTAGATTGTTTGGAGTTGGAAATACCAAATACCAATGCCTAAAATTAGTTTTGGACCAATTTTATATAAACAACTAAACTAAATATGCAACTTACTAAAATATACAACTAAGTATATTTTTAAGATAAACTTCATATTTTTGTTAAATTCAATCAAAATATTTGAGAAAAATTATAAAATTATAGCCTACCGACCAGTTTCAAGAACCACAATTATTACTCATTTCAATATTTTTCAGCTTTAACATCAACTTAGTGTATGTGTGCTATTGCTTGATAACAATTGTAAAATTTTTAACAGCTACATTTATGTATTCCAATGAAATAGCTTTGCTTTACTCATAAATATTGGTTTTAAATTGGCTTACTCAAATGTGTGAGTCAAATTGGGTCTTATAGTGTCCTCAATTTTATTTGTTATGGTACCAAAAGTAGTTATTCTTATCTACTTCATTTTTTCAGTTCATAAGGTATATCGATTCATTGATTTCACAGCTTTAAAATGTACTCAATATGTTAAAGTGTAAAAGGTTTCACCCCAAAAAAAACAATCAGTACATTAACTTTAAGTTGTCTAGACCATCATTTATTGTATCTTGTCCTGAAATGTTTAAATGAGCTTTTTGTCCTCACTGTTAATGACGACGCATCATTAATTCCTGCTTTTGCAGTTAAATCTGAAGCCCGAGGCCTGTCCTGTGGAGCCTCCTCCTGCATATTCAGAATCTGTCTCGCCACCCTCACATTCATGATCACACCAAACATAAGCGCATCTCAAGCACTTGGACTGGTTAAAAGAAAAATAAGAGGCAACGTCATATTCTCATGACTTTTCCAAGGACTACTACTCAATGCAAAGGTTTAAATGGTGAGAAGGACAATGTCACAGTTATAGTAATCTGCGATTCTGTTGGGATTTTGAACATGTTCTACAGGGTCACAAAGAAAGACGGTTTTGCACGATGAGCAGCAGAACTTGGTTAAAGGTTTAAAAGTATATATATATGTTTTGTGAATATTTATACATTTTGTACATGCAATAGCTTTTTTGTTAACTTGTGAAAAACAGGTTGACCTGTTGTAAACTGTATAGCTGAAAATGTATGATAAAAATAATGCATAAACACTGGCTCTTAATAATATCCTGAGAGTATGTTAAAAGTTAACGAGAGATAATAAATGATATGTAGTATAAGCCATCTTTCTGACTGTCTGGAAGCTCACTCTTCATGGTCAACATGCCACCTGAGCTGCACCCTCAGAAGCCAAAGTCCAGCACGGTTACAACAGAGGAGGTGAAGCTCCGCCTCCTGCATTACCACTGCCACTGTCCTCATGGTCCTACGCAGATATAAGCCAATGCATTTATTATTACTCATAAAATGTGAACCATCACATTTAGAATTCACAGCTTTGGCTGTTCAGAAGGTCCATTGACAGTTACATACACACACAGTCACATAAGTGCAATTTTGTTAGTAAACAGAATATGTAAAAAAATAAAATCTACCTCTTCAAACGCTTTAATGTCAGCCAAGGTTATATAACTGCATACAGTCACATTGCTTACAGTTTCTCTCTTTGTCTGTCCATTTATTGATTTGGTATGTAATATTAAACATTTGATTGAATTCATTGATTTATTATTAAACATTTACCACCAAATTAAATTATGTCAATTCATTCATTTACATGAGCTACTTTTAATTCAGAATGAATATCTTATGATTTAAGAAAATACAGAATGATGATAAATCAAACTTCAGAACATTTCAGATTGTGGCATGTTTTATATTATATCCAAATTCAAGAGGCTTAAGAATTCTAGATTAGAAAACATACTTAACCCATTTTTACTATCATCTTCATTTCGCATGCTCCACAATCTATGGAAAGACAGAAGTGTAAAAAATAAGCTTTTACTGTGTCTGGGTTGTAAGTGCAATGGAATTATGGTTGCAATGGAATGTTTACCGGTACAAAGGTCTACATTAGTATTGTACTGGTAGATAAAATCTTACGTAGACTGTTGTCCTTGTACATCCCGTCTTAAGTGGAAAAAAAACATAAAACACGCCCATGTCATCATATCATCACATGACAAAAATATTCTCAGAAATGACACCAATAATCTGCCATAAAGTATGGAATCATCAACTTCCACTATACCTACAGAAACATAAAAAGCTAGCTTTGCTTGTAGTTTACTGGATAAAATATGTTTTAGATGAAGTGAATAAAGTACTGAATATACAAAAGGAAGACTGTGGGTACAGTGAGGCAACTTCATGCATGGCCTCTCACTGTTTTCTCAGAGCCACTGGGTCAATAAAAGTAAATGCCTGAAAATATCAAGTTCAACTTGACCTACTGCAGAGAATGACCTGCTTTCAGACTATAAATTATTTCCTCTTAATAAATAGTTTGGCCATTTTTACAGGTTACCCAAGAAGTTGCCTCTTTACCGGAATTCGTCCTGTATTCATAAATAACTGCTGGTAGCAAATAAGGAGGTGCATAAATACACATTTAATTTGCATAAGTGAGTTCAAGGGAGATGTTTTTAGAGACTATACAGGTTAGTTACCCCAACCCCCCCTAGAGAAACACTATGGAACTCAGTAGCTACTGCCAACTGTTTGGTTACCAACATTCTTCAAAATATCTTCTTTTGTGCTCAAGAGAAGAAAGAAACTCATACAGGTTTGGAATGGCATAAGAGTGATTAAATTATGACATTTCATTATCCCGTTAGGTGAGAGGATTTAAAGTTGTTGTTGTTTTTTTTATGAAATGCACATAACCGGATAGTTCGGTTCCTGGTATCTGACTGGCCAAGAAACACCTATTTATCATATCACTGCGCATGTGTTCCATAGAGTATCATTGTGGCATGGCAACGCACTATATTTTCTAGCGGAAGGATGTAATTGAACGAATTTGGCTATTAAAATACGTTTGAATGAAAACTTGTGTCCTTGGTATTTATTCATATTTAGTTTTATAAAAATGCACTCTAGGTTATGCTGTATTATCATTATTATATTCATGGTTAAAGAAGTTGCAGCTACTGTAATGAGGCGTACAAAGTACGGTATTCACAATATAGCGTGGTCTCTCGTACCTTGTTTCTTAAATCAAATGAAAAAACAAGCCATTCCCTCCAAATAAACAAGCCTTTACTAAAGATTTGTTTATGGTCTCTAAACAATACAATTTTATTGACATGAAAATACCGCAACTTGTTGTAGGTCGAAAAGTGAATTAAAGTGAAGCTATCGTGTTGCTCTACATACCACACTCTCGACGACATGCAGGCATACAGCAGGGTTCCTCAAATCTTGCCCTGGAGGCCCAATGTGCTGAAGAGTTTAGCTCCAACCCTGATCAAACTCACCTACATGTGATTTTCTAATGATCCTGAAGACATTGATTAGCATGCTCAGGTGTGTTTGATTAGGGTTAGAGCTAAACTCTACAGGAAAGTGGATCTCGTGGGCCAGATTTGAGGATCCCTGGCATACAGCCTCTGAAGTGATATATTTGTATATATTTGGGACAAACTCTGCTCTCTGATGGTGAAACCGGTTAAATAATGTGCTCAGGAGAAAAGTGGATGTGTGGACAATTTGTGAGCTAACCTGAATTTAAGCTGATAAATCAGTGCATATCTTTATGTTTCCCTTTCACAGACAGAAAAACACAATATATCATAGAACAATAGCAGTTAATTCTATGTATACTTTTTAATTTAATTCAGAAATTTCATATTCAAATCTTAAATAAAAAAAATGACAGATTTATATGGATGTGTATGGGTGCTACTTTAGTTACATTCATAGTTAACAAAATTAGCAACCAGTGACAGAAGTCCAAATGACAGGCACTTGCCACACAAATGCCACAACGCCACTAACTGAAGACAAAGCAATCTATAGTCCTTGACTAGGTCACATTTAGGTTTTAAATAAATGATTTCCTCTAATTGGCTGAAGATATTTATCCCATTCATTGAGAATAAAGTCCGGTTCTTGTCTGTGTGGAATCAGTGTAAATCTGGACAGTAATTCATCAGCAATACAGATATTGAAGCCAAAAGGTGTATAAAATGCTGTCAGCATTTTTTTCTGATTTTGATTAGTACAGTCTTTCAATTAATGATTCATTTATTTCCCTAAACATTTTATTTCAGAAATCAGGCAATTTACAGATTGTTCTTCTAATCATACACTGATTTTGCACATGAAACATGACTACTATACAGTATCCGCCTCTAGCTTATTCCATTATCTGATATATAGAAAATGTAATATCAATATCAAAACTTAAATCATAACACCTTACACATAGATATAAATGATAAAAACACATAAGTAAACAATAGCTGCCAGTATTCAAGCCAAATATCATTGGCATGAATGATAATCAGTGAATATAAATTGGCACTTGAAGAATGTTCAAATCGTAATAGAAAAAGTAGAGAGGGTTTGTCTTTAAGAAAAAGAGATATTTTCATCCAATAAGCATATACAGCATTAGAATAAATACGTCATGATGTTTGCTGCGAATAAGATCAGATACACAGATTTTACACCAACAGCATCTTCAAAAATATTTATATACAGATCTTAATGTCATGCTCTAGCACTGTTCTTCCCTGCAATTCACAGGTTCTTTTCCAATTAAAGTGTAAAAATGATGTTTGGTCCTTTCAAACTTGTTTACAAAAAAAAAAATAGGTTATGTAAATACAGTTCACAATGTTTGATATGGTGATCTGTGAAAAGAAACCATGTGAAATCAATATATGCTGCATTTAGTGACACCTTCTGCACAGTATATTGTGTGCAAAATATTATCTGCCCGCTGTTTCTGTTACTCATACCTCTTTCAGTGTGCTTTCAGTCTTAATATGATCACGTTTCAATATATTCCTGCACTACATTCAGAAAAAAATAGTTCTGTAATGTGGATGTATATGAAAAAAACTGTACAAAAGTCATGTGCCTGACACAACAACAGGAGCTGAGCAAAATAGAGCCTTATAATAAAAATATAATTCAGGGATGAAGCACTGTCCAATCATCTACCACCCATGCAAACAGAATTAATGTAGGCCTGTACTAAACTGTCAATTATAAATCAAAACTATTTTTTAAAAACATAACTTGTTAAATTTACTTAAGAAGCAAATCTGCATAAGATTTGTTTTTAGAGAATTCATACAATCATTCAAAAGTTTGGGATCGACAGATTTTTGAAGTCTCTTATGCACATCAAGGCTGCATTTATTTGATAAACAATACAGTAACAGTTGTGAAATATTATTACAATGTAAAATGTTTATAAAAATTTTATTTTAAAATGTAATTTATTATTGTGATATTAAGGTTGAATTTTCAGCAGTGTCAGTGTCAGAAACATTTCTTATTATCATCAGTGTTGAAAACAGTTGCGCTGCTTAAATGTTATTGTGGAAATTGTGATACATTTTTTCAGGATTTAGAATTTATTTTAAACATTCTATTAAAAGCATTTTTAAAAATTCTATTTAAAGCTTTTATTTTAAACAGAAATCTTTTGCTACATTATATGTCTTTACTGTCACTTTTTAATCAATTAATCAAGTATTCATTTCTTAAAATATTACTGAGCCCGCAACCTTTTGAAACAGTGTTTTAGTATATATTGCCTTTAACTTTGTTAAATTAGGTTTTTTGTTTGTTTTACACGAATCTAACAACAGTTTGAAAAGCTTATATTGAAATTAACCAACTACAAAAAACTATTTACCAATAGTAATTTTTAATTCAAGATATATTCTACAAAATATAGTCTTGTCTTACACAGTTTAGTTACTGAAATAAATTGATCTTTTTCCTTAATACATTATTATTTTTAACTTATGGATGTTCTGATGTTTTGCTTAAAAGATTCAAAAAATAATCTCAAATTTCAAAAATGCATCTAAACTGAAACTTGAATGCTTACTGTAAACAAAAAGATGAGACTGTAGCTAAACTCTGACACAAGAGTCAGCTATAAGCTTGGTTCTGAGGGTGTAGCCGTGTTTGTAAAGGATAATAGACGAGGATTTCACACACTCACACATGCACTCATATAAGCTCTCTGATCAGCGTACACCCTTGGCACGAGGTTGATGATATAAACCAGTTAACACTGGTATAAAGTGTCGCATGAAACATCCACTAGTTGCCACACTGAGCTCTAAAAGACCCACCCAACTGGAACCCACTGCTGAGCTCCCTTTAACGTCTCTAAGGAGGATTTGAGGTTGCTGTACGCCTGTTCCAAATCGTCGTTTACTATGGTGAGGTCGAAGTAGTGTCCGTACACTCTCTGAATCTTGGCACTCTCATCCACTGTCCTCTTCAGCTCTGTGTCCTGTTGACAAGAGGCAGACTCAGATTTTTAGAATGGTCAAAACTAGAGTATAGCTTTCTAGTAGGGAATACAGCTACTGAGTGGGACTTAAACGTACTGTTTTCTGTTTGGTCACTCCTGCCTCCAGTCCAGATCTGTTCATGGCCTTCAGCACCTCAAACTCAGGGGCTTTGATGAACACCACATACGGCAAAAACTCTGATGTCCTGAGGACTTTTAGGGCCTATGGCAAAAAAAAAATCAAGGAATCAGAATCAAAGTGTTTTTCATGAAATACTACAAAACAGCATCACATGCATATGAAATCTCATGGATGTTGATCTTGTCCTTAGTTAGAGAGTCCCTTACCTGTGGGTTGACGTCCAGGATACAGATGCGTCCAGCTTCCACTACTTCATGGATGGAGTCAGTCTTGGTGCCATAGAGGCTACCATCATATTCACCATGTTCAAGATAGCGGCCAGCTTTAATATCAGCCTCCATCTTACTCCGGGATGTGAAGGCATACATCATATTCTCTCTATCTGCTGATTTGGGCTTCCTAGAGGTGTCTTTGGACAGTTACAGATTAGCACTACATTTTTATTGTGCCCAAAAAAATCTCTCACACTAAAGGGAAGAAATATTTACATCAGGTCATGATCATGAACGAGTCTGAACCCCCGTAAGAGTGAAAACTGTGCTTGATACACCTAGAGAGGACTCACAGGGGATGGTGGTGCCGTAGTGCTGAGGGTCTGACACTAGCAACTTGTTCTTCAGACTTCGTCTGCCTACTCCAGGTGCCCCAATCAGGACCAGCGTCTTCCTGCGAAACGGAGGGACTTTTGCCACCTCCTCATAGATCAGTAATTCATGCCTGTCAAAATCTGACAGGGAATAGAAAAGAAAGAATGAAGGATTGGAAAACAGAAAAGACATGCCGTTTCAAAAGACATGCATTTAAAGGGGTCATATGATGCGATTTCAATTTTTCCTTTCTCTTTGGAGTGTTACAAGCTCTTGGTGCATAAAGAAGATCTGTAAAGTTACAAAAAGACTAAAAGTCACCTCAAATCCAAAGAGAGATTCTTTATAAAAGTTAAGAGTCAGCCATGCCTACCTAAAACGTCTCATTCTAACACGCCCTCACATATCTACGTCACTATGTGGAAATATTAGCATAATGCCACCCAAATGTGCACGCAGAGAAAGAAGGCGTGGTTTCAGGAACAGCAGTCGTGTTGATGCAGCCATGTCAGGGAGATGCTGTGTGATTCAGTGCAAAAGCAAAAGCACGTTAAGGGCCTCCAGAGTAGAGCAATTAGAATTAATGGTAAGATTATTTCAACAGAACAGCACAAACCCAGAGTTCGAATTGTGCAACGCATTGAGGTGATGGGCGGCTGTGGCCAAAGACTTTTAAAAAAAAAAAGAAAGGGGTAAATTCTGACTTTGCTATGACAATCTGACACTTTTGAATCAGCTATTGTTTTGTTATTAGTTTTAGTATTTGCTATTGACTGTTCAAATGTGGAGTTTTGCGCAACGCAGAGTAAGGCGTCTTATGATTTCTGACAGGTGAACTGCCTGTCAGAAATCATAGCACGTCAGCTGTCCTAACCGCGGTTTGTGTACTGCATCATCTCTGTGTCTGTCACGTGACTCTGTTGCCCTTTGGGCTTGAACTGATGGTAAAACTAAATACATTATCAACTGTCTTGATATTTACTTTGAAAGCTGAAGCTCGCGCTTATGGTAAGGGGCGTTACATTTCCAAAGAGTGCTTGCAGTGTTTGGCCAATCACAATACACTGGGTCAGCTGGCCAATCAGAGCAGACTGCGCTAGTCAAAGTACGAAGTGTTTGAGAGAGGCGGGGCATTTAGGACCTACAATAATGTACAGTATTTGAAAAATAATGTGTTTTTTGAACCTAAGCATTTCAAAATTCTGTTACACAAATACACAAACTATGATCTTTAAAATAGCATCATATGACCCCTTTAATTAAAAAGAAAAACAAACCTGCATTTTTTGTAGTTAAATACATCATTTTCTTCTTCTTCTTGCCAACCATTCCAGTGCAGAGATTGGCTGTAATACACAGTGATATTATGTTTTGACAAATATTTACAGCATTATTGAACTTTTAACAAAGTTTGCATCTTAACTGTTTGCACTGCTTTATGAACGTTTGATTTGAGGATTAGACATCGTTAATGTTCATATTAAATCCACCAGGGGGCGGTATGCACAAATCAACCATTCAACAGGGTAGGCTCAAAAAAAACTATTGAAAGAATTTGAAAAAACAAAAATGAATACTTTTATTCAGCAAGGATACATTAAATTGATCAAAAGTGATAGTAAAGACATTTATAATGTTACAAAAAAATACAAATAAATGCTGTTCTTTTAACATTTTTATTTAAAAAGTCCTGGGGAAAAGGTTTCAGGTTTCCACAATAATATGAAGTACCTGCTGGTGAAAGGTCAACATCTTTCTTCACAAAAGCTTTCCTCTTCTCCTCCAGAAGTTGACTGGGAATCAGGCCAGCACTGCCTCCCTCTACACGACGTGCCTGTGGAGATATCATGTACAAACAAGTTTGTTATAATTTTACCAAGCTGATCAACGTTTATAAAGAGATCTTTATATTTTAACTAAAAAGCAGACGTGACTTTAGGTCCTCAAAAAAGTTAAATTAACATGTCGTTTTAGCACAAAGACACTGTAGTGCTTCTAAGTTGACCGACTAACCTGCCACCAGTTCACATCTTCCTGGTTAACAATCTGCAGAATGTCTCCACATGAGACCTTTAGTCCCGCCTCCTTGCAAGGGATGAGGTTGTCATCGGCAGGGTCATAATCAAAATGGCACTTCACAAAAACCTGTAGAGACAAGGATAATCGTGATCCTGACTGAAATATACTTCGCGTTAAAGTTATCGATGTGAACTATTTCCTGTGCTGGCTGGGTAGATTACTTACAGATTGTAGTCTGTTACTGATTACAAATTACATGACAAAAAAATGTAGTTAGTAATGTGTGCAGCTCCATAAAAATGGAAGACTTTCCTAATGTATATAAGCTGTAAAATGTTTTAATAAGGAAAATTTAAGGGAGAAAAAATAATTAGGGAGAATCAATAAATGATGTATAATTTACTTAAATTGTGTGAATAAGTAATCCAGATTACATAATTTAATAATAAGTAATAATTATAATTTATGCATTTAACAGACGCTTTTATCCAAAGCGACTTACAGTGCATTCAGGCTATACATTTTTTACCAGTTTGTGTGTTAGATTACATGTAATCAGTTACTACCCACTACCCAGCACTGACTATTTTCAATAATTCAAAATCTGAAAATGATTTAAAACAAATGTAAGAAATGAGTTAGATTTGTAAAGAACTTATTCTAAGTCATTTAATAAAAAATATTTTAACAGTCCATCTGATAAACCACATCAAACAACTATATATTTGTAGTCTGAAATAGTAAAATGCTAATAGTGTCTACTGAAACCGTCTACAACATGCTACTACATTCAAGCTCACAATCCCGTCTGCTATCACAGTGAACACATCTGGCTTTAACTGAGAGTGAGACTGCTGCGGTCACTCCTTACTCTGGTATCCATGACAACCACGAAAGAGCAGCAGAGAAAAACAAGAGGAAAGTAGGTAGCAGTGATGTGCATATGTGGAGACACAAAACCTCTGGTTGCCTGAGACATAATATCAGGTGTAAATGGGGTCACTGATGCCCTGTGCATGCAAGTACCCTGGCAGTGAGACACTGTGCATGTCCCATTATGTATTTAGGGGGAGGAGATGGTACCTGTCTCGGGGGATATGGCTCCTGGTAGCTGGGAAGGATTTTGAGCACCACACTGCCGCTGGTCTCCTGCAGCATCTCCTGCAGCACACGAGGGTCGTCACCCACCTCTCGCCCGTTCACCTCTTTGATGATGTCACCCACGTGGAGCAGACCCTGCTGGTCGATCATCCCCCCGTGGAGAATGCGGGCGATAACCAGCTCTCCGTTCTCTATACGGAACGTCACACCCTGACAAAACAACATGACAACAAGTCAGAAACAAGTAGTCAAAACACTCTAAGCACATTTTGAATCTGAACAATGAATTTCTGTGACTTTTTCATGACCTTTACATATTAATTTACTATTTAAGAGTGGAGCATACTAACAAAAAAAAGTCACTGAATCAATGTAGAATTTAGTTAATGAATATAATGTAATAATAAAGAATATATATATATATTATATATCATCTATATAGAGATATATATTAAATAAAAAACATCAGAATAAATTTAATTGGAATCAACAGACAACGTATATTTCACTACGGGAATTTTTATAACTGCTTTAAAGGGGTCATATGACTATGCTAAAAAGAAAATTATTTGTGTATTTGGTGTAATGCAATGTGTTTAATGCAGTTTAAGGTAAAAAAAAACAAATTATTTTCCACATAATGTACATTATTGTTTCGCCTCTATGCCCCGCTTTCTGAAACGTGTCGATTTTTACAAAACTCATCGTTCTGGAAAAGCATGGTGGGCTCTGATTGGTTAGCTATCCCAGTGCATTGTGATTGGTGAACCTCAGAGCGTGTGACGAAAGTTATCTCCTACAGGTTAAGGAAACTTTCCTTCGTAAAATGCGCTGCTCACACTCGAATATTGGGTTGTACCTGTTTTGGAATACAGTGTGTAAATAAAATGTATTATAGTGTGTTCTCGTTGGAAGGCCAAACTAAGTATTTTCGCTTTCACAACGAAAAACACACAGCGTCTCCATGACGTGGCAGCGGCGGCAACAATACTACAGCGAGAAACAAAGTTACGCCTACTTTCTTTGCGTAAACATTTGGGCGGAGTTATTCAAATCTTCCCACAGGTGACTGATTTTATACATTACTAATATATGGAAATATTATATACTATATTAATTCTAAATTCATGAATATAAATATATATATTAATAGATCCTATTTGTAAAATTATCTAAGCTCATTTATACCAGAGCATAACCATAATAATGTGGTTAATCCTAGAACGATGATTGTTAGAAACTACATATTAGTATTATAATTTCAGATAAACATTACTATTTATATAAAAAATTATAATTATAGCATTTAGTTAATATACCATGTATATTCACATTTTCATATTTTAGAGCACAGCATAAATATAAAATGTATATTCTCTATAGAGATTTCTAACCCCCATTTCTGTGAGTTATGCTAGGCATGGAAAAAGTTTTGTTACTGTGGGAACCAATGTCAAGATAAAGGCTGTTATATCTTGAGTATGAGAGATTAGCCAAACTGAAAGCCTGATGTGCACACAGAAACACTGAGAATGGAATCTTACCAAATGCTCTCCAGCCACTTTGCGGATGCCCACCATGCGGATGGCATCAGCTGGCACCGGTACACTGTTGATGGGCGGCTCCATGAAAGCACAGGGGCTCGAGGGCGGAGTCTCACACGTCTGAGTGGCCACAGAGTCATGTGTCTCCAACAGAGACTGATCATCAAAAGCACAGCATGTCAGTCATTAATCAGACTGTCTATTATTCCCATTGCATTTGACAGGTTTGTTGATCTGCAGCTGTGTACCTGGAAGTGTGGCTGGTTGAGTATGCGTGACAGCTCTGCGGCGGTGTTGCTGCGGTGTGTAAAGGGGCTCAGCTCTCTCAGGATGTCCTGCACCAGCTCCACATTATTATCCCTCACAGCCTCCAGTCGTGTCTCCTCCAGACTCTCTGCACTCTAAGAGATCAGTCAGCTTTTAAGGGCCATATTCATCATCAGTCATTGGTTTGTCATGAGAGAATGCCTATTTTGCTACTGTGGCTTTTACTTCCACAAGATTATTTTTTTATCTTATTTTATTCATATTCAGATATATATAAAATACATTTATCATGTATTTATTCTTATACTCATTATTTACCATTTACTCATTTATGTGTATGCATCCCCATGTTTCTTATACAATATCATTCTAATATTTTTCAGGCTGATACTGGTTAAGATCCATCCCCATACAGGATAGTATAACTTTTAAGCCACTAAAACAACATCTCCCATATTTATTTTCATCTGTAGACTCGCAGTCTTTTGTTTCATACAAATACAACTGCCGCCTTCTTGTGTCTCAATTATTGATTGTAGTGAAAATTCACCTGAGGACATTGGTATTAATCACTGTAATATTGTTGCAGTGTTTGCCTTTTGTTGGAACTTCTGAACTGTTGTTTTTTTTTTTTTTTTACGTTCTATTAGCAACGAATCGTGATGTTATGTAAATGTAGATTTACAATGTTTCTGAAATGTTTAATTCTACAAATTAAGCAGCAAAAACTGTTTTCAGCATTTTATAATAATAATAAGAACCATTATTAGTAGTTGAACATCAATAATAATTGATAATAATTCTGTTTTTACTGTATTTGTAGTTAAATAAATTAAGTCTTGGTGAGCATACAAGACTTCTTTCAAAAACATTTAAAAAAAATCTTAATTATTCCAAACTTTTGACCAGTAAATATAAATTAATTTTAACTTAATTTTAAATCAATATTTAATAAATGTATTTAACTGTTGAGCAGCAATAAGTGAGATAATGTACAGTCATTAAAAAAAAAATTTTTTTTATTCAATAAAGGCTGTTTATGTTTGGGGCTGAAAACTGACCACTGGGCTCTCCATGATGCCCTTGAGGAAGATAAGATCCAGGTCATTGGCGGTGGCGGAGCTGGTGCTGTCACTCAGTATGTCCAGCACCTGCGGCACTGCTGGGGGGGGAAGACAGAGGCCTGATTATGTAGCTGCTTATGTGATACTGTGCTCTTTGATCAAACACATACTCACACAATCTGTTTTACAGTATATTTACATCTTACCATATGGACGATATTAGGTCTTTTTTAAATGTACAGCTCAACTGTATATGAAATATGAACTTGTGGTAAAATTGTAGCAGCATTTGCCTGACGTTTGCCACACAGTTTTTCCAGCTTTACAGTAAATTTTTGTGAGAGCAGTAAGAAAGCTTTCTTCAGTTTTCTAACTATTGAAATTTGACTGGGGGTGTATACGATAAAATGTCGAGGGACTGACCTTTTAGGGTAGATCACAGCACCTTACTATAAATAATCAACTCTAAGAGTTTCATCAGAAGAACACAGTATTTATTAACAGACACTGCAGTGGATCTCCAGGGAATTATATCAATGAAGCTGGATATGCCTGTGTCTGTGGCACAAGGGTGTCCATGTTTATAAGTATAGTGGCAGGAAAATCCTCACACAAACAGTCACATTACCTTCAGTGACCATTATTTCTGTGATTCATCTGTTATGATCGATACAGTTTTTGCTCGACTTCAAATACTTAGAATGATTGAAACTACTTTGTTGTGGCTACGGTTTACACCACAGGCACAAAGCAACAGTAGTTTGCTGCAATAAGACTGAGCCGTCTGCATTAGGGACCATGGCGGTGTATATGCCGTAAATAAATGCTTTTATATTACATGGAAAAGTTTTTAAAGCTTTTTACATTAAAACAAATTGAAAACTCTTTTCTTTTCACTCTTGGAAACATTTCACCATACATTTATGCTTTACTTGTTAAACAGCAAAGTGGGTATTTAGGATGGACAAAATGCTAACTATAACATCAAAATGTTTAAAGCATCATTTTCATCACCGTTATTTCCATCACAGAATGCTGTTATAACACAATACATGATTTGAAATGTGATGGAAATGACAATGGTGGAAATACACAACTGGTTCAAAAGTAAAAGACATCTCTTGTGATGCCTGTATGTTCACTGTTGGACATTGTTATTGGATATATTAAACATTAAACAGTGAGAGTGTAAAAAGTGTGTTTTATATGTTTATTTTAAAAAGCGGCAGGGCCAAAAACACTTTTATATATGATGATACTTACCATGCTCTGTGCCGGTGGCTGCCACAGGCATGATGTTTGAAATCTGCAACCAAAGCATCAGAGAGAGAGATCTAACATTAATATTTAACATCGTCATTAGACTAGAGGATAGAGTAAGTATAAGCAAAGGAAAGATAGGGAAAGAAAATAAATTTAAAAGAGTGGGGGCATTTACTAATAAGCTGTGGTTGCTATGACGATATATACAATAAGATGAGATATGCAGTCTTTGTGTGTGTGTGTGTGTGTTAAAAGGTGGGAGGGAGAGAATGAATGGTTTCTAGGGGGTTGCTTAGATTCAGCCCTGTCATCCAAATGAAACCATGACAGGGAGCAGGTGCACTGGAGACACGAGTTACAGGAGGAGGAGAGAGGGTGGGAGTGACAGAAGTGCTAAGAGTAAGACTGAAAGATTTTTTATTACATATTTATTATAGACTTTCTGGAATATTTGATTCAGATTGGTCAATCACTGCATACTACAAATAATAATTCATATAATTCTGTATAAATGACCGCTGTGCTGTTCCGGGCAATAGATTTATCTATCACTCCACAGTCTCTTTATCCCAATGTAATAAAAATCATTTCTAACAACTAAAGCAGTGATTCATGTTATTAGGTTTATTATCAGCATGGTAATGCTCCATCTGTTGGTCAATATGATGAAATAGAGCTGATACAGTGTCCTGATTACCTGCTATACTGACCACTGACTGTACATTATGTCATATAACAGACTGGTGGGCAGATGGACAGACAGACAGACATGGATGGATGGATAAGATTCCAATTCAGTATGACACACAGTCCATAAGGTTCTCATTGCCATAAGTTCCTGCTCTGAAACTGTGTAAACAATGTCCCAGTAAGCAGTAATCCCTCAAAGACCTGAAGGATCAGAGGAGGGTAAAGACCTGACACAACTTCTCTCTCTCTCTCATTTGAGCACGCAAACACACACACACACACACACATACAAAGGGCTAATCCAACAATTATTTTCTAAGTCTGGACATCTGTTGTGTTTTTGCGACACTTTCTCACAAGGAGGAGCTGCACTGTCAATCATATTACAAAACAGGATGCATTATGTAAGATATGTACTGATACAGCCCACAGTGAGTAGTCAATTAGCCGTGTTTATGCTAGAGAAGATTACACTGCCTTCATTACTTAAGCTCAAAGAGGGCTCTTCCCATCGGAGCATTAACAACAAACCATTCTACTGACATTATGAGGCTTTCAACACAAATAGTGAGAACAAAGTATTCTCAAAAATCCTATGCAACCATGAACCATTTGCACATACACTGTATGACGGAGGTGGTTGCTATAGTGATTCTTTTTCTCTCACATGTTACGTAGGTTATGAGCTGTGACTAGTGACTAGTAGCCTACTTCCCTATAAAGGGGAAAGTAGCTGCTATACATGGAAGTTGGAATGTCTTACTTAAGAATCTGGACTATCTGATGTCTTCCCAAACATGTTTGACTTACTTTCTTTCTTTTTTTTTCAAAAGATATATTTTGAGAAATGTACTTGTCCATACAATGTTAGTTTATGGGCACCAAAACTGTTACCAACATTCTTCAAAATATCTTCTTTTGTGTATCGCAAAAGAAAGAGTCATGCAGGTTTGGAATGATATGAGGGTGAGTAAATTAAACATGGGCCAGAACAGTTCTGAAATCACTTAAGAGGGTTTAGCTGAGCTTCAGTTTAAAAGTCTGTACTCAATGTATAAAAGAGTAAACAAGGTCAAATAAGCCTACTTTAGAGGTATAATCTGCTTTTTGGAAATAAAAATAATAATAATTCTCTTCTTCTTGCAATTCACCTTTGCTCTAGCTTGTTTTATAGTGTCGTGTAGCTTTCTAATAACTATGAATATTGTTATCTCTAGGACAAATTCCTTATAACTTGCTTTGGATAAAAGGATCGGCAAAATGCATAAATGTAAATTCCTGGAAAGACTTTGATTGATGACTTATTCTATTCACTTTAATATATACAAATACAAGGACTTTGCTGGGCTGTCAAATAAAATCACATTTAATCAAATGAAAATGTGCTAAAAAAAAATCTTCTTTTTCAAATTTGGATTTTAATAAGTGCAATATACAAGATCTAACTGTAGCATTTATATAAATCAAACATAAAAAACATGGGCACTTTGATGATGTGGTTTTGTGATGCTAGTGTGAATCTGTTGTTGATGTAGCTGAGATCAGTCCCAGTGGGATGGAGAGGTCAGACTTCACACACACCTCTGTTTCACAAGCATGACAGGGTTCAGAGTGATGCTGCTATACTGGGATGAAGTGTCAGTTCAGTTCAGGCAAACATTGAAATGGAGTCCAATGTCTCATCTAGCTCATTTCAAGCAACTCTTTTCCTGCAGGTCTTTATTAATGGGTGTTGGCTGTGCTTTGTTTGAATATATAGGTGTTGTGATTGTGAATGCCTCAAGCACCTCTGATTTTTTTGTTGTTCTACTAGTTATTCCACCATCTTTAATCACAGACACCCCCCAGGGCTCCATCTTCTTTGCTTTTATTAACCCACACAAAACAAACAGGCTTTATTGTTAACCTGCAGGCACAATAACAGGACATGAATTGCTTCTCTGATCAAGCTGTTTGCTTAAAACTTTAAAAATTGAACATCAAAGTTAGCACAGTATTAGCATATTGATATTAATATTAGCAATGTTGCAGAAGAAAAAAAATAAGTTCAAATTATAGTGTTACAATGTAAAATAAAATACCAAATAAACAGGGGGTCCCAAAAAGTAATTGAACTGCAATTAAAATGTCCAAATAATCTGCAAACAAATGATGCTAGTTATTTTAAAGTGTTCAAATCAGTGTTATTTTAGTATCACTGAGATACTATTGTAGTTTGTGTTCATAATTTCAATTTTAGATTTTTCATTTACATTTTAGAAAAGTTTTAATTAGTTTTTTTTTTATTTGTCTATACAGTCATTTTTATTATGGTTTTAGTTATTTTAGTACATAAAAAATGATAATTGTTGCCATGGCATTATTGAAATAAATAAATATAGATAGATAGATAGATAGATAGGATAGATAGATAGAAGATAGATAGAAAATTTATATATATATAGATACACACACAGTAAAATACACAGTTTAAATAAAGAAACTAAACGTATAATATATTATAATTTAACTTTTAAGGTTACAATTTACAAAGTACACATTTAATACATATTTTTAAATCATTTGTCAAAATAGTATTATTTTATTATATTAGCAATAATATGTGGAATTTATAAATTATTAAAAATTATTATTTCATCTTGGTATCATATTCAACCTATTCTCACTAATATTACTGTCAAGTTCATTCAACTGCCCGAAACTATAAATGCAAACTCAGCATCTGAGTGAGATCCCCTGAGAGAAAGTGTGAGGGGGTCTTCCTCCAGCCCTTTATAAAAAAGGAGGGGTAGTGAAATTATCATAATTTAGCAACTCCTGAGCCCCCCCCACCTTCTTTCTTGCAGACCCCGCTGAGCCCCCTGCGCTAATGGCACCCTGGTCTGGCCCAGCCCACATCACAAGCAGCCATACTCTCCATCTGCTCCCTCGAGCCAGAAAAAGGCATGTCCCATCTGTCTCCAGCACACACAAATAGGACTACGTCCCCTTTAAGAAACCATAACGAGAAGCTGAGACTATGCCTGATTATTCTTTGCGTTTAATCACATGGTTTTGACAGCACATAAATATTCATATGTATTAACGCTTTAATCTTCTACTGTAATAGTATCATGAATGTGTTTTTAGTGCACTCACCAATCATTCAAATAAAGCACCACCAACTATCATCTGTCGGTTATTAATATTATTTTTTATTTCTTTGTGCTTTTTTGTTGTTGTTATTAAATGAGTGCACTAGACAAACCACTTCACTATGGTTTTGAACACCATTTCAAAATGTCTGACACCTAAAATAAGGGAATAGAGGTAATTTCGGGCACAGTAAAGTGTCCCGTCCCAGAGCTGTTATAATAAATATCAGACCTCTTGCAACGGAGCAATCAGATTAGAGGACCAAAACTAATTGCTGTATAATAATGTCCCCTAATCTTCATATTAATGTTTCAGCCACTGTTTTGTACCTTTGTTACATCCCAAATATATTATAGCTGAATTTACATACAAAAAAATTACAGTATATTTCAAAACTTTGATCACTGGTTCTCTTACAGTTAGGCATGAATAATTTCACAATACATTTTATTTGAATAATACTGAAGTGCTGATGTTAGTGATGATTTCATGATAATGATTTCACTCACCAGCAACAATATGGACGGAACGATACCAAATATATATGATGCAGCCTTAATTTCACACAAAATCAGCATTCACATCTGAACTTAAATATGATGAATGAAAGAAAATCATGCGGATGAAGAACATCTATAACCTCCAGACTCATTAAACAACGGATGAAATCATAATTTTACTTAATTCCTAACCACTTAACAACAATAAGACGACAACAATAATATAGTATAGCACAGCAGATGAAACGATTAGCTTGAATGTGTTCCATTCAGATCCTGAATGGAACACATGTTTAGAGGGATGCGTCAACACACAACATACATAGCTTTGAAAATATGTGTATCGTAAAAAGAGATACTAACCTTTCCTTTATCGTAGACGCTTCGTAACGTTGTTTTGATTATGTGAGAGGTGTCTGAACCGCTACAAAGCATCAAATCAGAGTCTAGCCATTGCGTAGACATAAAGGGGCAACGCTCAAACGTCTCAGTAGGTGGGACCCACCAGCTGATGTTTGGCAATAGGGGCGTGTTAACAATAGAATGTTCTCGACAGCCCGCTTTAAATGTTCTTCACTCATTTACATAACAGTGGCCAACTTTCCAGATAATAGATCATTTGCAGTTTCCAGCACTAAATTTAGTTTAACTACCTTGCTTAACGGTTTATAACTATTAAACAACCCTCGCAGCATTAAATAAATAGCTAATAATATAAGTGTTATGTGTTAACTGTCATTTCAGATAATGCGTTAATGTATGAGGCATTGCTGTTTTTTGTAGAATGAGACGTTAGCTCTGACTTGTGGTCAAAAAATAATAATAAAATAAATAAATAAAATAAAATGAAAGTATTTTGCCGTACATGCTGTGCTCTTGACGTGTCTAACAGGGATCTCTTTTATTTTACAGGAGGGACATCTGCTGGTCATTTAGAAATCCCCTTATAAAAAAGAAAAACAAGTATTGAAAATGTACTACGATGTATCAAACTATTTCATTTTTTTAAATGACTTGTTCTTTTTCTTTATGGCATATTGTACAGCTTGTTCAAAAACCACCAGAGCAAAAGAAATAGCCCGATCCAACCAATAAACTTTTAATCACATAGAATAATTTACATGGTACAAACAAAACTCATAATTTCTGTATGACACAATGAAGTATACAATTATACATTTCCATTGATAGTTCCTATTATAATATATTATATACAGTTGTTAATGAGATTTGTTCTGTGCACATGAAAGAAAAGAGAGGATGTGTTTAATAAAGAGGTGGATGAGGTTGATGGTGACTGGTTCTCATTTAGTTGTCTGGAGGTTTTCTGTGGGAGGCACAGGTGGGCTTAGCTCAGGACAAGCAGCACGGGGGTCACTGAACTTCACCACATATAAGAGTCATCATATCTGAAAGAGATAAATGTAATTACTAAGCAATCAACATTGCCATTTTTTCTGACATCAATACGGCATATTCCCTATTCAGTATGTTTTCACTGATAATATTTCACCTTCAATCTTTTCATTAATGCTGCAATTTCTGTCAGTGATTTACAGTTTTCAATTAGTAAGCACAGTGCGATTTCTTCCTTTTTGATGCCTAATTAAGGCTGTTAAATGTCAAGGCCTTTCAAATATTCATTGTGCGTCATGTTCCCGAACCCACTCCCTTCCTGACGGACAGAGAGAAAAGAATCCCATCTGTCCCCTGATTCCTCAACAGGTGTGAAAAATTCATGAGTTGTTCCTCCTTCCTATTAACACACAACCCATCACCCTTCATGAGTGTGTTCCTCGAGAATTTAAAAAACTGCATTTACCCCAAATACCTTTAGATTACTATTTACATCAGGAAACAATCTTATTGTTGTAAGACAAGTCTATTATTATTTAACATTAAAATTGCAGTTAAAGTTAAAAGAAAGACTCCCACCTTGATCTCTGTTTGTGCTCTGTGTCATCTCCGAACAGCAACTCAGTCATCACATCCTCCGAGGTGGACCTTTTTCCATACCTGAGTGTAAGAAATATGACATTTTATTCCCTCATTACTTCATTCCAGCCATGTAGCTTAGCTGGGAACATTTCAGTACTGAAATAATGATCAAATTGCTCACACAGTGGGCTCATTGTGGTGTGTGAAAGTGTCGGGAAGTGAAAAGAACTAGTCAGCCCACTTTATCTGTCAGACACCAATCACTGATACAAATACAAACTGTCTTTTCACCCAAGACGTTATGAATCTAATTTAGCAGTTAAATGTTTTTTGACCGCTTGACAGCTGAATGTGCTTGAGACACGTCACCTAGAAGACTCTGACATTGATCACACAGATGAAAGGTACAAAGCCTCTATATCTTCAGACAAACCATGACTGTCAGTTCTAAAGAACATTTACTGGAAATTGAGAAAAAAGTTTTATTATGGAGCTGAGTCAATAATACTTGACTTGTTCTTTTCTCTCAGAACGGCATCTTCAAGATGAATAGGCCTACATTGAAAAACATCTAAAGGGCAGTGTTTGGCACTCAAATCCACAAAGCAATTTCATGCTCAGATTCCTCCTCGATAGATGCCTACGAGCAACATCAATGAGTCTGAGACCAAACTAATGTTTTAGTTATTTCTGAACCATGAGCTCTACAGAATCTCACCTGCTCCCCATTATGAACGTCAGCAATACTTTGTGAAGAGGCCAGGGTTCATTTAACGCAGTCGCGACTGTGACGCACACATGGTTTGGCTGCTTGAACCATCATGTCTGTTGGTTTTATCGTAGATATTCATCAGAGATTTTCATTTGGACCTCTTACCGGCAAGATTTAAGGTTCTTTGGTGGACTAGCAGGGCATTGGAACGAGATGAGGCTGACATTAGGTACTCTCTTGTAATAAACTGGAATTAAAGTATATTGAGGGGAGAAAAATGATTTACTGTATTTTTTTATATTGGAATGTGTCGCTCATTGTCTGAGTCCTAAATGTCAAAGGCTTGTTAGAAGACTATAAATATGTAAATAAATGTAGTCCTCTATAGAGCAGGGCTGAGAGAAACATCAATCTATGACAGATGAGTAGCCTATTCAATCTCAGAGGCTTCTCCGAGGTGCACTGTTTGGGTTTTATCACTCAGATTTGTTATACGAAGAGCCTTTGGCCACTGAAAAGTGGACCATAATGCAATTTCAGAATCCTACTGCAGAACTTGGACATTTTTCCTGACATATTACTGAGAGATGGTGCAAAGATGCCAGAGGGAAATCATTTGTATCATGGTCACCTGTTCGAAGTCCGAACCCGGGTGGGGTGATAAGAACATTTTAAGCAAACACGCATTCACAGGTGCATTTGACTGATACACCGCGTGACTCTCTCACCGTTGTCTCGTGATGAGGTTGATGTAGTGTCTCAGCGCGGTGTAATATTTGGCGAGTTCCTCCGGAGGAGCGTCATCTCCGGGATTCTCTGGTTTGGGCGGATAGGCGTCCACAAAGGTCCCGAGACACAGGAGCACGCAGAAGAGGACAGTAGCGATGACGGTCCAGGGTTTCAGCATGATGGCCATCTGAAAAATACAAATCGCGGGTTTTTTCCTTCCATTAACTAATGTACAAGAAGACTTCTTGTGGTTGCTTTAAAAGAAACTGCGTTTTATAAGAAGTCTGAGTGGATCAGGAAAGTGCGAGCGCAACAACAGGTGGAAGAGTAGTTGCGTCAAATACAGTTTTGTAATAGTTTTGCGAGTTAGTAGCTGTGCACATTGCAGTCAACACCACGGCAAAAACTTCATTTTTTAACACTAATAAAAAATACGTCTTTGAAATTGGGAATGATTTGTCGGAACGATTATCCAAATCAATCAAAATTCAAAAACACACTAGATCAAGACTTTGAACTGCATTAATAAACGAATCACTTTAAAATGTGTTTAAAACCATATGATAAAAAAAAACTTTTTACGAAATGGAATAATTGTGAATAAATAAAATTTATTTTTTAATGTTAATCTAGGCTATCGAACTTTGTTTTCCCCCTAGCAGCTCATTAAAAGTAGTATGAGCGTCAAAGTGATTGCTGTCCATGGTGCTGAATGTGCTCGTACTAATACATATAACACACTGAAAGCATCTTTTGTATCCGACATTAAACACTCAGAAATCATTTTACAGTAATGAAAACAATAAAGCCTAGATTTTCCACTAAAAGCCAAATTTAGCATCTTTCAAATGTTAAACGCAAGTTTTGATATGGCACCTTCACATGCAACTTACTTTCAGCAGCCAAAGGGTTTAGGTACAGTTATTTCTCTGGACTGGAACCTTGAAGATTCTTGTTCCAATGTTCTTTTTTGCGTCTCCCGATTCTTAGCGAGGTCTTTCAGAAATAAGGAATTGTCCACTCACGGATCTGTTCTATCCTGCCCGCACCTCAAGCGCTTTATATACAGTGCTGCGCCTTGCGTAAACACGAGACGGGCGGTGGAAGTGACAGGAGCTCTGCCCCCAGCACCACATCCAACGCCAATCATGAACACATTCGTAATACACCTCACGAGACATTTTCATTCAGATCATTACTGATGTTCAGCTGCAGATCAATTACCTGAAACTGAGACGTAATTTAAAACGAATATCTTATTCTTTAAGCTTACACATGTAGGACATGATTGTGTACATATGTATTATTAATCGAGTTGCTTATTAATAAAACCCCAGTCTTTATGAACAGATAGCAACAAGTGTCTGTCAAGCAATTTTCATCAAGTTCAGAGTGTCTTGAGTCAGTAGGAAGTTTCTGATGAAAGGAATTAAGTTCGAGTGGCCTTCAGTATACAATAAAAACAGTAGATGACGCTCAAAGATTACCTTGATTGCAGCGGCTAATCAAAACTCAGACACGACTAATCGAGCAATCAACTGTAATTCTTGCTTTTTCTACTTGACCCTTTATCAAGTTAACAACACAGATTCTCTCTCTCTCTCTCTCTCTCTCTCTCTCTCTCTCTCTCTCTCTCAAGTTCCCTTTGTATGGCTGTTAAACCTGTTCCATAAGATAGTAAACTCAGTGTGGGAATCATGCAATGACTTTTACGGAATGGCCTATTTATGAGGCATTTATAAATTTAGCTTTAAATGCTTATTTAAAGCTATTTAACAAAGTCTGCTAAATTTTTTTAAATGTAAGTACAAGCAGCTACCCGAGGCGCAATCTAGTGGCTCGTCTCATACAATAATTTGACTTGTAAAACAAAACATTAAAGTTTTATACAAATAGAATAAAATGACACATATTGACAGCTACTTGTCATGATAGACTATCTGTCATCGTACCGACCTAAACTGATCGCGATTTAAAGCTCTTGAGCGACACGCTGTTGTTGTGGTTACCACCTCTGAAAGCCACTTCAGGACGTTTGGGTCTATTTGACTGCAAGTGGAAATGCACGCTCTCTGAAATCTAACTTGTAATCTTTTACCATTACACACACGTTTGACAATCGTGTTGAAACCTATAGGTATCTGTATGAAAAAGTTATGCTATTTATGCTAAGTTAATCTTCTAGTTCAACAAGACACAAGATACTTTGTAGTGGCTGGAAGCCTGGATAAATGAAAACTGACTTCGGAAAAATGTAAATGAATATGATCTTGCAGAATAGCATGCTCATTTTACACAGGTGTCGCTTTGCGTCGTATTTGCATCTAGCTGCTTTTTATATTCCAGGCAGAAAATGTACGTATATGTATCGACATCATTTGGAACAGGAAATGAAGAATCTGTCATTTTAAAGAAGATACAGTGACATATTTGCATATGGTCTAAATTAAATTACTAAGAGGATATGGGTAAAAAGAAATGAAAGAGTTTCTGTGGCTTCTGGGTCTATAATAATGCATCTGATTTCTTCTGGTCCCTTGAGGCATAAATAATAAAACTTGTTCCCAACAGACTGATTATGTTGCAGGTAGTTAATACTCCCACAGAAAGCTTTGTGCTAATTCAGTTATGTCTTTACTTGATGTTTCACTCATTCTGTCTGCGTGGTTTAGTCACATTACGTGAGAAAAGAATGAAAAAACAAAGGAATGATTCATAAAAGGAGACTCAGATTACTTTTAAATGACTTTAAGAGATGCAGGACAACAGCAACTAATGACTGAAATCATATGGTTGTGGGTATTTCTGTGTTATCTGGTACTTATAATAAATTGCACATGAAATTGCAATCGGTAATCCTGGGTATTACACTTTTTAGACAATTTTATCTGATTATTTCTGATTAACTGAGCCTATAAACTTCTTGCTTAACTAATCTTGTATAAACTAATTGCTGTAATTATAAAACGAATAGCCTATTTTATTTCATTAAGTACCAATGAATTCTTGCTTTAAACAGAAATAGTAAGACAGTACAGTTTAGCTGGCAATGGTGAATATATTCAAGTTTTCAATCCAATTCAAGTTTATTTGTATAGCGCTTTTCACGATACAAATCGTTGCAAAGCAACTTTACAGCAAATTAAGTTTCTACAATATTTAGTGGTAGCTTATCAGTGATGACTGTCAGTTAATGTACATATGGCAGAAATGTACGGAAAACTCAATTAAAGACGTAATCAAACAGACGATGAACACTATTAACAGCAATTATTATATGATGCAATCAAACTTATAGCAAAATGTGGTAGTTCTGTAAGTTGTTTCAGGGTTGGCATCATCTGAGGTCCTCTGAGGGTTTGCATCATCTCTTCTCAGGTGTTCTGGATCCAGACTGAAGCTTGTGTAAATCATAGTTCCTGTGGCAAAAACAGAGAAACAAAGAGACATAATTAGCGTAGCTGCTTTCCAACCCAAAGCAAAATTGATTTGGTTAACCCAAACTAAAGAATAATAATGATGTGCATTTGATCAGATATAACTGGAGTACGAGGTTATGAGATACATTATGTGAATGATTGGCTAAAGAGGTGTGTCTTTAATCTAGATTTAAACCGAGAGTGTGTGTCTGGACCCCGAACGTTATCAAGAAGGCTATTCCAGAGTTTGGGAGCCAAATGCGAAAAAGCTCTACCTCCTTTAGTGGACTTTGATATCCTAGTTACTACCAAAAGTCCAGAATTTTGCGTCCTTATGGAGCGTGATGGATTGTAGCATGGTATAAGACTAGTTTGGTACGCAGGAGCTAACCCATTAAGGGCCTTAGAGGCAAGTAATAATATTTTGTAACTTATACGGAACTTAACAGGTAGCCAGTGCAGATACTGTAAAATTGGGGTAAAATTATCATATTTTCTTGACCTGGTAAAGACTCCAGCCGCTGCATTTTGGACTACTTGTAGCTTGTTTTTTGAAGATGCAGGACAACCACCTAGCAGTGTGTTACAATAGTCCAGTCTAGAGGTCATGTATGCATGAACTAGCTTTTCTGCATCATAAATGGGTAACATGTTTCGTAGCTTGGCAATTTTTGTTTAGATGGAAGAATGCTGTTTTTGTAACGTGAAATATGATTTTCAAAAGACAGGTTTTCTGTCTAATATAACACCCAGATTTTTTTACTGTAGAGGAAGTAACAGTACATCAGTCTAGTTGCAAATTGTAATCCAAGAGATTCTGTCTTTTGGTTCAATAAGTAATATCTCTGTCTTATCAGAATTTAATAGGAGAAAATTATTGTTCATCCATTCTTTTACATTTTTAACACATTCTGTTTGCTTAGATAATTTAGAAGTTAAATCTGTTCTTGTTGAGATATATAGTTGAGTATATTCGGCATAACAGTGGAAACTAATCCCCTTTTTTTCTAATAATATTACCAAGGGGCAACATGTATATTGAAAATAGCAGAGGGCCTAGGACAGATCCTTGTGGGACTCCATACTTTACTGGCGTTAATTGAGATGACTCCCCTTTTAAATGAACAAAGTGGTAGCGATTTGACAGGTAGGATCTAAACCATCTTAAGCCTGCCCTTGGATACCTGTATAGTTTTGTAATCGATCTATGAGTAGGTCATGATCTATAGTGTCGAACGCAGCACTTAGATCAAGTAAAACTAGCAATGAGATTCAGCCTTGGTCTGATGCAAGAAGCAAGTCATTTGTAATTTTTAACAAGTGCAGTTTCTGTGCTATATGGTGGGGCCTGAAGCCTGACTGAAATTCTTCACAGAGATCTTTTTTATATAGAATAATATATTTTAGTGCTCCATACACATCAGCTAAATCAACAATACAAAAAAAAAACGAATTGTATGCTACAAATTGTAGCATGTTCTTGGTTTAATACTTGTGAAATGGTGCAAACCTGTGCAAAGTCCGACTGTAGTTTTTCACTATGAGTATCCATTTATTCTATGCAATAAAACTAATATCATCATCCAAATAGTTCAGCTCTACATGTGTCATCATCTTTATTGTCCAGAAGTATTAAAAAGGTCGAGCTAGATCTGACTCATTGTCGCAACAGGCAGTGTCAGTGATGACTTCTTTCAGTCCTTTCAAGTTGTTGTTGGCTCATGTGCACAGCGTCATGATACTGGATTTAGTCTTGAGGTGACTGACGTGGGCTGCTCTCTTGTACATGAGCCCTCACAGGGAGGCCCACACCCCAAAGCATCCAAATCGTCCTATCACAGCGCAGGAGACGTCACTGGGGCTTGCTCATGCTAACTGCTCTTCCTCAGCCAGGTGATGCTGTTCATAAGCTCCACATCAATCACAGTTTAGAGGCTTGTTCAACCCCCTCGAGGTGTGATCTAGTCACTCGAACTAATGTATCAACTCCGATACCCCCCCCCCCACCCCAAACCTCCACTGACTCAAGCGGAGTCACCCACACAAAAGCCTGAGTCTTTGCTGAATAGCAAAGGTTGTGTGTCATGAGGAAGTTATTTTTTAGATGCAAATATGTGGTGGTTTCTGTATAGTCTTAGCTTTTTTAATGCACATTTTGAATGGATTTGTTGCAGATAGGTCCTCAATAATGATATTTTATGATAAAATCTGCACTATTAGTCAAAGCAAGTGCTTCGACACATTGAGCTGCGGTGCTCATGTGGATGGTACAATTCGAATCTAGCTTATGACATTTTCAGATCATCTTCCCCATTATGTTCACTGTTTTCTTCTATAATTGAAATGTAGCAAAAAGTAAAATAAATACATTTATGCTTTTTATGACTTACAGCCTACTCCTAAGAAAAAGGAAACTTATACAATAAATAACTATAAAGATATCAGAGATATAATTAACAAGTATTGTCATATGTCCCTGCATTACCTTTAAAAATTCAGAATTAGTATCTTAACAGTCTAACATTTAAAAATGTCACCCAGGATTTTAATGAATGTAAGTGACATTATTACATTTGCAAGTGCAAGTGACAATCAAATTGCTAACCTATTTTTTGCCTTGTGAGAAGAAAAATGTCATCCTTCAACATTTAAACCTTGTAGTTGTTAATCAAAAGATACTGCCAAACCTGCGATATCAAACAATATGACTGAAACATCCAGGTACAAACTGTAATAGCATTCACATGTTGCGATGCCAGGATGTCACATATCCCATCTGGCTCTCAATTAGTTATATAGTACATATTGTATGTCAAAGCAGGAGGACATATTCATTATAGTCAGTAAGTGATTAAAAAGGATATGAAAGTGTGAGTATTTTATCCATCCTAATGTTTTATTAACATTTAAAGATAGTTTGATAGGTTGATAGGGCAATACAATTTATTAATTTCATTATTCAACCTTTTGTGTTTCCAGAACTAGATTTTTCTAAACACTTTTTATAAGTGGCTACAAAAGATGCATGAATGAAAAAATCACAAGCTGCAATAATTAATTAAAATCCTGTAAACATTCTAGTAAACCAGTGTTCCCCCTGGTTGAGGTTGATGACACTCTCATAAAGTAGAAAAGCTTCTTTTGGCAGCTCTTCTACCATAAAACTGTGCTTCATTTGGTACCATCTCAATGAATTTATTTAATTAAGTCATTACAGAACATTAAGCATGTCATACATGTTAGGTTATACATCTACATTTACATTTCTTACAGTTAAGAGCTCCACTTTTTACAGTGTGAGTGACTTTGAAAAGAACTGGATAACATTTTGGAAAATTCTTGGAAAAGTCTATTTGGAAAGATACACACACACAACCACGTCATAAATTCCTTTGACATGGTAATATAAGGTTAAAGCTAACCGGCTGAGAGACAGACATAGATAAACCCACGGCTCATCCGTCTAAAAGAGAAATCACTCTGCACTTGATGTATGATGTATTTTCCATTGAATGACACTGGAAATATTATAACAGCATTAAAGGAGGGTGAAGGAAATATAACAGCATTAGTAATATACCTAACTATAGTTTTGCACGTTTCGACAATAGCACATGACTCACAGATGACAGATATGACCATATATTGTTAAATAAATCCTTTCTTCAGCACGCTCATTTGCCAAATACAAAAAAAAACTAGGCATCCCATGTATTACTGTATCATCTGGCTTTAGCATCAAGCTGTGCCTTATACAACTTCCTGGCCATTAACACAGATCATTACAACGTGAAAAAGCGTGATTTCCCTCCCTGACAAAGAGACTCATCAGTTTATTATCTAAAAGTAATCAGCACTCTGACTGAATGCCACATACAAAAAATATCATTGTATGTTAAACTGACAAAAGTGTTACAGAATGGGGTGACTCAGTCTGTGCCTGTTGGAATACTGACTGTTTATTTCACTGTCCGCCTCTCAGGTTTGTGTCACATAATCGACTAGCCTTTTATTAGCACAACAAAAACTATGACAAACTGCCTACTTGCCATCTACACAAATCCCAAATGTCCTTTTGATTTGTTGAGGAATTGTCGGCAGGATTCAAACACCTAAAAACTGCGGGTAAGAACCCTCTCAGACAGGTTACACTCTTAAAAATGCCCTTTTTCAAAACTATGAAAGCATCGCTATGAAAGTATATGATATGTTCTTTTATTTCTCAACAGCATATTTTCACAGTAAAAGATTTCAATCGGCCATAAATATTGCTTAACGTTGATTCTGATTCACAAGAATTGACAAATAAAATCAGTACTACTTGCTTATTATTAATATATTATCATGATACAGAATCTTTCAAAATCAAGCAGCTAAACACAGTGAAAATGGATGTAACATTTTATGTTACAAAACAATAAAAGATTCATATGCAGCAGTTGAGTCCCTTTTTGAAGGGGAAATGGAGAAGAACTTGGAAAAAGCTCCTTTTCTGTGCTGGATCGAGTCGTCACACCTGCGGTTGAGGGAGTAGGAGAACATGTGTAGGGGGTTAGCAGGCTCTGCGTCATAACACACCCTGCAGACGCACACTGTCAGTCACGCAGCCTTCTGTCTTGGCAACTGTGGCTTTCCTGCAAAGATCTCAGGTGAACACTGCATAAACATCTGGTTTGAAGAAAAGAATAATCAATTCTAATCTAATCCGTCGAAATGGCGGTACAAAAAGAGGTTAAGACGAGAATGCAAATACCGAGGTCTTTGGTGTCTTCAAATAGCTTGTGAACTGTGTCCCTTTTACAGGAAATGGAAGTGTTTGTTTTTCCTGCATTACTTTCTGTTCTAGTCCTCGTTCAGCTCTTTGACTCATATTAGTCATAATAGGAGCCAGTTTGATTCTGTGAAGTCTCTTATTCTCATTCCTTGCGAGAAATCTTCTGATAAAATTTGTCATGTGGCAGGAAGTGGAGGGAGAAGTGGCATCATTAGTAAAATATTTCTGATAAATCCTTATGTGTCAATGGGATTGACGTATGCCGACCGGAGACTCATTTTCTCTGATAATATTTCAGCAATGAAGTAATGTGTGTTTTTTATCAGCTGTTTGAATATGACATTTTAATGGGTCAAACGAGTTTGCAAAAAGGTCTGAAATTGATTCAGACTGATTGATTCAGACAGTTTACTCACACGTTGAATCATTTGCAGTGGTTTCTTAAACTGCAATAGTAACAGGAAATTTTGTAAGTCAGAAAAATAATAATAAAAAGAGCAATAGATGAGGTGGATATTTACCTACAAAACCATTATAGGAAACAAAACTCGCAAATGCCTTCACTACGTGCATGTGCAGCTTGTAAATGACTCTGTTCTGTGGACAAAGATCACTTATATCCAAAGCAGTAGCCTATTAAAAAAAGTGTATCAAAATATGGGTGCACTTTTTTAATGGGGGGGGCTGTTCCAGTATTGACGAAAGGCTAGAAACACCCGTGGGCAACGACAATGAGTTTTTGCTGTTAAACGCTTGTGCTTTACTGCAAAGGCAACTGGTATAAGTGCATTTCTATGAGAACAATTATCTGGCAGCAGTCCACCGGTGAAATCTAAGCAATGGCAGGATGAGTGAACAGTTACTCCAAGCGCCGATGGCAGAACAAGTTATGAAGAGGAAGTGAGACCTCAATAACACTGACTGACCCCATATGAACAGCGATTCGTCATCATTCACCTGCAGCCCAGGTGACTCAAAGTATATGATAATATGGAACTGACTCTGTATATACAGGTGCATCTCAATAAATTAGAATGTCGTGGAAAAGTTCATTTATTTCAGTAATTCAACTCAAATTGTGGAACTTGTGTATTAAATAAATTCAATGCACACAGACTGAAGTAGTTTAAGTCTTTGGTTCTTTTAATTGGGATGATTTTGGCTCACATTTAACAAAAACCCACCAATTCACTATCTCAACAAATTAGCATACTTCATAAGACCAATAAAAAAATTTTTTTAGTGAATTGTTGGCCTTGTGGAAAGTATGTTCATTTACTGTACATGTACTCAATACTTGGTAGGGGCTCCTTTTGCTTTAATTACTGCCTCAATTCGGCGTGGCATGGAGGTGATCAGTTTGTGGCACTGTTGAGGTGGTATGGAAGCCCAGGTTTCTTTGACAGTGGCCTTCAGCTCATCTGCATTTTTTGGTCTCTTGTTTCTCATTTTCCTCTTGACAATACCCCATAGATTCTATGGGGTTCAGGTCTGGTGAGTTTTCAAGCACACCAACACCATGGTCATTAACCAACTTTTGGTGCTTTTGGCAGCTGTGGGCAGGTGCCAAATCCGCTGGACAATGAAATCAGCATCTCCATAAAGCTTGTCATCAGAAGGAAGCATGAAGTGCTCCAAAATTTATTGGTAAACGGGTGGTGACGTTGGTTTTCAAAAAACACAATTGACCAACACCAGCAGATGACATTGCACCCCAATCATCACAGACTGTGGAAACTTAACATTGGACTTCAAGCAACTTGGGCTATGAGCTTCTCCAACCCTTCCTCCAGACTCTAGGACCTTGGTTTCCCAAATGAAATACAAAACTTTCTCTCATCTGAAAAGAGGACTTTGGAACCACTGGGCAATAGTCCAATTCTTCTTCTCCTTAGCCCAGGTAAGATGCCTCTGACGATGTCTGTGGTTCAGGAGTGGCTTAACAAGAGGAATACGACAACTGTAGCCACATTCCTTGACACGTCTGTGTGTGGTGGCTCTTGATGCCTTGACCCCAGCCTCAGTCCATTCCTTGTGAAGTTCACTCAAATTCTTGAATCGATTTTTGCTTGACAATCCTCATAAGGCTGCTGTTTTCTCGGTTGGTTGTGCATCTTTTTCTTTTTCCTTCCACTCAACTTTCTGTAACATGCTTGGATACAGCACTCTGTGAACAGCCAGCTTCTTTGGCAATGAATGTTTGTGGCTTACCCTCCTTGGGAAGGGTGTCAATGACTGTCTTCTGGACAACTGTCAGATCAGCAGTCTTCCCCATGATTGTGTAGCCTAGTGAACCAAACTGAGAGACCATTTTGAAGGCTCAGGAAACCTTTGCAGGTGTTTTGAGTTGATTAGCTGATTGGCAGTTCACCATATTCTAATTTGTTGAGATAGTGTTTTTTTGTTAAATGTGAGCCAAATCATCACAATTTAAAGAACCAAAGACTTAAACTACTTCAGTTTGTGTGCATTGGATTTATTTAATACACGAGTTTCAGAATTTGAGTTGAATTACTGAAATAAATGAACTTTCCACGACATGCTAATTTATTGCGATGCACCTGTACAAAGCAGGTAATGTCCATATGATGTGTTTTGATTTGTGGCACAGTTTTTCTTAGACTTGCTTTTTTGTGTTAGGTTGGAAATTGTGCAGCAAAGGTATTGTATTGTATTGGAGCTCTTGCAGCCACTTGAAAAACGCTAGCAACACTGACCAAAGAGTCATAGGAATCAACATAACTGCAGTGTATCGGGTCTATGAAGCTAATGCAGCTCAGTGAACTGAAGGATGTAAGGACAACAATGGCATCTGAACTCTCTGTTGAGGTGACCACAACTGAGGTAACTACAGTTTTTATCTAAGCCCTCTGGTGCGGCGGTTGTAGCATTATATCTCGATTAGAGATCTTGATCGAAACTGACAGCTCCAACTGAAGCCCTGAAGGCCTCATGCAACCTTAACACCTGTGGCCTGTTCAATAGCACACTCATGAGTTCCTAAGCCTCCCCCAGCCCCAAAGAAGCATCGCTGCAAACAGTGCACTGAACCATGAACTCAAGTTCAGCACTTCAGTCACTGGCCACTACGACACTACTGAGATTTTATGTGTGTCAATGAGCTCCAGAATATCTAAATATAGCTTCAGGGAAAAAAACTGAAAAACACAGCACAAATAAAAAAAAAAATTTAGCCACAGATATGAAAGAATTGTATATCTTTGCATTATGAAATAAATATATCAAACCAAGTGACATTTATTTAGTTTGACCATACGTGCCATTTTCCCAGGATTTCTGGCCAGGATTTCTATATTGCCTAAAATATCTAGGTTTTGGCTTTGTTTGCGTGTGCAGACCGATCGGTGTATGACATCTAAATACCTTGAGAGCATTTTGAAAGCATAAGGAACCGTCTGTATGGTACTTTGATGTCATACACCGATCAGTCTGCACACGCAAACAAAGCCAAAACCTAGATATTTTAGGCAATATAGAAATCCTGGCCAGGACGCGTCCTGGGAAAATGGCACGTATGGTCACCCTAATTTATTAAAAAGAAAGAACGAAACAAACCATACTTTAAAGACATTTGACAAAAAGTTACTTACAATTATGAAACAATGCACATTGTTTAAAATAAAACACTTTGTGGTCAACCTTAGTGAAACCTGTTAATAATAAATGTGATGAATGAGGCTAGGGATCGTGAAGAGTTCTGGTTCTGATTCCGGTTATTTTTATTACTTATTTTTCATTCCTTACCGATTCTTCTAGCACTTTTAAGCAACAAATATTGGAATATATACAGTTTCATTGCCAAAAGAAGAGGAAAAACGTTTTTATAGCTATAAATTAAGTTTTATAATTGGCCTTAACTGTCAGGGTCGGGGATGAGGCGAGGACTCAATAGTGCAGAGTAATGGGCTTTTATTAATAAAATAAAACAAAAACAACAACAACAACAACAACCCTGTGGGGGGAAAACAGGCTGGCATGACAAGGCAAGGCAGGATCAGGACGAACTGGCACTGGACTGCAAACACAAGGAGAATAAATAGAGAGCAAATGAGGAGGGTAAGGAGGGAAGACATATGGGGCAAATTAACCAATAATCAGGTAACAAGATGGGTGGGGTCAAGACAATTGACATGAGAGCACATGGCACACAGGAAACAAAGACAAAAGCCAAGTGCTCACACAAAACAAACACAAGCACATGGCCAGCAAAACAATCACAAGCCATGTGCTTGAACAAAACAAGACAGGAACACGCAGCTAATGAGAAAACTCATAAGCCGCGTGTTCCCACAAGACAACAAGAAAAGCACGCGGCTGAACACAAACCGCGTGCTACACAACACACGTGGACAGAAGAGCGCACGGCCGAGCGAACTCGAGACCGCACGCTCCCACAACAGACAGAACATGGAGCGCGAGTGTCCGGACCCCGACACGAAATTGAAACTCAACAAGACACGAGTGCCGGGATCTGAACATCACGCTCCAACATGAAACAGTACACGCAGACGAGAGCGCACGGCTCGAGCACTCTCGAAGCCGCCCGCTCACATGAAAACAAGGACACGACGGGAGTGTCAGGGCTCTGTCACAAAACTATGAATTACACTAGACCGAAGTGACAGAACCCTGACATTAACTATACACTTACGGTCAAAGTTTGGTGTCAGTACAAATTTTTTTAAGCTTTTGAAAGAAGTCTCTTATGCTCACCAAGGGTGCTTAATATTTTTTGTGGAATCTGTCATACATTTTTTGCAGGATTCTTTGATGAATAGAAAGTTCAAAAGAACAGCATTTATTTGAAAGCTGAATATTTTGCAACATTATAAAAATTTTTTACTGTCACTTTTGGTCAATTTACTGCATCATTGTCTAATAAATGTATTTAATTTCATTCCCAAATAAGTACATTTTTAAAAAGCCATTCATTTGAGCCATTCATTCAGGAATCTGTACAGAGACATAACACAAAATAAGAAAAATGGATCCGTAAATTAACTTAAAAATAAAATACTATCTAAAACTAATTATTCCCAATTCACCACTTCACTTAACTCTGTTTATTATAAACACTATCTGTCTGAACACAACAGCAGATCAAAATGAGGGCATGTGGAGCTCTAAAGAGAGACCTTTTACATTTTTTTGATGGCATGTGAAACTAATGATGCTTAAGGAGCTCCCAGTGGACGCACTAGTAAGCACAATGTATACAAGAAACAACCGCTCAGTAGCAAAATCTGCAAAGCATCAGCAGTGAAGCAGAACTCGGCTGCGTTTCTCAAAAGCATCGTGGCATTGGTGGCAATGGTTCTATGATTTACTTAGGCCTACAATTTTGGGGGGGAAACGCAGCCCTCATCTGTTAGATCGTTGCTAAAGAGGTAATATTGGGTAAGGTCACTGCAGAAGCAGGAATTATTGGGAATATAATGAGAGGATGACGAGAAAAAAGGGCAGAAAAGCTGAACCCATTTCATACAGGCAGGTTTGATTAAATAACCTTAATCCAAATGTTTTTATAACGTAATCATCTTTTCTGCATCTCTGCTTGGCATCACAGCAGTAGCAAATCTTACATCAACAGCAAATCGTGACAGAGGAAATCGGACTCATTGTTCATTGTTGTAGAGTGCAGTTGATACATGCAAAGGGAAAAGGTTAACACAGAAGATTGACAGTGATCTTTCCCGCATATGAGATTAAAACAAATATCGGTCATGTCTTAATTTTCCAATCTGTTATCTCTGATGAGGAGGAGAAGATAAGCATATGGAAATGTTTGTCAAGCCATGTGTTCTGAAGATACAAATGTGATAAAAAAATATATAAATCAATATTAACTCTGATTATAAAGCTGGGGGAGAGCTAAAATGAAATACAAGTGTCTTAATTTCACGCATAATTAAGAAACATCTGTTGAGCCTATTCACAAAAGTACATCAAGAAATTAAACAGCATTAACTTTTTTAAACTCTTTACTTTGGATAATGCCTGGTAGGAATAGAAAGATTCCCGTGTCACATGAATTGGTAAAAAGGCATATGACAACAAAAAGTAGGCCGATATCATATTGTAAAATATGTACAGTTATAATCACAAAATAATATTATTCTTTGAAATCAAAAAGTCTTTGTGTAGAGTCTATAGAGACTGCACTGAAATCAGGTCCTTGTCGCAATAAACTGGCAAAACACAAGAGAAGACGGATTTGATGGATGAGGAGCTTGCAGGCCTACCACCCAGCTGCTGTGTCTGTCCATGGAAGAAAACATATGGCTTGAGTCTGCTGCCAAGATATGAAGGCTTGGTCCTATACCCAACAGAAAAAAACAAACACTAATTTTTACACAAATGTAAGTGCTCAAGTGTTTTGGACTTCTATAAAATCTAATTATTAACACAATACGTAACATGAATCCCTTTGTGTCTTTGAAATCTCTTCCTATTGTGACTGAATTTAGAGCGTCACAGCAGATATACTGTAGAAGACGGACACAGTATCCAAGGCTTGTCTTTGATAGTCAAACAGTGTTCATCAAGGACAAAAGATGAGACCTATGAGGCTTGTTTGTAAGAGGCTTCGTCGCCATTACAGAGATACAGAATTGAGGCATTTGCCACAGCCAGACCAAACATTAAACTCTCTTGATACTAGACTGTCAATTTTTATTGCCTTGTTTGTTGTTCAGGTGAGAGGGAATTAGACGGTTTCCATATTAGAGGCCGTTTTGAAAAGATTCCTGCTTGGTCTGCCAATAAATCGCTAACTATTGACCTCGGCCAACATTTCAGACAAGCAGATTGTGACTACTAAAAAGAGTGGATGCAGACCGAGGTAAGATGTTGTTCAAGTGTTGAAGTGCAGAGATGGTTTATGGGAGATTTCCTAAATTAAAAGCACTTTTGATGCATTGGTTCTATGTTTCATCTATGTTAAAACAACTGATCTGATCTGATAAATACCAAGAGGATCATCTTGGTCAAGTAAAGTTTAATGTGATGGTGTGAATTTTTAATATGTGATTTTAATAGTATTTTTCACTTTTGAAGATTAGTTGTACAAGACTTGATGACACAACAAGTAACTGTTTGCTGACGTCTTGTGTAAGTCTTATTTAATTCATTTGCAAAAAATGTCCTCAAATTAAAATTTCTATAAAGTACTTGGCATGATAGAAATGACAGCAATCTTTTTGGACAGCAGTTCTTTTTTATACATTAAATAATAAAAAAAAGTGTTTATTGAACACTTAAATACTAAATTAACTAAATGATGATTTTTCTGAAAGGTCCTTGTAAGGCTGAAATACCCTCACTTGTCTGAAATATACGGTGAACATTTTAAATGGTCAAACATGGCATTATATGTCATTTCACTGTAATATTATTATATTTTGTTTCAATTGTTTTTTATTAGTAATGTTTACAATGGTGTTTTGTGTACATTATATTATTTATTTAAGATATATTGCATTATTTTACTGTTGTGTGTTACCCCGATGGTGGTTTGTGTTTGTGTGTATGACCCTGTAAATGTCTATACACAAGTATTGGCAATGTTTTATGGATAGCTCACATACGATGATTCATTATGTGGTTTTCTGTAGTACCACCTGTATTATTATGGTGGTTATCAGTACATTTTATGGTAAAAAAGCAGATTTATATACTACTTTTACTGTAAATGACAGTTCTCATACTGTGTTCAACAAGGGACTCCAACATACCAAAGCCAACCGAGTATGAAAGTTTATATTTATCTCTTCTTATTCAATACATGTCATAAGAGGATTCATGTAATAATAAAAACACCCTTTGGCATCTTTAGAGAATGATTGCACATAGTTTACTCAAGCTGTTAACTGTGTTAAAATGCTTCAGTAAAGATGATTTTAATACACATTATGTTAGGTGTCAGTTACACAGGACATGCCATCGTTCTTTAAATTACAATTCTCTTTAACATATTCTTACGAGGCAGAGTAAAATAATACTGCTCTAGTCTAATATCAATAGTAGTTTTTGCTCTTTTTGATATATTGATACAATTGTGCCAGTATTCCCTGAAGGAGGGAGTAAATGATGACACCTGCAACAACAACTTACATTTAACTTCTATTGAGCCAAAACTATTCTGCCCCCGGCATAAACAGGCCTGCAGCAACATTTTAATTGCAGCTATTTATCTTGGCAAGATGACAAGGCCAGGCCTTAAGTTAGACGAAACACATTACTTTGTGTAAGCCAACTAAAAAAAACATTATTCAGTCCAATGATATTATTTTGATCTACTACACAGATCTACGTTCTTAGAGGAAAATATTTTCTTCAGCCAAAAAGAACAGATGTAACAGCTGGCCACTTACAGAACTGCATGCTTTTGACATACTCAGTGAAAGTGTGATGTTGCACGTCAACCATTGTTATCTAGTCACGAATCATCTACCACCAGCCTCAAATTCCATGTGATCCGCCATTATTGTTGAGTTAATTTTTTCTATCTTCTCAATGTTTTTATTCTATTAGAACAGATGCTGACAAAAATGTGAGGCAACATAGATCAATCTGGACTGTTGTGGTTTTGTGTTGTTTGGAGCTGTTGTTGTTGTAGTTCTCAGGAGCCCTCATCCAGATTAAAGTTGCTCAAGGGAGCAACGTGCCTTCAACATGTTTTCTGTGAATTCATTTAGTCTTTTACAGGGTTTAGTGTCTAGAAAGAACCAAAAAGAGGATGATGCTATATTTGGGACGCAGTAATCAGAGTGAGTATCTTTATTTAAAAAAAATCTTTAAGCAATAACATTACCTTTTTTTTTTAAAAAGGCCTGATGAAGTAGGACTGTTATAATCTTTGTCCCTCTTAACCTCTAGAAGGGCAGACATCCTATTATCTATTTTTCTCTTGTTCTTCTTAGATTAGGTGGTGTTGTTTGATTGGGGGCTCCTGAGTACACGGATGTCTTTTGTTGAGGAGTGTTTTCCGGTGTCCTTGATTGCTATCAACACTGCCCAGGAATGTAAATTAAGTACACTAGTAAATACGATAAATAATGGACAAAACTTACATTTACTAAGTAAACTGCGGTGTGTTGATCTCCAGTGAGGAGATAAATGCCATTTTAATGCCTTTTTTTTTTTTAATTGATGATGTTGAAAAGGCAAGTGCAAAGTATACTCAGAAGACCAGGGCTAGTTATCACACTTTTGAGTCAAAAGTGCTTGCATACACACACATGCTTGTTTTCTCAAGTTGGATTCAAATAGCTAGTTAATTTTTTAGAATTCATTCATCGAAAGATTCTATGTCAAATAAACGCTGTTCTTCTGAACTTTCTATTCATTAAAGAATCCTGGGTAAAGAAGTATCACAGTCCTCACAAAATATTAATCAGTTTAAATTAATAATAAGAAATGTTTCTTGAGCAGCAAATCAGCATACTAGAATGATTTCACATGTGACACAAATTCAGCTTTGCCATCACAGGAATAAATTACATTTAAAAAATTTTTTAAATAAGACATGGAAGATGTGAAGCAAATATTAAAAACGAAAAATGTACCACTTCCTTTATGTTTATATCATTTCATTTTGGACATCTGATGCCTAATCTATAAGGTTAATATAATTCAGGTGGCGTATTAAGTGGCATCTATCAGGTAATACCAGAGCAAAATATCATCCGGGTTGAAGCAAATGTTTGCTATTCATCAGAAGCACACTCAAGCAGGGTAATGCGAGCGCTCAGAGCAGTGGGCGTCCTTGTGTTGGGATATCATAATCATCACAGATGTGCCGTGAGGGGCAGGTAGAATCAAGACCTGGGCAGACGCTTCACTGAACCACTGGACAAATCAAATCAGTGCACCCACTGCCAGGGGAATATATCTTTATTACTAGTTCATATCTGTCACCGTGGAGACCTTTCGGGTTTGGACACGATGGACCACATTTTATACTGTCGCCCCGTGACACCTATTGCTTCAGACTGTCACGGACCCTCATAAAGGCGAAAGTGCAAAATGATCTAATTCAAACCTACATGACTCTTCACCACAGCTGATTGCCCCAATTATTTTTTCCCCATCTCAAAATGTGAAACACTCCAGGGGGGATCTGAACAATTTACTAACCTGCTACTGATGCTGCCATTATTTTTTGATGTTTGAGTCGACGATAAATCGAAAGAACAAAGCACATTTTCTTAGCTTCATCCTCTTAGTTGTCCAAGCTGGCAGTTGCAACATCCAATATGTTTAGAGTCATTGATATAATAACGAGCCTTGACCATTGATCCTTTAATGAGTTAGATCTTTTTTAGGATTTCTGTTGCTCTCTGATCAAATAAACTGACTGTCCAATGTATATGAACATTACCCTGCTGAAAAAAAAATGAGTAAAGTAAATAAATAAATAAAACTAGCTTAAGCTAGTTTGCTGGTCTTAATTGATCTCCCAACCTTGTCAGACTAGTCTGTTAGCTGGTTTTATGGGGTTTTGGGCACCTTTTAGTTAAATATTGGCTTTATCATGCATTTCATGAAAATTTTAATTTCAGTGTTGATTGTGTAGTCTTTAACATTAACATACACATTACACATTATATTACTCAAGCTGAAATCTGCCATATTAAAAATTTCCATTCCATTCCTTCTTTCTTCTTTTTTTTTAGCACACTACAGTGTTTGCTACTTTTAGGTTGGCTTAAAACTGAAATCGTGATCGTGTCTTTTCTTCACTGTTATGACATCCAAGTGAAACGGCTTTGTACATCTGGAATTGGATCATTGTCATTTGCTAACTGCTGCGATCTCATGTGATTGACAGGCTGCTGAAGGGAAGAGGTTATTGTCCCGCCCTCACACCAGTGCACATATCTTTAGACTAGAGGTTAATCCAGAATCAATGTCCAAAACAGACAAATTATCAAATCACAGGTAAACAGTCCAAACAGGCAACAAAGCAGGGGAAACAGGCAAGGGATATCATGGGAGCAGGCATGGATTCAAAACTCAGAGACACAGGAAACAAGGGGAATACTCAGAAATGCAGCTGACACTAACAAGACTTCGCAAAGACACAGGAGAATACACAGGGTATAAAAAGGGAGAGACAAACAGGGTAGAAAGGGGAGGAGCTAATTAAACACCATGGAAACTAACAAGGGGAACCATGGAGGCAAACAACTGGGCAAAGACCGGGCAAAGAATTGTGGGAAATGGAGGTCAGGATGGAATGGCACTGGAGAAGGGTGGATGTCCAGGGCACTCCAGCTGGTAATCCTGACAATACCACAACCTGTTATTTTTTTTTGATCAAGCACTGAATAAGGGGGATAGGATTGTGCACAACATTAGGACAACATTCCCAGCGACAGCCCTGGGTTGGACCTTAGGATAGAAGCCATACTTGATTATAATGAAAACAAGCCTGTGAGGTATAGACATACAGTCTGTTCAACAGGATTTGCAATTTTACTTTGCTATTAATTGTTAAATGGATACAAAATTGAGAATTTGTCTTTTCAAAATACTTATTAGTGACAAAAAACTCTTAAAACATGTGTGATGAAAATGACACAATAGGACAATATTGTACATTACAGTATAGCCCATAAAACAGACTATACATTTATCTCTCACAGCCTTGTTATTGTTACGTATCCGGTCCATGAACTTCCGTCTGCTAGCCAGCAGAGGTCACCCTTTCCATTTTCATTGACTCTCGCACTACACACTGTTGCATATCATCCCGGACTACATATCCCATCATTCATTGCAACTGATTGCACACAGCACTGATTGCACACAGCACTGATTGCACACAGCTGTTTCACTGATTGCACACAGCACTGATTGCACACAGCTGTTTCATATCACTCACTCACTATTTAACACTCACTCTGATCCCTTTCCGCTGCCGAGTATTGTTTAGCGCTTATCATTTGATAGCTACACTACAGAGCCCTCGTTAGTTTACCCTGCCTTAGCCTAGTCTGTTTTCGTGGTTTCTGATCCTTGCCTGGTTTCCTGGATATATCCCTTTAGTCTCGGCCTTTTTTGATTCTGTTCACCATTCGTTGACCTTCGCTAGCCCTAGGATTATTCTTGTCTTGTCCACCATATTCCTGTTTGCCATTGTCTGACCCATGCCTGTTTCTGACCACGCCTGTGAATAAAGCTTGCACATGGATCCGCACGTCTCGTCAGCCACGTTACAGTTATTATGTGTGGGAAAATTAAACATTGTGTTTGCCTTAATTTAGGTCTATTTACTTAAGATCTTGATCTATAACCTGTTTTGTAAATTTATTATAAAATTAGTTAAATCCAGGATTTTCCATTAATTCCATCAGATGTCCAACAGATTCCAGTCTGGTGAGAAACAGCACTCCGCAATCTTTCTACTTCTACTAATCTGTTTCTATTACTTCTGCCAGCCAAGATTGCTTGGCAAGTCCATGCTACATTCAGTATAAGGTTCAGTCTACTAGGGAAATCAGAAAAGACAGTGATCCTAAAAGAGCAAAGACGCGTCCTAAAGATGACAGTATGATGGATGCAAATAAACTGCCTGAAGCATTTCAGTCATTCTGATGTGCCAAAACTTATTCTCTAGAAAAACACCCTCAATGCCAGAGCCTCCGGTCTGGCCTGTAGTATAACCTAACTCACCGCATCACAAAAATTGTTAACTGCCACTGGAGACTGATAGCAAATCACTATCTACCTCAAATTGTGCACCATTGTACACCAATGTAATAGGATAGTTACCAAAAAAAAAAAAAAGCTCACCCTCATGTCATTCCAAAACTGTATAACTTTGTTTCTTCTGCAGAACATAAAAGATATATTGAATATATATTTATATATACATATTATCAAACACATGTTATTAAAAACAACTCTTTTTAATATGTTGCATGCTAATTTGGCTAAAGTTGTAGTATCTTGTGTGAATCTTGTGTTGTCATTTACTCCATTATAACTGGCTGCTTGTTCACAGGTAATCCTGAACCTGCTTTCAAGGAACAAAAGACTCAAATCACAAATCACCTGCATCTTTTCTTTACTGAGCAGCTCATCTTTCCCTTCAAAGCATTAGCCATGGATCACAGGAACCCAGTTTCTTCATCTGGTGTACCAGTGCTCACAGACGTTAAACAGTCTGGGATGAAATGTCAGACCATCAAGAAGAAATGACTGAGAGGGGGAAAGAAAGCATGTCTTGAAAAAGATTGATGCCAAGGCACAGGAGAGTAGCTCTATCGGTGCATTGGAGCAGATGACACCGACTGCCTAGGGAACAGGTCTCCTCTCCCAGTGGCATTGAACTGCTCGGCAAGACAGTGCACTATCATTAGTGCTGGGTGGAAACAGGATCAATATTTACCCGCTGGTGTGGGTCTCCTTACACAAGTGATTGCCCACAAGGATTACTTGTCACTGTTTGAGTCATCTATTGTGCTGGAGGCCAAACAAGACCATTAAAATTTGTGAAGAGGATTGGACAGAGATGTGCCTCAGCTGAAAGCACCCATTAAAAAGTTTTATTTAAGTGTAGCTGTAGACACCCCTGTCAATGATATCAGTGATATTGTTGACATAATAAGGTGGCAACATCATAAACAGGTTATTTGGTGAAAAATGTTTGTGGTCATGTGCAAAATATTTTCTAAATAAAGCTACTTTATTTACATGTATTTACTTTATTTTATTATAATCAAAAAAAGAATATTTATAATACAATCATTTATTTTGTATATTTAGACAAATACATCTAAATATTTAAATGTTTAAAAATACTTAAAATTAGATTAAAATATTTAGTATTTTATATGATTTACCAAACTTATTAAGCATGACAAGCTACCATGACACAATTAGTTTGTATTTATTTTTTAGTGCACGACATACTATGTTAGTTGTTAGTGAAGATGGGAAATCCAATTCCATTTAACCTCAATATCACTTTTGCCCACTCCAAGACAATTTTGGGCTATTTTATCCTCTTGCCAAAACTCTGGTAAAAGCAGTCATCAGTGTTAGGCAATGGCAGGTGCTGAGAGAAGACATGAGCAATTGCCTTTATTTTGTAACTCTCTTTCTCTCTCAGCCCGAGACATTATTTCTCGTTAATGGGAACCAGATCAAAAATCTCTATGCCGCTGACATTTAAATTAGTCAGGAGACATTTGTGGTTTCCCTTGTGCGCTTCCTCCATCTTGTTGCCTGAGGTTGCACACATCAAATATTAACCGCTGTGTTTTGTACCTGTGCTGAAGCCACAACAAATGATCTCCCTTAGGCTGAAAATGTCAGAGAAACCTTTACAGGCTCTTATTTAGCTCCTCCTGGGAACTGAATGTAATGGCAGCATTTGGCCTCTTCATCTCATGATTTTCTGGTGTCAAATTCCCCTGCTGTCCATTTCAAGAATACATTTTATAGTTAGCTGACTGTTTCATCCTGAAGCCTTTCATCTCTTGAACTTTTGCTCTATTGCATCTCGGATGCCCTGCCTTCTTCGTTTCAAAGAAAAGATTCCTGTGTCAGGTATAATGAGAAGAAATAAATTACAAACTATAATTGTAATGTGTTATGATTAGGTTACTATGGCGATTAAGTTGCTTTTTAACCACCTGCCACCATAATAACCTTCTAATATATGATCAGACATTAATGATAAGGCTTGTAACAGACTGGCTTATTAGCCCTGTCTTCCAAATAGAGCATTAATGAGACTGAAACATTTACTCAAGGGAAGGTTTGTGCATTTTAAAGCAATCCAGAAAATCTATACTTGCATACCTCCATCCAGATAGCTCTGCATTCGTTCACACAGAACGCGTATTTGCATTTCCACTGTGCAGCTTTCCGGTGACTTTTTTTCTCATTTAATTGCGTGTGTACACGAAACGCGTTTTTGCGTCCCACTTTTGTAATTAAACATGCGCTAGACAGTTTCTTTTATTGTTGCGCCGCGTCTCGCTGCTTTTCAGCAATTCGGTGAACCAAACAGAAGGAGTTGGGGCGGGATATGAATCGTGCGCGTGTGTATCATTTGCTGTGTTAGAGTTTTCCATTTTGAAAACTGTAACTTTAACCCTTGTGCGTCAATTTAAAAAAGTTAGACATAGGTCCATAGTGGACAAAAATGTCCATGTCAAAAAACTGAAGCTTGGGAGTTAAGTTTAGTCTCATTTTAAAGAAGACCCATGGCAGATTATTGTTGAAGTAAAAAAAAAAAAAAAAGTTCTAGATGTTTAGGTTTATGAATGATGTTTTATATAAAATATATATTTTATGAAACATGTTGAACTCTATAACTGCTAGAAAATCAAAGCCATAAATCTAAACAAGTTGTATTCCAAATTTGAGGTTGATATCTCAAAAAATGAGCTTTCAGTAAGATTTTGTTTGGGCGCAGTACCAAATTTTCCCCATTAGACGCCAGCAAAGCTCTGCTGGTGCACACAGTGGTTGGATTTGTTATTTGCAGTAGAGTTTTTCTCTCTCAAATATTACAAGAACACACACCATTTTTTTTATGATACACATACAAACCACACTCTGACATCCATACCAACACACCCACACAATTATAACTGCATTATTTATCCAGTTGGCTCTATAATATGCAGAAGCAGAAAACATAAATAAAGCGAGTATTTTCTTTATAGGTCAAACCTGAAAAAATGGCACCATCTGGTAAAAAATAAAATTTTAAAGCCTTGCCAATAGAATGAAAGCCTATCAACAAAAATTGCATCATTTTGTAGTTAAATGGCCCTGGGATTAAAAATTGCCTTTTTAATGGGGACATTTTTGTCCTTAAGGTTCTGAGAGGAAAACTTTTTTGTACCTAGTGCAAAACAGATTTATTAAAAGAAAAAAGTGTGAGTGACGTGTGGCCAGGTGACCCATACTCGGAATTAGTGCTCTGCATTTATCCCATCCAAAGTGCACACACACAGCAGTGAACACACACAACACCGTGAACACACACCCGGAGCAGTGAGCAGCCATTATTTTTGCTGCGGCGCCCGGGGAGCATTGGGGGTTTGGTGCCTTGCTCAAGGGTCTCACCTCTGTTGTGGTATTGAAGGTGGAAGAGAGCGTTGTACATTCACTCCCCCCACCTACATTCCCTGCCGGTACGAGACTCAAACCCGCAACCTTTTGGTTACGAGTCCGACTCTCTAACCATTTGGCCACGACTTCCCCAAATGGAAGTGAAATGGTAAAATTCCAATAAAAATACACACCTGTGCCCATATTTATGTAGTTGGCAATAACACAGGCAAAATGATCAAAAAAACAAAACTGAAAAGGACAAAAATGTCCAAAAGGTAGCACAAGGGTTAAAGGTTCCCTGAAATGCTTAGAAACACGTAGCGTTACTCTATGTGTTGACGTCATTTGAACTGAAACAGGAAGACCGGGCGGGACATATCAAGCAGCCCCGCCCCTTTTTAAAATAGCTAATAACACTGGTTTATATCACAGCTTGGGCTAGAGCCGTTGAGCTCCATAAAGCCGCATTTGACAGGGTATGCCAGCCACAATCTCATCCATATTGCTATAAAATATGCATTCTGTGTAGAATTCAAATAGCTCCGATACATTTTGTGGTCTGCGCCGACTCGCGCATGTGATCCGCTCTGTGCTCTTGTGTCTTTGGACCGGAGCAGAGTGTGTGTGCGGCGCGGTGGTTAGCATGACTAACCAGACTTCTTTTTTTCCTCAATGGAAATCATATTTACAATGTCTGAATCATTCCCTGTCCCCTATATAGTATAGCCCATTCACTGTACAGAAAATACTAATACTAAGTGACCGATTTCAGCTACGGCTTCAGCGTCTATTTTATAGTGCAGGGGCGGGGCTTCGGATTCTAGAGAGCACTTGATTGGACAGAAAGTTTGATGAAAAGCTTAAGTACGATTTGCCGTCCAAAAAATCGTGAGTTTGGCGGAAGTGACGAACTGCAAGCTTTGAATGCTTATATCTTCTAAATGCGAATTTTGTCACTGTTTTGGAGCACACTGCCTTATAGATCACCTTAAGACTAACATATTGATACTAACATCCAAAAACCTTTAATTTGACCTTAAATTTTGCTGTATGGCTATTTCTGTATAAAGGCTGCACTTTTTACTATTCTTCATCACTGCGTCTCGCGTTTTAAAACAGAACGCGTTCTGTGTAAATTAGCTTTTAAAGTGTAAGATGCGATTTCATTTTTTCCTTTCTCTTTGGAGTGTTACAAGCTCTTGGTGCATAAGAAGATCTGTAAAGTTGCAAAGACTAAAGTCTTCAAATCCAAAGAGATATCTTTATAAAATTAAGAGTCAGCCACGCCTACCTAAAATGGCTCGTTCTAACACGCCCCCACCTATCTACCTCACTATGTGGGAAGATTTGCATAACGCCGCCCAAATGTTCACGCAAAGAAATAAGGTGTAATTTTTATTCTCGCTGTAGTATTATTGTTGCTGCAGCCATGTCCTGAAGATGCTGTTTGCTTCGCTTGAAAGCGAAACTACTTTGTTTGGTCTTCCCAAAAGAGGACGTAATCCGCTTCGTCATGCCTAGAGAGCTGATCTGTGCTGGTCGCTGAGGAAATACATCACCTTAGTGCTGTGGATCGCCGTCAACATTTTTATGGAGTACTGTTTACGATCCTGGGAGAGTAACGGTAGACTAAAATGCCGGCTGTTCTGACTCATGTAAGTACGTTTTCTTTTAAAGGATTTGGCACTGATGTTTCAAACGCGAGTTTTGGGCAGTGTGGAGTTACATTAGCACTTGTTTTTTGTCATTTCTCTGATCACATATGCAGACATGGTTTTATTTTTACGCGGCGCAATGCAATGCAACGCACCCATCAAAGACAGTATCGTCATATACATCAGTAAAATTATGTCCCACTGGGTGCAACACATGCCTCGTTTGTAATAGGTTTGAATGTTTTTGTCTCGTCACTCCGTCTGTGCAAACAGGCATCACAGTATGGTGAGGGTGTACTTTCCCTCAACTAGACCTTTAGTCTCGATTCGTCCAATCACAACGCACTGGATTGCTGGTCAATCAGAGCACACCTCACTTTTCAGTCCGATGAGGTTAGTAAAAATCGACGCGTTTCGGGGCATAGAGGAGAAACAATAATTACAGTATGTTGAAAATAATGTTTTTTTTTACTTTAAACCGCATAAACACATTTCATTACACCAAATACACAAAATAATGTTCTTTATAGCAACATCAAATGACCCCTTTAAAAACAAATTAGCCTATAGAAGAACTGACCTCTGAAAAACATCAACCGCAGTGATCACTTTCTTCGGTTAGGCAAGAAACATCACAAAGTAGAAAAAAAACACTGACTATAGGTATCTCAAAATCAGTCGGTAGGTTTATCACTAATACCAGTTGACACCATGTTTGAATGAATAAGTTTCAATCATGTGTCTATAGCTCCATCAATTGTGTTGGACGGTTCATTGTACTTCTCTGGAACTTATTTTGTACTTTATACTTTACATTCTGTTTCACGGGCATTGCTTTTAAAAAAGAATTTAAGTAACTTTAAATTTCGCTCGATGAAATGCTTCCAGAAATTGCATGTCCTGATGGATCTTAATTTACACACCTTTATGGATGTTGCTTAATTATTTTTTTTCTTACTTTAAGCCTATCTCAAGTTTAATCAGTGATAACTGTGAGAGAAAAGTCTCATATTTACTAAACTGATCCACATTACACCACAAACCATCACTACATTCACTAAATTACTAACACTTTACATTAGTTGTAAAGTGAAGACTATTCTAGCAACATATCTGCATATCAGGGTTCGAAGTGAAAGCATACCATAAGAAAACTGAAAATTGGTAAAGTAGCACTCCACATTGACAATAATAATAATGCCTAGGGATTGTAAATCCCATTTCAAAACCTTAGGCTGATGATACATGGGGCAACTTTTTGTGTTGTGAGCAATGTTGCTTGGGCACTTTCCCATTGAGAATGGGTAACAAATTTTATCTGGATACTTTAGATCAGTCGTGTTTTGCCCAACATTGCCCAAAGTTGCCCAGCAACAGAGCTCAAAAAGTTGCCCCGTGTAGAAGACATGAAGTTTGTGCATGAAGTCATATACCAGATAATATCTTTATTAAAACCTTTGTAGAACTAATAATTTTCAGTCACATAAAGCACATTCACGATTCATGAAAAACAATTTTACAATGTATAATAGGCCATAAGTCAGTTTTTTAGTTTGGTTTCTCACCCCCATCCTCCATTTTGTTTGTGCTGTCCTTGTTGATGGGGAAATCCAGGGATGTTCTGAAGCGGACTGAGGACTCATCTTTGGATTCTGGTGACTCAATATGCAGAAGTCCGTCTTCTCCAAGTGAGCAGGTCAAGGAGGTTGGATCCAGGTGGTCAGGAAGCTGCACAGCTTGAACAAATCCTTGTGGCTGGGCTTCTGCGACGTGAGCGGTGCTGGTAGATGATGTAGAAGCGTCTGTCTGGGCCCGCTTGCCGGCCATCACCTCCAGGCGCCTTCCAGATACTGTCACAGTGACATCCTCTGGAGAGAAGCCTCGAGTGTCCAGAGTAAGAGAAACGTCTCGCCGTTTGTTCTGCTCTGTGTTGATCAGGCTGAAGAGCCTGGAGAAGGAACTCTGACCATCAAGACACTGGAAGAACTCATCAGTGAGTTCATTCAGCAAGCTGTCTCTGATATCATTCCTCAGGTTCTGCATTATTTGGGCTTTACGGGTGAAGAAATCCTCTTTGAAGCTGGAAAGAGCCATACTGCATCTGGGCCACAAAAAGCGGGAGTTTGCAAAGAAAGGGTCATCCATGAAGAGGCTCTCGGCAGAAGACATTTCTCTCGTCTGTTTGTCTGGGTGGTGTTGTCTTGAGGGCTTATATGTGCTCTCAGAAGTGTGATCTGCTTGCTTCAGGTCCCTTCAGTTTATATATTTCTCCAACAGGTGTCTAGAACCTCCCACCACTGGTCTTTTTACATCACTGAGGTCATGAATAAGAATTTGAAACTACAAGTAAACAGGACATCCAAGATGCTCATAAAGCTATTATAAGTTTATAGTTGTAATTTGATTCATGGGTCGGTGTCACTTTTACTGTCCCACAGCCGTCATTGGCCCTGCTGTCCAATTTGGGATTGCCCACTGCCTCCTTTGTCATGCACACAGAGTGAAGTCCCAACACCTAACTTACAACCCTATGGTGTGTGCAATGTGTTTTTCTTCCCGTACCGTCTAAGAGCGCTTACATCATGCATGACTATGCTGACTGCAGTCATGATGTCAGTTCCTAAAAGTAGGATATATACACATGCACACACACACACACACACATATATATATACAGTGGGGCAAAAAAGTATTTAGTCAGCCACCAATTGTGCAAGTTCTCCCACTTAAAAAGATGAGAGAGGCCTGTAATTTTCATCATAGGTATACCTCAACTATGAGAGACAAAATGAGAAAAAGAAATCACATTGTAGGATTTTTAAAGATTAATTGGTAAATTCCTCGGTAAAATAAGTATTTGGTCACCTACAAACAAGCAAGATTTCTGGCTCTCACAGACCTGTAACTTCTTCTTTAAGAGGCTCCTCTGTCCTCCACTCGTTACCTGTATTAATGGCATCTGTTTTAACTTGTTATCAGTATAAAAGACACCTGTCCACAACCTCAAACAGTCACACTCCAAACTCCACCATGGCCAAGACCAAAGAGCTGTCAAAGGACACCAGAAACAAAATTGTAGACCTGCACCAGGCTGGGAAGACTGAATCTGCAATAGGTTAGCAGCTTGGTGTGAAGAAATCCACTGTGGGAGCAATTATTAGAAAATGGAAAACATACAAGACCACTGATAATATCCCTCGATCTGGGGCTCCACGCAAGATCTCACCCCGTGGGGTCAAAATGATCACAGGAACTGTGAGCAAAAATCCCAGAACCACACGGGGGGACCTAGTGAATGACCTGCAGAGAGCTGGGACCAAAGTAACAAAGGCTACCATCAGTAACACACTGCGCCGCCAGGGACTCAAATCCTGCAGTGCCAGACGTGTCCCCCTGCTTAAGCCAGTACATGTCCAGGCCCGTCTGAAGTTTGCTAGAGAGCATTTGGATGATCCAGAAGAGGATTGGGAGAATGTCATATGGTCAGATGAAACCAAAATATAACTTTTTGGTAAAAACTCAACTTTTTCGTGTTTGGAGGAGAAAGAATGCTGTTGCATCCAAAGAACACCATACCTACTGTGAAGCATGGGGGTGGAAACATCATGCTTTGGGGCTGTTTTTCTGCAAAGGGACCAGGACGACTGATCCGTGTAAACGAAAGAATGAATGGGGCTATGTATCGTGAGATTTTGAGTGAAAACCTTCTTCCATCAGCAAGGGCATTTAAGATGAAACGTGGCTGGGTCTTTCAGCATGACAATGATCCCAAACACACCACCCGGGCAACGAAGGAGTGGCATCGTAAGAAGCATTTCAAGGTCCTGGTGTGGCCTAGCCAGTCTCCAGATCTCATCCCCATAGAAAATCTTTGGAGGGAGTGAAAATCCGTGTTGCCCAGCGACAGACCCAAAACATTACTGCTCTAGAGAAGATCTGCATGGAGGAATGGGCCAAAAGACCAGGAACGTGTGTGAAACTTGTGAATACTTACAGAAAACTTTTGACCTCTTGTCCTTGCCAACAAATGGTATTACAAGTAGTGAGATGAAATTTTGTTATTGACCAAATACTTATTTTCCACCATAATTTGCAAATAAATTCTTTAAAAATCCTACAATGTGATTTTCTGGATTTTTTTTCTCATTTTGTCTCTCATAGTTGAGTATACCTATGATGAAAATTACAGTTCTCTCATCTTTTTTAAGTGGGAGAACTTGCATAATTGGTGGCTGACTAAATACTTTTTTTCCCCACTGAAATATGTGTTTTTCATAAAAGTTAAAAATATAGATTATATAAGAGAAATATAAAATAAGAAATGAAACCATTATTTTTCAAAAACTAAATTGACTTATTTGCTGGGTGCTTAGATCAAAACATTTAGTTGTAGGCCTATTAATTAATATTTAAATTGATAAATATTGTAATTAGTTAGACAGTTTTTTTAATGATCATTTTTATTTTGTTCTGAATATCTGTAGTGGTATTTGTATAGGAATGTAGTAAAACTGACATGCATTTTTGGTTCCCATAAAAATAAATCATGTGAAATAAATCATGTGAATGTTGTCTAATACTCCAAATGTCAAATATTATATGACACGGCAAACTTAAATTAAACAAATTAGCTCAAACAAATGAACTTTCAGGAGTATTTAGAACGTTTTTCTTTTGAGTTCCCAAAACTGACCCATTTTAAGTAATATAAATTGTTTCATTGTTTTGAGTTTAATGAACTTGTTTCTTTTAATTTAAAGGAAATTAATGTCTTGCTATGCTAATTTAGAAGAGTTTCTTTTGGGTCAAAGCATCGTGTTACCAATTAGCAAGTTAGCATTTACTGAATTAGCTAGTTATAGCTAGGTAATTTTCACTATAAAAAATATTTAGGTTGAGATTACATCAAAATGTTAAGTTAATTTTTACGCTTACGTCAATATTTCAAAGTTAAGAGCAATTAACATGTATAAGTATAAAATAAAAATGCCACTTCTGCTTATAAACTTAGAATTTCTTTTAAAAAATTGATGTAACTGATTACCTTTTTTGTTCTTTTCTTTTTTAAGTTTTGCTAACTTAGGTTTACAGGTTTACAGCATGGCCCTTGTTTGTCTTCTCCATATATGAGTCAAGTGTCCCCCTCACATTCCCCATGAATGAGGAGTTACCCTGTGAGCTAATCCGAAAAGTATTCAGCTGAGCACAGGACAGAAGCTTCTTAAACACCCAGAAGGAAGAGCAAACAGCTGAGCCATGACCGTACATCTAGATTTAAAACACACCGATATATTTACCAATGACACAGTTCAGCTTATGACACATTTATGCAAAACTACATGCTAAAAGAAATACCATAAAACCCTGAAATTGAAATGACTAAATCGAAAACAATTACATCAAAACATTGAATAATATCTGTAGCAATATATATTATTATATATAAATAAAAAAAAATTCTCAGTGTCCCCATGACTTACTACTGATATAATTAACAGGAAACTGAATGTGACCACAGTGTTCTTTCTTATAATCTTTTTCATAATATATTTGTAGTTACAATTACATTTCATTTTCAAAACTTATTTTCAATGCCATGGGTTATTATTTTTTCTTTTTCAGTTCATTTTCAAATGTGTTGATCATTGATCTGAATATTGCCACGGCACATCATTCATGGTGGTCTTCCAATGTTTATGGTGATTATGGCTGATTTTGAGGTGCAAAAATGCTATCTTTAAAGTTCACTAGTATCCTTTTTTTTTAAGTAAACATGTGTGCTTATTATTTTGTTATTTTATGTAAACTCAGCGAATATTAAATATATATTGTGAAAATATAAGTCTTTAAATAATAATAATAATAATAATAACGCCGACATTGAAAAAGCAGTATGTTTGATAAGTAGCAAAATAAACATTAGGTGGCGCTGTTAGCTAAGTATAAAAGCATTACCACGCTTCAAGCCTGCTTACTTTTAAGTTCTGTGCAGCTTTTGCCTCTAGAGGGCGTTTGAGGATTGTATTTCTTGCATCCACTCCAAAAATCACTGTAAAATTATATTGAAAAATATGTTGCTGACATATAGATGATATATAACTATACGAGATAAAATGAAAACATATAATGAATCATAAATTCTTCACGTAAAGTTTTGCATGATATACTTGTTGAATACACACGACAACACAGAAGTAAACTATTACATGCACACACATATTAAAATGCATTCTGTAAATATCAGTGCTCAAAACATTCAGACCTATCAGACAAATATCATATGGGCCATTCACCGGCCCTGTAAAAACTTTGCTTTTAGTATGTCCCAGCAGGGAAGGTTTTTCCTTCTGTTCACATCCAGAGCGAAAGAGGAAATCTATTAGTCTGACAGCTCCCCCAAACAGCCTGGCTGCAGCTTCTCCCCTGAGACCTTGCAGAAGGAGGGGGCGTAGTGATGGGGGAGAGAAAAGGAGAGCGCAAGAACGAAGCGGAAGTGGCGGTAAGTGGGGGGAAGAAGGGGGTATGAATTAGACTGCAATTAGCTTTGAATATTAGCTTTTTACCCCCTGAACACGTTCAGATTATAGCTACCGAATTGAAACAATTCAGCAAGTGTTTAATCTTGACAGTCACTGTAATAGTGCTGAGACAGAGCAATGAACTAATGCTGCTCATTGAAAGGCAAGGTCAGAACTGTAGGGAGTTAGCGCTTAACCTTCAAGGCCTAAGAGCAAGGGCTTACCCATACTGAAAGAGCAGAAAGAGACAAGGGAGGGAGATTTTGTTTGGTCATTTGCAGCAATAGATGAAATATGACTGAAGCAGTAACGCTGGCTCTACAAACGCATAAGTCATAATGTCACACTGCACTGTTAGTACTAGCATACAAAGCAGGTTAGCATCAACTCACTGTCAAAAAACACAGTATGATGGGAATGCAGGATGCTTGTGAACACAGGAGCCAGTGGATTTTGAGCAAAACTGAAAAAATATAATTTGCCAATAAGTATTGGTTTAAAATGTGTCTAAATAAAATTTGTTTTGTTTTTTTATTTCATTTTTAATGCAATTTAATTGAATATTTAAATTAAATGTTATTTTATTTTAATAAATTTTTTTATAGGAAAGTCAGTGTTAGAAAGAAAAGTAGGGGTTATAGGGGAACTGGATTAAAATGGTCCCCCCCCCTTCCAAAAAAACACCCTGTTAGTACATAGCTCTTAAAATAATTTCTTTATAATCTAAAGAAAGTTTTCCCCTTTATTCAAAACAAACCAAAAAAAATACATCAACATCTCATACTTTGTCCCGTAGGCATGTAGGGCTCACAAACAACCAACACAGATGAGTTATTCAGCAAAATGTTTAAGCTACTTTTTACCACACAATGACAGAGCATAATAAAATTAATTACAATTAATACAAATAAAACTATTAGTATTGTTTATTTTTCAAAAATTATTTTCTTTTCATTTATACAAGGTTAGAGTTAGAAAAAAAAAACTGAACTCTGATACATCCCCATTTTGATCAAATGTGTGAGTTTTGCCAACATTGCTGAGATCAGACAACATCCCTATTAGGGAAAACGGCTTAATAAAAGGTCAATTATCTTTTAGTAAAATGCAAAAAATGCAGTAGAAAGAGGGGCTGATTCTTTGAAGAACCTGCTTATTTCAGCAACAGTATCTTTTTTGTACACGGTGTTTTGAAGTTGTAAGCGACACAACATACAATGTTTAAACGAGCCAGGAAGTGAGAGGGGTGAAGGCAAGAGCAGTAGGTTTGAGAGTGAGGACAGGCATGAGCCGGTGGTGAGTGTTCTGAGATGAGACTGCGGTGACTACCATTCTCACACATTTCACTTCCTCTCGTGGCCAGCCTTGTCACGCAAACCTCACTCTCAGCTCATGAGATGAGACAGTCAGCTCTTTTCTCCAAGACCTTTGCAGTTTTTCATTTAACTTTGAAGTTCAACAGTATGTTGTGTGAACCAGGTATCAGATCAGAAACAGCTGCCTCTAATTTATTCTTTATCTGTACTCAAACTTATTTTCATAGCATGTTTTTATTTCTCAGTCTTTTTGGTTATTCTTTGAATCTGACTTACAATCAGGCATGTTATGCATTTTTGAGAAGTTACTGGGGTGTAACAGGTGAAAAAAAGGAAACTTTTTTGTAGCACTGTACAATAATTTCAGAAAAATTGAATTAATAAATAAATAAATGACACATTTAAAATGATCCAACAAGATTATTATGTTCAGAGAGAATTTAAGTTAAAATAATAATCTGCAAAACAAAACCTCGACATTTTAAACTATTATTTACTATAATTTATTTTATTATTTCTCCATAGGGAGTTTTTGTCATATTTATCTCACAGTTTTATCTCACAGTTTTGGCCTCAAACTATAGCTAAGTATGTACACATACATATACAGAGTAACATCTGGTCTGGTGGCTGTGGATACAGGCCCATTAGCGGAGTGGTATCCAATAAACCAGCAGTTGCTCAGATCTCAAGATTTCAAGAATTCCTGCCTTGACCTGAGAACAGCTGCTGTCTAGAGCAGATCCTCTTAGAAATATAGAAGGCATTCAACGCACCAGCTTAGACACTCCCCTGGATCCCTAAACAATTGTGTGCATGTAAATGCGTATTACTGAAAGAGTCAAGTCAGCAAGAAAGAAAGAGAGAGACGAATAGAGGAGAAGAGCAAAGTCTAGAAGTCAAACAGAAGAGTGAAAAGAGGTTTTTATGGTCATTAGCAGTGCTGGGGAAACTACTTTAAAAGCTTGCCAAGCTATAAGCGACTTTGTTAAACTACAGTCAAGCTACTGAAAAAGTAGTTAGCTACAAGTACCTGTACTACGCGAACATTAAGGGAACATTCCATTTTATTATTTTGCAAACATTCTGGGAACATTATTTTTTAAAAATTCTAAACACTCTAAAAGGTTTCAGAAAAAAAAGTTCCATGAATGAACTAGGCTATAAAAAATTTTTTGGTGTGTGAGTTAACATTATGAGACCACTATTATCAGACTTTAAACAAACAATCTATAAACATTACCGGAAGAACGTTTGTTCATAACTTTGAGATAACTTAAATATTAGCCACAGTTCTGAGAATGTTTCCTGTTTGCTGGGTATATATGTGACCCTGGACCACAAAACCAGTCTTAAGTCACTGGGGTATATTTGTAGCAATAGCCAAAAATACATTGTATGGGTCAAAATTATTTTTTTTCTTTTATGCCAAAAATAATTAGGGTATTAAGTAAAGATCATGTTCTATAAAGATATTTTGTACATTTCCTACCGTAATTATATATAAAATTAAGCGTTAGCGTGAGTTCTGGCAGGTCACGTGAGTCAAGCTTGCATCAGCTGATTCTCAGCTGATCACATCTACCTATAGGAATACGACACCTATCGCAGCATTCCTATATTAGCTCTATTCAGTATTATTCAGCAGCTTTTCAGCTTGCTCAGGATCAAATTACCCTCCTCCATCCCCAGCTCCTCCTTTCGCCACAGTCAGGACTTGGCTTTCTGATATTCCTTGCTAATCAGACTCCTTTATCTTGAATAAAGTGTTACACTTAAATATCAAGTACATTAATGATATCTGCCTTGTTCTGTTCTGTTAACCCTAGGGGGGTTATTATTGCTGCTCTCCCTGCTCATTCATGACAGGCTGCATGGATGGGCAGGGAGTTTTTTGCCCAGAACAGAACCATACCGCCAAACCAAACTTTATGCTAAGTATCTATCATTTTGACGATAGTGGTCCTGACAGAACTTAATTTTTGATTAGTAATATGCATTGCTAAGAACTTCATTTGGACAACTCTCCCTCAGATTCCAGATTTCCAAATAGTTGTATATCGGCCAAATATTGTCCTATCCTAACAAACCATACATCAATGGAAAGATTATTTATTCAGCTTTGAGGTGGTGTATAAATCTCAATTTAGAAAAATTTACCCTTATGACTGGTTTTGTGGTCCAGGGTCACATATGCTTTTTATAAATAATAATCCAAAAATATAATTTCTAATTTAATTGTTGAGTGAGATTCTTCAATAAGGTAGACAATGCATAAATGCATAATCAATTTGAAAACATTGTGCCTAGTACAGAGATTTAAACTGTTGAATTGTTTTAATCAGTTCATTTACATGAACCATTGAAAGGAACCAATTCGTTACAATGAATCTGACTTTCCAAAGCTACATATTAGTGAGAGGATCATTTTGAAAAAAACATTCACCTGAATGCATCAATGCTACTTTGCAATGCTACTGTATGTGTGTGAAAGAGGACCATTTAGTTCTGTGCATTTGATTACTCTGTCAGTTCAGACATTAAAATGTAATGCATTATGCCTCTACTGGAAAAGATACATTGTTAAAAAATTTGATCAGCTACTGTCCTTCTGTTTTAGGTAGGCTAGTAACTCCCTGTCACTTGTCATATCTATAATAAAATAGATAAGGCAAAAATGGACACAGTTTGATTCACACAGAGTTCCACAATTATATTATTATGAATAACAATTTACTTAAAAAAAAATTAAATATTAAATAACTTTATTTTGAAAAGTGAAGATTATTGTAAAGTGAGTCTGTTTTTATATTTCATATCACATCCTCAAAACCAGTCAGAGTTCAGAGGTGTATTCATGCCAGCAATTTCTCATGACCTTGAATACTGACATGCTTTGAAACTTTGATGCCTGCCACTTCCTGTCTCAGTATCTACATCCTGTATTTTCACATCATGACCCTGAGTTACCACACCTAAGTGGGTGGCACTTTAACTTTTGTAATGCGCTCTCATGCCGACTTTCGTAACATGCTCTCATGCTGTTTTGTTGATATTTATCTTCAAAGTGAGCGTACCAGGCCCTTTTTTTCACTCCTTGCAATGGAAATTTCATCGTTCGATTGAGCGTTAAGAAAAAATATTAACTTTCGGTACAGAAACAACCACTATTAGTGGTGTGTGTACAAACAGAATACAAGGCATAAAATCATTAAATTAAACTCTCAACAAAATCGTATGTGCCATCAACCTTTTCAAACAGTGTGTTGACCTCTTAGCCATTTTTCATAGCTGACAACTTAGTTTGAACAGACTTTCCATTTTCAAGGTCTATATTTGACCACATGCGAGTAGCTAGTGTGTGTACTATATGGCTTGTTAGGATTCAAACAAGTATACAGTTCAATGATACTGGAAAATCAACTGAAGAAGATGCAAAATAATATTTGCACCAGCCATTACATCCCTTCAGGTTTAATAGCGAAATCTAGACATATTTAAAAACATTTCTAATTGAAAACAAGCCTAACAATCTACCATCTCTACCCCCATTCCCATATTTACATCCTTTCGTTCTCTCTCTCTTTCTCTGATCCCCCATACTTCCTGTTGTGCTGGCTAGACTCCATTGGCAGATTTACAACTGTGGGGTCAAAGTTTTACAGCAGCCTCATGTAAATCTTGTTCCACCCTCTCCCCATGTGCCCCTCTCTCTTCCTCACAGTCACAGTGCCCAACCCCCAGCGCTTTCATGTGTCTCCATACCTATGTGTGGTACTGAGAGAGGCACACAATGCATTTGGAATTTATTATGCTAGGTAGCATTAACTCTTGCAATGTTTCAGTAACATTCACTAATTCATCTCAGTCACAACTTAATTTTATTATTCAGGAGGGGAGAGCAGGGATAATTCTCAAAAAATATGAGAATTAACACTCAATAAATATGTAGTTCAGTCATGAAACTCTAGATGGCACAGGCGACGGGTTGTTAACGTAACTGATGATATTCAGAGAGTTAAACGACTTGGCACAAGCTGATTGGTTCATGCTGCATATGCAGCCAATGTGCTTACTGCTTTACATTTAAATGGCTTGTTAGCATTCACTAGAGCATTTCGCAGCGCGCTTTCAGGGTTCCTCTGAAATCCTTCCCCTTCCCCAGCTCCACCTGTATAGATTTGCTACGGGTTATTTTATATGCTATTTGTGCAGCAGCAGTATGTCTTAAATACTCATGCCACCGTATCGCCATATGCATTGGCAGTAGCAAGTTCCTGTACTTGCTTGCAGCAGCAGCAATAATCTACAACTACAGCAATACCAACCAGCAGCAGCAGCGTAGCAGATCTACTCCGCCAAGACCAAATACATTAACATTGTCATGTCCATCACCATGTTAAAATCTTCCGAAAGTTGTCATGATTGAAATGTAACTTTGCGAATAACATAAAACACAGTACAAGTGAAGCAACCTTTAAATAAAAAGCTATGCATGATGTCTCAACAAAACAAGCCTTCATCTAGCCACATCCATTCTGAGGTTCATAATCATTACTCGTATTCAGCCTCAGCCAACCATTATCCTAACACTTTCACCTCTTCTGTGTTGCGGAGTCATACGTACTGTCAGTCCTTCCATATGTCTGATCCTACCTTCCTGTTTCAATAAGAAATGTGTCAACACAAGGCAAAATGTGCTCGTTTAGCCTTCAGGAATGTAGAGACTTCTAGGTTTCTTCCTTATACGAAGATTAATAATATGCACTTTGAAAAACACCAAATAAAACCAGTGATTGTACAGGAAACTAAAGAAATCCACTCATAACATGAAAACCAACCCCACTTCTTTCAAAATATGTCTCAGTAATTCTACTTGCCTTATCTTATGGCAGTACCTCCGACCTACATTCTGCCTTTTTCCCCCTCTATTTTTCCCCATTCACTTAGTTCTGTCTATTGTTATCAGTCCGCCTAACAGGCTTCATTCCATGGCTTTGTTCTGGCAGGCGAATGAGCACAGAAAGGGAGGCGGAGGGTTGGCAAGAGAAAGGGCAATCGAGTTTGTTTCTTTAAAGGATATCAGTCACTTCGATATGATCGTCCTCCCAAGCAGCAGATTCACAAACACGAGACTTCCTCTCTCTGAACCAAAGGCACCAACAATCATACTTGAGCTCTGGTAGTCACACATTAAGGGTGTTGATACTCCAATAAAACAACTCTAGACATGTTTGAAAGCTAATAAATGGCAGAAATAGTCAAACAAAAGAGGAATAATTATTGTCATAAAATCAATAATGTGCTTCTACAACTGTTAAGTAAGTCTGTATGTCTGGCCATTGATTGATAAATGAATTATTCAGCATATTTTCTTTTTAAATATTTTACACTACTTTTTTTTATAAGCACTATAGACTATAATGACTACAGTGTTAACATTGATATAAGGTTATCAAAGAGAGCTGACAAAGATTTGAAACAGCCCATTACTATCTCTGACGGTTGGCAAGGAAAATAAAGGAGACATAAAGTGCGCTAACACATGCACTTACAATAAAAGTAAACCTGACTGCTCTGCCTATAGATGCTAAAGGGTTAAGTACGTTCACTGCCCGCATCTGGGAGTCATTTAAAACATTCCACAAGGCTTACCACATGCTTTCAGACAGGCTAAACCCCATGAAGCAGATTTTGCTATCCAGGGCTGGAAGTTTTCAAAGAGTACATATCACTGTTTTAAACTGTTATAGCATTTTAAAGGCTCTAGATGAGATGGTGCGAGGATGGCAGAAAAGACTGTACTCGTTTGAAGATCTGTGACTATCTTTGCGTACCAGTGCGTGTGTGGATCAGTAGTAACGCTGTCCTCTTTGAAGTGGTGGGATGCTAAATGGCTCTAGCGCTTTCCCACCCTCTGATAGGATCTTCACAGGCTTGCGTTCCCAGCTCATTTCCTCTGGTCAAGTCTTGTGACCCGTCAAAACACAGAGGAGTTTTAGGTGTTTGCTCTAGCTGCAATACAAAGGCCATACAAATTAAACCTTGTGCAATTAAACAATGCCAAAAATGACAAGCTCACTTAACCCAAGTAGGCCGGGTAAATTTAATTCCAGGGCTACAGTAGTGGATCACTGATCACTTAATCTCACAGTTCTTACGTGTTAAACAGATTCCGGGTGGAAACATGAGCCAGAATCGGATCAGGGATTTCATTGAGCAGATCATTTCAGTGTAACACTCTTATCAATCGTATGCAAGGCTATTTATTAATTTAGAGCTAAAGTTCAGCTAAGTATTTCAATGTCCCTTTTACATCAAATTGTCTCGTATGCTCATCAATGCTACATTTATTTGATCAAAATACAGTAAAAACTATAATACTGTGAAATTTAAAATAACTATTGTTATTTTACTATATTTTAAAATGTAATTTATTCCCGTGATGAAAAGCTGAATTTTCAGCATCATTACTCCGGTCTTCAGTGTCACATGATCCTTCAGAAATAATTCTAATGTGCTGATTTGTTGCTCAGGAAATATGTCATATTATTATCAATGTTGCTTAATGCTGCTGTGCTTATTTTTGTGGAGACCATCATCAATTTTTTTTCAGGATTCTGTTATGAATAGAATGTGAAAAAATTTATTTTTTGTAACAATGTAAAAGTCACTTTTGACTAATTTAATGCATACTTTCTGAATAAAAGTAAATTAAAATAAAAATAAATACAAAAATCACAAAACTCTTATTTTAATAACGGCAATGTTAGCATCGTTACATACATAAGTACAGTAAATACATTAACATGATACTAAACACGTTTGTATAGACTAGGTTTAAAATACGAAGCTCAATTTTATGTGCTGAATATGGTGAAGCCTACATTGTATAGTGTATAAAGTGGTAGAGAAAGGAATCACCCCCTTTAAAATAATCACATTGTGTTGCTTTAAAGCCTGAAATGAGTACGGACACAGTTTTTGTTTTATCCAGCTGTATTTACTCTCAGGTTGCGGTCCAGTTCAGCATGAAAAGAGCTTTCCTGAAACATTTCAGTTCTTGGTAGTGCAACTGAAGCAAACAATCAACTATGTTTGACAAGGCACTGTCAAAAGATCTCCAGGATAAAGTTGTGGACAGGCACAAGTCAGGAGGTGGATACAAAAAACTGCCTAGGCTTTATCAATGCTTAGAAGCACAGTGAAGTCTATTATTAAGAAGTGGATGGTATTTGGTACAACACAGACCCTCCTTGGATCAGGACGTGGCTCCAAACTGGATGAAAGAAGAGGAAACTGGTCAGAGAGGCGACCAAAAGGCCTACAGCAACTCTGAAGCAGTTACAGAAATGTATTGCAAAGAGTGGTCATTGTGTGCATGTGACAACAGTATCACATATGCTCCACAAATGTGGCTGGTATGGGTGGGTTGCGAGAAAAAAGCCACTCCTCAAGAAAGGCCACATGCAGTCACGACTGAGCTTTGCCAAAACACACCTTCAAAAACACACCTAACCCTTACTCTCAACAGAAAGTTGTCAATGGGAAGAAGGTTTACCTTCCAACATGACAATGACCCAAAGCACACAGCAAAACTGACCACACAGTGGTTGAAGGAGAAAAAGGTGAATGTCCTTGCATGGCCTAGTCAGAGCCCAAACTTAGAGACATATTATGCCCCTTTTTAACAATATGTAATATAAGTCTCAGGTGTCCCCATAATGGGTCTGTGAAGTTTCAGCTCAAAATACCCCACAGGTTATTTATTATATCATTTTGAAAATGCCTATTTTGAGTGGAAGCAGAAACACGCTGTTTTTCGTGCCTGTCTTTTTAAATGCAAATGAGCTGCTGCTCCCCGCCCCCTTTTCCAGAATAGAGCTGCACCATTACAGCTTGGACCTGCTAAATCACATCTGTTTTGGTTCTGATTATCATGTTTATCACGCTGAAATCATGCATTTTATACTATATTAGTTTAAACTTCTGATATATGTTTTTCTGAGTGCACACGTACAGAAAGCGGCTGTCACAGCATGTGGGTACTAAACTAAGTTCTCATTCACACAAGTTTACATTAAAAACACAAGAGTTACAAAAACAGTCGGTTATGTCTATGAAGGTAAACAGCTAGGAAATAAATCGCTTGTTTATTTTAGATCTGTGTGGCAGCAGCAATATACAATAAATAAATCATTAAATCCTCTGCTCTCTTGTCTCCTCTGAGGCTGGGTCTGTAAATAGTGTTCTGTGCTCATCTGTGCAGCCAAAGACAGATCAGTTAGCATGTTCTGCTCAAACTTTCACATGGCATTAGAACTAGTACCCCGTTGTCGCTTGCAAAATCAAAATGAAGGCGCCAGTGGGTGGAAACTTACAGATAAAGGGTAGGTAATATTATAATGAGATCCCTTTTCCACGTCACCAAGGGAGCGAAATCAGCCGTGCTCGTTTTTTCAGAGGCTTGCAGAAAAATGCTTACCAAAACAAAGTTACTGGGTTAATCTTTTTCACGTTTCCTTGGATGGTAGATACACTGGGGACCTGATTATAGCACTTAAAACCTGGAAAAGTCAGGTTCATGTATGCCACCTTTTAAAAAGCCATTGGAAATCTGTGTAATGACTTGAAGACTGCAGTCCACCAACTGTCACCATCAAATTTAACTGAACTTGAGCAGTTCTGCAAAGAAGAGTGGGCAGTTAATGCAGTCTAGATGTGCAAAGTTAGTAGAGACAAACATACGCAGCTAGATGTGCAGCTAAGATGTGCAAAGTTAGTAGAGACAACATATCCCAGCAGACTAAAGGCTGTAATTAAACCAAAAGCTGATTCAACAAAATACTGACACTAGGGGGTGATCCTTTTTCCAACTCGGTGATTCTGTTGTTGATTTTTTTTTGTTGACATGTTGGTGTTATATCTTTCACTTGGATGTTATAAGTTGCACTAAATACAGCTGGATAAAACAAAAACTGGCTGCAAAGCAACAAAATGTGATTATTTAAAGCCATCATTTCTAGCCAAAGACCCAAAGTAAAAAACCTAGACAAAAGACCCCCGTTTTAAATGGCCACATCATAGGCTTCACTACTTAGTTCCATTATACCTCTGAAGAATTCATAACATGAAGTAACACAGAAATAAAAGCTGCAAAACATCTAACCAAGGCTTTAACCATAATGTTTTGCCTAATCAGGGCTAAAGACTTTGCCAAAACATTTTTTCCTTGGACAGATAGTCCTGTCTGATTATGAGCACTCTAAAACCTCTATATAACCTTAGACATGTGACCGGTTTCTAAATATAGAACCGAGAAAAAATAGATTTCCCCCAAATGTCTTGTTTAATTTTTTCATTGGTTGAAGAAGGGGATTATGGGTCATTAGAACAGCCACTGAAGCCCTTAGGCCAAGCAAACCAATAGTGACATGTCTCCATCTAAAGGATAGTTTATTTTTTTCTTCTGTTAATGGGACGTTCCCTCATTTGCAAGGTGATGGGCCATTTAGGCAAAAGGTCTTGGCATTCATTCAGCAGTTGTACTATTTGCAAACACACTCTGCAACGATACCAAGAGGGGTCACTCAGAGCGGGCAGTAATATTGTACACAATGATGAGTAGCAAACAAGTAGAGGCAAAGGCTGCTCCTAGAAATAGCTCATGTAAACAAGATGAGAGGAGACAAACTGACGACACCTCCCTGCTGTGAAAAAACAATAACAAAAAAAACAAACAAACAGATTAAACCAGTCTTTGCTGGTCTCACCTGGTCTCACAACCTACTTAGTCCAACAATCTGGCTTGATTTTCCTTTAGTGGCTTACTGACCCTAGTCTGCCTATTTAATTGGTGTTTTGCTGTGGATGGCTTCTCTTCTGTTTGAAGTTCTTTGTTGCAAAAGAAGACCTTTTGCAACATTGATACCGTGTCCTTGTCGTCACAGTAAAGTGGTGAAAGGTAATTTACTGTAAGAGTGTGGCTGTTCAGAGTTCGTGTAAATTCAAGGCATCATCACAAGATTAATGGTGCTTGCAGTTATTTTTCACACAGTGCACATCACCATGTTGACACATCTGTTCTGAGACCACAAAGGACATCAATGCAAATGTTGCTTAAAGCCTTTTGGAGCGCTCTACTACCATATTATACACTGTAAAAATGAAAAGATACTTGAGGCACTATTTAGGGTTTTTCAGATTTACACACTGGTGGAACTTTCTAGGCACCTTATGAAGACGGCTCAAATATTCTACCATGCACTAAGAACTTCAATATATATTTCCTCTATTTCTTTCAAAGACTTTCCCATGTGATTTAGGGTTACTGGAGGTACTGTTGTGTTTACAGTTCTTGTAGGAATTTATGGATTCCATTTTGTTCCTCATACCCCTATTCCATAAAAATGGTGCTGTTTTCACATATATGATATTTGTAAATTATATCATATTTTTAACAATACACTTTTATTTTACATAGGAGTTTAAAAGACCTACAAATTTACATAAGCTCCTTTTTCCAAGGACCAAAGGTTATTTTATAATATATATATATAATATGTGTGTGTGTTTAAGACAAGATTTAAAAAATTAGTTACTAAATTCAGTACAAAATGCCCATGGAAACGTTTTAATTTACATGACCTTTTCAGGTCTAGAAATCACACTTTTAAAATTAGGCTTTTTCCAAGACAATTCTTGAGTGAGAGAATTAAAACAATAATTGCCTTGATTTTTAGTTGTTTTGGTTTGCAGAGGCCCCTAGTGGGCCCTAGTCGAGAACCACTGATATAGACAACCCTCTTTAATCCATTTACATGCCAATTCTCATTATTTTGATAACCATGTGTGACCGTTTGATCACTATTCACTGTTACACAAACCCACAACACAAATTATTACATTTAAATGCAGCAGGTTTTAATTGGCCTACTTCCAATGCAAAATGTTTGGTGGTTCAAGGGTATTCCCTCATTTAGTCAGGAACATGCCTCAAATGTCTCATTTACAGTGTTTCCAACCAACCTAGAATTTGGGTTCTGCCAGTGTGAGGAACCTCAAATGGTTCCTCAAGTCTCTCTTCATTTTTACAGCGTAATTCTGCAAGAGCTTCCAGATGATGTTTACAAGTGTTTTTCTAGGCAGCAGTGACCTGAAACATAGACTTGCCCTAATGCTAAAGCACTAAACTTCCTGCATAACGCGCTGTGGTTACATAAAGGCAGGCTCCAGCTGAGCTTACGTTCAGTGGTATCGTGCCCTGAAGTGACACCGTGCTCAAGGGGAGAATGGGAGGAGACGGTGGCGTAGGCTGGCCGGTGTTCGGTTTCACCAGCTCACACGTGACCGCAATGGCTGCTTGTCTGTTCCGTGCAGTGCATCATTCTTCTATCGCCCAGCGAATGTACGCTACGGCAGTTTGCTCGCTTCGCTGAACTATCGATGCGGCCACTTACCACCCGCCGAAGCGAAATTCCTTTACACGTTCAGCCGAACAGCTCACCGGCTGAGAAGAACCACATTTGGGAGAGAAATTAAAGCGTCTCGGGGTTCAACGTCCACCAACCAACACAGCGGTAGGAGGAGTCAACAGGTATTGGAGCTCTCTATTTACGTGATAATACAATCGCTAGGCTGACAGGTCGTCACATTGATAGCGACTTGACAGATGTGGAGCAGTGAATAGGCTCAGGTGCGCTGTGCTACTTAACTGTAAAGCTGTCCGTTGAGTTTGATCGAAACCGCATACGGGGGGTAATAATGACCGGTCTTCGGCAGCTATGTATTGTTCCCTCACCTGAATGAGCAAATGTGTCGGTGAGAGCTCTTGCAGCAGGTCTTTCGTGAAAAGCGTCGCTGCGCTGCACAAGCTGAGCGTCCTGTATCGACTTGAATTTCGTCGTGCGTCGACTTTATTCAAGCTATGTATATTGCTGGCCTTTTAAAATCTTAATCATTTTATGCATTTGATAATATAGGCACATATAACATGTTGAGCGCGATTTAAGTGTGCAGTGCCATGTTAGATCATAATGAATTTAACTGGGTCACAAACAAAAGCAACAAATGCCTCCTATATAAGTAATTTCCTGCGTGGATTAACTCAGCTGAAATAGTTTAAGAGCATTTGGGTCAACATGCAATATTAATACTGAGCATACTGAGCACAATGTCAGGGTTTACTTGCCCAAAGCTGCAATTTAAAGTGATAGTTCACCCGAAATTCAAATTAATACAAGAATAGAAAATGTACTCATTGTCATGTTGTTTCAACCCTGTATGACCTTCTTTCCTCTGTGTGTGCCTAATAACAGTTCACTTTCGTTACAGTGAAAGTGAATGGGGACTGAGACTGTCATGCTGTCTAATATCTCTTATTATATTCTTCAGAAGAAAATCTTGAGGAGTGAGTAAATGACAGAATGTTAATTTTAGAGTGTGCTATCCGTTTAACTGCAACAGTATGAGGATGAAATGAGTCACACTTGAGATGCATTGAAACTATACGGCATATTGTGTAAGAAGCGAGGTGTTTTGGGTTAGTTCTGTTTTCGCAGTTAAATGGGAAGTTCCTCAACCATCTGTCTGCAATAGAAAGAGGAATGTGTATGATATTTGCTTCCACTGCCACTTTCATGCCTGTCGTCTGCAGAGACACATGCCACAAAGCTTGACATTTTGATTTTTTCCGCTCATGAAAGCGTGTGCATGCTCACCATATCACCTCCTACGGTGTTTGTCTCAAACCTTCCATCAGGGCTCTCTAATGTTCTTTGTTGTTCCAAAATAGCAGGGAGGAGAACTCAAATCAGAGTGCTGTCCAATGTCCAAGTCCTTGACATTTTTTCAGAAATCTGATTTTTAACAGACCGTGTTTTCACACTGCTGGATATTACTAGGTGACATGCCCCCCCCCTCCAGTGGATGGATTTTAGCGTAATCTGTCATTAATCATTTCAAATTGTCCACAGTATTGTAAATTGATGTAACTGATGATTAAATATGTTGGATCCATGTCTTTAAAGGCTTAGTTCACCCAAAAATTTAAATTCTGTCATCATTTACTCACCCTCATGTCTTTTCCAAACACGTAAGACTTTTGTTCATTTTTGGAACACAAATGAAGATTGTTCATCCATTTGAAGTCTATGTAATCATAATTTTTTAAAACTGCGTATGGACATTATAAAAGTAATCTATATGAATTGAGCGGTTCAGCCCAGGTTTTCTGAAAAGACATGATTGCTTTATATAATGAACAGATTTCATTTTAGACTTTTATTCACTTACACTTTAAGAAAAGTCAGTAAAGTATAGGCCCCAATGTACTGCTAATATGAAGGAATTTTCTGTATAGATTTTTCACAGGTGTTTTTCCCATATTTTTGAATTATGCGTTGCATTGTGCTGTGTTGTAAAGTTAAAAGAAGTATCCATAAACTTAGAATAATAGAGCGTCCATTTACCATATTTGATGTGCTCTATTTATGTGCATTTATCATTGTTTTCTGTTCTTTTTTTTTTTTTTTTTTTTAGGTAGACAAGGCTTTTCATGAAATGAAAGATTCTGAATTGCCGGTCAAACTTCTTTATAGCGATCCATGTGGGCAAATAAACAATGAGAGATGCTGTTGGGTGTCAGATATGCATAGACAAACACATTTTGATGATTACAATGAAAAAAGTGAGTTTTTTTTCTACAGTAAAAAAGCTCTTAATATAATCAACCAGAGCAAATCCATAAAACTACTTTCTTGAGGCTCAAACCTTTCTTGAAATGTGATGTTTCATTGTTAATGACTCATTACTAAAATGTTTGCATGTGTTCTTTTTCCACATACACATGTGTCTGAGTCACTGATACTGATCTTTTTTTATATATATAAATCAGAAAACATGCAGCTGCAAATAAATGACTTTGACCTCCATAATTGTAAAGAAAATAAGGAGGTCATATGACCAAAGGAACAGAAATCTTGCCATAAACTCCGCATATACAGCACTGAGTAAGAAGGTTCAAAGCTGCAACAGCATGTAAAAGCTGACATTAGTTTTTTATTGTTAATTTTCGCTGTAGTTTTCTATACAAAATTCCTAAAAGTAGTCCAGATGATGTTTACTTTGGCGTCTTTCTCATTTTGTCTTCTTTCTGGTCACAATTTTTCATCTTTATGGGACTCGAGTATTCAGGTAGCTCACCCTGCTCAGAGTCCTGGCAGACCTGCTTCATTACACCTGCTTCTCTTGTTCCCCAGTTTATGTTGTGGTGGAACAGGTGAGAATGGGATTTGTGTCCTAAAGTGGATTTTTATTAGTGTTTCAGGGATTGTCAGATAAGGACAATAAAAATTGCTGACCTTTCTTGAAATGGGATATTTTCACTTCTCTTTTTTTCATAGTCTACCTGACTTGCTCTGTCTGTTTGGTAAACAGACAACCTGTCCATTAGCACCCTGCTAGTGGCGTTGTTTCTATTTTTACTCACATGTGTATTCTTTACATGTGTTCTTTTGTTGGTGTGGACTCAGACTAGATTCAGCATTTTTGCCTTAACCCAAGTTTTTAGGTTGTCTACTGTTTTTCAGTTCTCCTTCAAGTAGTTTTCCCATCTACCCACCTCACTTACATTTACATTTAGTCATTTAGCTGACAAGTTTATTCAAAGCGACTTACAATTAAGAAACAACAAGCTTTTGATCATACAAGAACCAATAGAATTCATAGTACTGATATGATACCCTACGCAAATAACTTTTTTCCTAATGCCTTAGTAGAAGTCCTCAGTCGCAGCATGTTTTATAAGTAGGAGGAGTGAATCGTGATATAGCTTTAGTTTTTGTTTGTTTGTTTGTTTTTAAATATTTTATCTGCAGTGTTTTAATTCGCTAGTTAGATTTAGCTGTTAGACAGATTGCATGGTAAAAACCCTTTAAACCCAGCTCATAAACATGCAGATGAGCTGTTTATCTGAGCTTTTTGTGCCATAAACGTGTTTTGAAATTAAAAATAATAAAAAAAAAAAAATCATATGTAAATGTCCCCAAGAGAAGCAGGTGATCCTAGTCAGCTGAGCCTAAAACCAGCCCAATTATTATTCAAGGCCACTTAAAACAGATTAATCAATTAATCATTTGGTCAACCCACCCCAGAGTACATCATTTTAGATTTTTCCCACATGCCCTTCTTTCTTACAAGATTGTATCCTGGTAAATGTATAAAATATGTTATGTCTGCCTTCCCATTTGTATATTTGAAAGAAAAGGCCACCCAGGCTTTGCTCACATGTCTGCAATGTTACTAAAACATCCCCATATGAAGACAAGACATTAATGACTAAACCTTCAGAAAGAGAAGCAGGAAGTAGGTGTGTTTATTTCCCGTCAGTCACAATTTCCTTTGTAAAATATGCTTTTCAGCTAGGCAACATATCTTTGTTTTGAACACATTGCCTGATGAGTGGCATCACATGCAGCCTTAGGCAATGCAATCCAAGGACAGGCCCGGTTCTAATGACCGGAATGATTTCACGAGAAACATGCGCTCAGTCCGTGACACAGTCGCTTTGTGTTTTTACTTGATATATACCAAAACTTGGCATTTACGACATATAATTGGAATAGGATTGGATGTTTTCATTTTAGGCATGTCTCTGTTGTAGGAATAGTGAGTGTGTCATAGAGGACGGGGAAGCGAGTGACTCTTGCTCATGGGCTGTACAGCGGGAGACAGATGGGAGGAGGTAAATTAAACAAGCTGCTCTGGCCTTCTCTCCTCATTTTGACAGTGTGCCAGCCACGGTGCCGGGTCTCTGTCATTATTTAACGGCCAGCGTTAATGGGCTCTGTCTGCCTGGTTGCCCCCCTGGCTGCCAGGTGAAAGAGAATGAAATTTGAAGGGAAAAGGTGGGCAGGGTTGTGTACTTACTTGACCATGCAGTGTGTGTGTGGATGAGACAGAGTTTTCTTGTTTCCACTCAGAACATAATGGTTTCTATGCTAGTAGCTGGTGGTAATTTAGGTTCTTCTCAAGTCCTGCATGGACCGCTGTCACAAAGTCACAACAGCTTTGCTGCACCCATTGTTTCTTGCCATCAGTGGCGTATTTATCTCAGTCACCCTTAAGCAGTTTTGGTGCAGGGAATGGAAAAACATCTGGATTAGCTCTGTAAACCCCAATAGCACGAAGGGGGAAAGTCATATCCACATCCAGTGCACAGTTGAATGGTGCTTTGTTAGGGCAAATTTCAGTTGAAAGTGCTCACTCTGAAGAACTGAGCACTGTTTGTGAGGTTCTCAGGGTGAAGGGCATTACTTGTATGTTCATATTTGTCACTTCATTTTAAATAGCAATGTTATGTTCATACATAGCAGCAAAATTAATGTTTAAAAGATTGTTGATCCAAATACATTTTTTGCAATAAATGTTGAGTTTGTTGCAAACTTGCTGTTGATCTCGCCTTGTGTGTTTTGTAAAAAATCCATCCAGATAAAATGTATATTTCATCTTCAAATTATTTCATCAGTAAAAGTGTAAGAAAATCTGTGTTGGACTATAGCTCGAGCTGCAAGGTTTCTCTGGATAACAGTGCTGTAAAACGAATCAGCTCATGGGAAATATGAATAATTAATCATAACTAGTTATAATTAATTATGAATATTTTAGATCCGCTGTAGATATTTAGCTGACTTCTCAGGGTCAACTGTCTTGTCAATTCTAAGAACGTTAATTTCCTGGTTAAAGAAAATAACCTTCTTACTGTACAATTCTAAAAGTTTGTAACGTAAATCTGCATGATAATTGACTCCGGTTATGAGTAAACAATAAACACGTCAAGTGTGATACAAGTAAGCTTTTATTAACGACATAAACACTTAAACTAGTCTAACATACTACATAAACTGGTCTAACATCCTACATAAACACATAAACTGGTCTAACATACACATACACACACAAACAGTTTGTATAGGAAAGGGTTAAAAGCTTAACGCAGTAAAGAGAAGAGAAATAAGAATATGAAGTTATAGAACCATTTGCATATTCAGCAGATCTGCCCGAGGGAAACATCAGATTCTTAGTTCAAATACACCTTTGTAAAAAGGTGCAAATGATACCTAATGTATCAATTAATAAAACTAAGTTTGATACTTGCATGTCTCATCTGTCTGACAGAGAGGTTTGATGTAATCTGAAGGTTCGAGTTGATCTTTGCTGAAGTTGGTCAATGAAAAGAACCAGTTTTGAGTCAGAGGATCTTGATGAATGGAAAGGACAAGGCCGAAGCCTGGCACGAGCTTAGGATGTTCTGGAGCGTTGGAGCGTCTTATCGAAACCTAACAGAACCACAGACTGAGTGGGTCCCTGGAGCGGGGCCTTTAAAGCCTGCAAAGATTCACGCCTCTCAAGATGGGCTTGTCCAATGAGGAAGTCCGGAATCTCAAGTGGGAGTTCTGAGATACTGGGGCATTTTTATGGTCCTTTGTTTGAAAGCATGGTAATTTGTGGTATGAAGCTTGTGTAAAAGTTATTAAAGACTCTTAGAACACTAATATGTTGCGTAGGTGTAAACATACAATATACACTCTCAATTAGATCATCCGAATACGAATTCATAGATACTAAACATGGTAGAGTTATATATATGTAAGCTGACAGGAGTGTGTTTCGATTATAAGCCTGCATAACAGTATACAATTGAAAAGGGGGGGGGAAACAAAATAAACAATGACACTTAATCTACCCAATGACCGAAGGATCATGTTGTTCATCAAGAAAGGTTTTACCTATTAATTAATTAGCAAGGAACGTCCTTCCTTGTGGATTTTCCCTAGGGCAAGGAAGCGATTTTCTTCCCCCTAATTCAGGAGTTCGTAAAGTATCGGGTGTAGGGTTTACCATGAAACCAGGGGCCTGTTCGGCTTCCTGGGGTGTTACAGAGTATTTGTTAAATCTAGCTAACAAAATATATATTGTGTGTTTGAGTGGTCCAGACGCTACTGTGCATATACAGCCGGCTAATGGGAGCTCTGTAAACTGGGTCTTTATAAAAGGTGTTTTATTGCGTATGAACTGGTTTTGAGGACTGCGAACTTGGCATTGCTCAAAGATCTGGTGAGACCGTGTCTGTAGATGGCGTCATATAGGGTTGCGTGGAGTATCTTTGAGAGAGTGATGAAAGGCTGTAAAGGAAAGTTTGTGTGGAAAGATAGTTTATATGGAGATAGTCTGGGTGTGTTTTATGCAAATTACTAACCGAGTGACTGCTTCTGCTCTTGTTTTAGAATCTCAAATTCAATAAACATTTAAGACGACGGTTTAAAGGGGTCATATGATGCGATTTAAATTTTTCCTTTCTCTTTGGAGTGTTACAAGCTCTTGGTGCATAAAGAAGATCTGTAAAGTTGCAAAGACTAAAGTCTCAAAAACAAGAGATATTCTTTATAAAAGTTAAGAGTCAACCACGCCTACCTAAAATGGCTCGTTCTAACACGCTCCCAAATGTCTACGTCACGATGTGGGAAGATTTGCATAACGCCGCCCAAATGTTCACGCAAAGAAGAAGGTGTACTTTTTTTATTCTCACTGTAGTATTGTTGCTGCCGCCGCAATGTCGTGAAGGCACTGTGTGATTCGTTGTGAAAGCGAAACTACTTTGTTTGGACGATATCCGCTTCGTCATGCCTAGAGCTGATCTGTGCTGGTCGCTGAGGAGATACATCAACTTCGCGCTGTGGATCGCCGGATCGGCTTTCACCGTGGACGAAGTGGACTCCAGCCCGGGGTCGTCACATGTGGTTGCTGCAAGAACTCCGCGCGACCTCACTTGTCGAAATCCGCCGGCGCCATCACTCAAGTGTGTGACGCTGTTTTGTTGTGAAAGCGAAAACTACTTTGTTTGGCCTTCCAAAAGAGACACGACTAGAAATCAGTGGTTAATTTGTATTTACAACACTGTTCCAGAACAGTTAAAAACAAATATTCAGATGTGTGCAGCACAATTAATGGAGGACTGTTTCCTGATCCTGCAAGAGTAGACAACAATGCCGGCAGTTCTGACTCACAGACTGTAAGTTTTGAGCAGTGTAGAGTAGCGCTTGTTGTTGTTTGTCATTTCTCAGATCACAAATGCAGACATGGTTTTATGTTTACGTGGCGCGATGCAATGCGTAAAAAGACAGTATAAGTCATTATAATCCGATGTCCCCACAGGATGCAACAACTACTAGTTTAAAATGGGTTTTAATGTTTTTGTCTCGTCGCTCCGGCCGGACAGAGCATCACACACTTGAGGTATTCGGCCAATCACAACGCACTGGATAGCTGGCCAATCAGAGCACACCTCGCTTTTCAGACCGATGAGCTTTGTAAAAATCGATGCGTTTCAGGAAGGCGGGGCATAGAGGAGAAACAAGAATGTACAGTATGTGGAAAATAATGTGTTTTTTGTTTAACCTTAAACCGCATAAACACATTTCATTACACCAAATACACAAAATAATGTTCTTTTTAGCAACATCATATGACCCCTTTAAGAGTAAATTCATGCTGCATGCATGTTGTGAATAGGGCGAAAGTTTTTCGTGAGAAGTTTGAAATATAAATTTGAATAATCTGCGCAATTATTAGTGAATGAGACCCAGTGACTTCCTAATCCAAACTGGATTTCCTTTTATTCGCTGCAGCCCTTTAGTAATGGGAGGAGACTTGGAGAAATAGATCAAATTAGATATGATATAATGAACTTGACAGGTCCAATAAATGGAAACAATTAATGTGAAGTGAAAACACTTATGAATTGTTTATGTGATTTTTCTAAGTGCCCTGTCTGTCTGTGTGCATGACCGAATGAGGGTGAATTAAAAATTTCACGCTGGAGGTGGGCCATCAGTATACAATTACTCAAAGACCCACCACACTTAAAATTTACTAAATGGTTTCACAGCTAATATGTATTCCAGACATAAGGAGCTGCAGGCATCTTTTCCAGGCTTAAAATCCTCTAGTTAAAAGAAAAATGAGAGAAAAGCAGGTAACTTAAAAAAAAAAAAAAAACACTACATATTTAGATGTTTCATGTGTTCTGTATGTTTTTGTTAATTTTGGCTTGTGTTTCTCTGCAGGGAGATGGTATTACAGGGTCAATGACAATTACAAATAAGAGTGTCCAAGATATGTATTCACGTTAGTTTCATGGTTTTGAAAACTTTTATACTGTTTTCAAAAAAAAAAGTTTAAACCAGTGTAACCAACTAAAATACACCTTAATTACATGTGAGAAATGTAATGTTTTTTCATATTTATTTTGTGTTTTTTTTCCCTGCAAAGAATAATTGTAGTATTGATTTATTTTTAAAAAGTATATGGGGGTTTTACCACATACAATTTACAATTTAAGTCATTATATGTATGAATAACATTTATAATGTATTTTGGAATACATTTTTAGACCCAGACAAACAAATAAGCATCATGCAATAATCCATAAAACAGTTTTTCGATTTGATAGAATTTTGACCAAAAGAAATCTTTTAGAAAATGCAATTCATTGTTGTGTTAGGAAATGTTAGTGTTATTGTATTATTCCACAGCACAAACTGGCTGTGTGGCCTGCATTCAGAGGTGGAAAAAGGTGGAAAATCTGTTGGGTCATGTCAGACAGAGCCGCTGGTCTTTGGAGGTGTATGACAGTGGACCTCTTCATGTCTCCCCTGTGAGTCTTTGAACCTCCTCGCGGCATGACACAACAGTTCAAAGGCTCCTCTCCTAACTCAATGCGCTCGTAAAAAAAAAACAGATAGCGGGTGTAAATCTGGAGCAGAAGTGTCGCTGCGCTAGTTTCCTTACTCTTGATTTATAGCCCCCAGTGCACCATGGACACTAGTTCTCTAAGTTGTAACCCAGCCATGGCAGACTGCCCCCATAATGGCGAGCATGTAAAAATGCTTTTAGCTTTGTTCATCCTGTGCATTCCTCTCTTGCAGTTCTTCAAACTTCATAGGGGCTTGTTTTTTTATGTTTCATATTGCCGTTAGAAATTACAGAAGCTAAGAGATCCATGAGTAGTGAGGCACAGGAATATAGTTTAGCTAGACAAAAGACTACATGTTACATGCTCGCTTAAAAACACATGATCAGGCTACAGTTATGCTGGTTTTGTTAATACAGTATGATGACTAAAATGGTGATTTGGGGGGTTTTTAGTGAGATTTTGCTCTGAATCCATAGGATATCATATGATGTATTCTTGGACGCCACAGGAGACTGATTCTGACATTTAGCAACTAGCGTTGACTTATCCAAACTGCAAATCGGGGGGAAATCGGGGCAAAATCCGTGTAGTGTATTCCAGCCTTTAGTTGAAGTGAAACGGATCCATAAAGAGACTTCTGCAGGTCCATTTTTCCATAAGCTCTCCATAAGTCTGTTTAATGAAATTAATATAAAATGGTTTAAAGGGATAGTTCACCCAAAATGAAAATTCTGTCATTCCAAATTTGTATGACTTACTTTCTACTGTGGAACATAAAAGGAGATTGAAGAGAGTGTAATGTGCGCACATCCAAAAAACTTTGGGCAGGTGCTTGATCATATGAAACCCTTCACAGTCAATAAACAAAAATCGGCACACTGCCACTACTGCTCTCAAAGATTTATTTAAAATCACAACGTTTCGACCCTAAGGTCTTCATCAGGCAAAACAACAAATGAATCAGATTTTTGTTTATTGACATAAAAGGAGATTCCCATTGACTTCGATTAGATTTTTTTGTCTATACAATGTAATTCAATGGGAACAGAAACTTTTTGGATTTACTTAAATTAGATTTCTTTTTAATAACTGGACTCATTTGTTATCCCCTTGGAGCATTTCAAAAGACACTTTTGATCACTGTAGTGTTTTGTTGTCTGCTTTAGAAATGCTTGATCTTGCACAACAAATAAAAGCCCAGTTGATCCTCAGGGTTACTAGTCCCGTGAGGATGTTACTTTGTCTAGTTAGCCAGACTTGATACACCTCTTCAAATAATGCTAGACTACCCAGACAATCGATTCAGCTTTGTATGATCCTTTTAAAAAGGATAAGTATGGTTGATCTGAAGGTGATGTTCTTATGAGGACGAGACTTAACAGGTGGCTGAGCAAGTGGCTGGTCTGACAGACGTGTCCTATGATGTGATGTATGATACCTCTATTCTCCCCTACACTAGTGTGGCCTCAGACACTCTGTAGACCTTGAAAAGAGAGGCCATTTGGTGGATTATCATGACAATGGAGCAGACCTTCCTAATGGGGATGACAATGGAGCCCAGATGAGCTATGAGAACAATTCTCCTATCTTGGGCTGTTGTTTCTGTGCGCGCAAGGTTGTGATCATTATGTCCTGTTGTCCGGTCTTGATGTCTTGGAAACTGTATTGAATAAAGCAAAAGGAAGTGCTTTGCTTGATTGTGTGCTGTAAGGACATCCTCATGGTTTAAAAAAAGTAATAGGTTGTTTGCTATTCAGTCATGCTGGAGTCAGTCAACACTGTGATGTTAATCAGTGAAGCGAAGGCTGAACTAGACTATTTCAGTCCACAGTTTAAAGACAACAGCTGCTTTAAAAGAATGTTCCTGGTTCACTACAAGTTAAGCTCTCTTGACAACATCTGTGGCATGCTGTCGTTTACCTCAGAAAATAACTTGGACTCGTCCATCAGTTTGTACAAACAAACAGTACTATGCTTACAATGGAAATCTATGGGGAAATATAGCCTATTTAAACAAAAATGTGCAGCACATTGTTTGTAAAAGCACTTTGGACTTTGCTGGGATATTTTTCATGTATTGTTTTTATTTTATTATTTTTATTTGTCTCTGTTTAAATAATCTGTTGGAGGCCACATGCATCAAATAAATGTTAAATGGATTTCTGGCTTTGTATGGTCATGACAGGAGTAGGAAAAATAGGATATAATTTTGCACAGACAAAGTCATTTTATAATCCCATATAAATGGGCTGTTGTGTATTTCTAGGTTTATTCTGGTGCAGTGCCTTGCATAGAGTTCCATTATATGTGTTTCTCTAAAAACCAAAAAAAAATTTTTTTTTTTTTCCCCCAAAAAATTTGTTTTTGGGGGCAAAAAACTGAGAGACACATCTAAACTATTTTCTGTGGTAAACAACAGCATGTTACAGATTTTTAGAACAGTTTTGCACTTATTGTACCAGGAAAATGTCAGTTGTGATACAAAACAGTTGAATTTTAAGCACGTCCATATCCAAAATGTAAACAATGGTCAGGGATGAACCTTCTCATTTGGAAATTAATCTAGATGAAGAATGCAGCCTGAAGTAGTCACTTAAATTCAGGAAGACCAGTCATTATAGACTGACCATTAGTTTCCAGACATGGTAAAAAAAAAAAAAAAGGGACCCTCAAAAGGCACAAAGTGGACTCGTGAGTGGAGTTGAGGTTGGACAGGGTCCTCAGGTGAGGTTTGCTGATACCAGAGACACAGGATATCCTGTGGAGCAGTCTCTGGAATAGGAAGTGCCGCCACGCAACTGGCACCAGTGTAGGAAGCAGCTCTGAGGAGATGCCTGGGATCTTGGCAACCATTTTATTGGTGTTAAGTGCGCCAATGGCTTCTGTTTTAACAGAGACTTCCCCTTTTTGGTGACAGTGAGTCGCCTTTCCTCTGGAAGATACTTTCATCACATTTCATATTATTTGTGCGTGTGCTTGTGTAGTGGTTTAATTAATCCGCAAATGATTTATTTTGACCCAAGGGCTTCTTTGATTCAGCACATTTATTGATAGGTTGTTTTTTAACAGTAGTGAGTTCATAATTATCGGGATCAGTTGCATGACTGTGATTTTGTATGTGTTGTGGTTGGCTTCTTAGACTTTCCTGAACTGGACTAAGAAGTCAACCATAACTCCACTGCATCTCTAGTTGCCTCCTGGCAAACAGAGAAGCTGATTTAAGGCCCATTGTCTTGCTAGGGTTGTCGGCGCTGCAGCTCCTAAACTTTGGAATAGTTTGCCTGTAAATGTGAGACTTGCTCCTTCACTAGCCAGTTTTAAGTCTGTTCTCAAATCTCATTTGTTTTCTCTGGCATTTGATTAATGTCAGTTTAAGGTTTTGATGTCAGTTGTCAGCTCTGATTCTATTTTAATGTTTATTTTTCATATAATGCATGTTTCCTATTATGCTTTTTATATACTGTGTTTTGTTGTACAGCAATTTGGCGCAACTCTGTTGCTTTTAAATGTGCTATAGAAATACATTTTGACTTGACTTGTAAGACCAAGCATAAACTGAAATACCCTGCTTAAAATTCCTCAGTTCACAATTTGTTTGTCACACTATGCTTGTGACCTTGAGTAAGACTTTTATCGCCATCTGCTCCTCTTGGTCATCTTGGCCTCCTGCTTTGACCCCTCTCTCTGGACAATGAACCAATATTATTATTCTGGTTGATCATTATTTTAATGCGATGACCGATAACGGATAAAGGGTCAATTAAAATGCTGTACTATTTTGATTTTATATATATATATGGTTTTATTTTTGAATTATTAGTCAGAATAGTACCGAATTTTAATTGCCCCTTTATAATATCTCAGTGTATTTATGTATGTGTTGTGTGTGTGGTGGTGTATAATTTAGATATCTCATATATATTATTATCTATAGTTTAAAAATGACCAGCATTAGGAATCACAAACATTATAATGTGCGTGAATAAAAATGGATAATCATTGTGATATTTGCTAAATATTAAATCAATATTTTTATAAAGATTATCAATCTAAAGATTAATTTAAAATAATCTCTAATATGTTGATTTGTCACAGCAGACTATTATCAAAGATATTGGTGTGTGTGGGGTGTGTGTGTGTGTGTGTGTATATATATTACAATGAATGGAAAAAGTGCAATACACAGTATAAGAAATCCAGGCTTTTAATAAGAGCCAGTCGCAAATTGGTAATACATGCTTGTACATGCACACTGGCTACATCAATGCGTTTAAAAAAAAACATTTTAGCATAAAAAAACAGTGCAACAGTTTTATGCAACAGTTTATGTCAGATTTTGTTGCTGGTTTGAAGTATGTTATTTAAATGTGAGTTTTGTAAGCAGTTTTCGATATTTGAGTATTTTTCAATTCAAATAGTAGTTAATCTTTCATGCCTGAAATAGCTGTCCGGACGCATTGCAAATATGGTCGCAGAGTGAACTGATTATTCAACAGTCTGTGCTGCGTTATGTCCACAAAATGTAGACTTGAAGGAGGACCGCAAAGGCTTAGGGTGGCATTTGGGACAGGACCCATGTCTGTATCTGCTCATAATCTCCCAAGTTACTCTGGGACATGCATAAAACATAAATGGGAACACATGAATCAGTTGGTAAGTCCAGCAAATTGCTAGGTACAACTTAAAGCTAAAACCAAAGACTCTGGTAGAGATGGATCAAATTAGACTAGTACTTAGCAGTATATTCTCAGATGATTAATGATAATCTTTACTTAGACTCAAGGCACATTGGTCCCCTATAACTGACGCTAATTGTCATGAACAAAGTGAATTCCAGTATAGTTACAGTCCAGGGGCTCCATCCTTTTGCAGAAAGCACTCTTACCGCAGCATGGAAAATCCTTCACTCTTCCCTCTAGTTTGGGAAGAGGGCCCTAATTTGGCTGCTTACCTTGGCATACCAAGCCTAATGAAGTAAGTTCGGCTTGGAGTGTGTGGTCTGCAAAAGCACCTGTGTGTGTTCAGGCATTTGTGTGTGTTTGCATGTTTCATACGCGAGGGATTGAAGATGTAGATGTCATTGCTCTGTTGTCTTTTTGTGCGTGCACTGCATTGTCTCCGCTCGTCAGTATTGTTGGCTGGGTTTAGCGTGTGTTTGACTGCATGTCTGTGATTTGTGAGTGTATAACTGAATGATTTAGAAGGGTGTGTTAGAGGGAGTGAGTGAGTGCAGGGTGGAGGAGAGCGGAGTATGTGTGGTCTGGATTGGCTTATGAGTCTCAGTCTAGTAAAATAAACACTCTAGTCTGCTAGCCCAAGAGATTATGCTACATTTTTGATAGCCACAAAAAACACCCCAGCTGGAAAGGCTGCATCATTTCCTCGACCTCATTCTGGCATGGTATTATAAGTGTATGTCAGTGTGAGTGTGTAGCAATTTATATACTCTTTCGGTGTTGTTGAGATCAGAATCTCATAGGTCTACTTAATGATAATGAACCAAACTGTTATTCAAAATGCCAATACGTTATATACAAAAAGTGAACAAAGAACCTCCTCTGAAGCTGTTGATCACTTCAGTTCAGTGCTGAGTTCTGAACTCTTGCGAAATTCCCAAGTTATTTATATAACAAAATCGTATTTACATTGTACAGCTTGTTGGTATTAATGACCGCATTCGCAAAAGTGCAGAACACAGCCAGTGAGTTTGCATTTTGAGTGGCATAGAGTGCTGCTGGAATGAGTACTAAAACCTGAGGTATAGCATTTTTTAACTTCTGCTTCCATTGTCCCAAAGTCATTGGTTCTTTTCAAAAAAGAATGTGTTTTTGGTTAAATGACAGAAATAAAATCCGTGTCTAATACAAGCTTTTATTCTATGACAGATTTTTTTCAGGCTTTTACTATACTTGAAAAAGGCAGTTGCTAGTAACAAGTGGCTATATTGGGCTACAGAGGTTGTCGGGGACTTTAAACGGCATCTCACTGAACGGGAAAACTCATCTACTCGCTAGTACGCTTTTACAGCCTTGTGGTATTTATATACCATGTATCGTACTTTTGAAAACTATTCTAACTCAAACTTTCCAATTTGAAAATTTAAACAAAAACTCAACAAAACTTTACATTTTGTATAAAGACTGGAAGCTTAGTGGTGGTGACACTGAAGTCACAAGACCATAGTTTGCTTACAGTCTAACTTTTGCTTTTTACTTCTACTGATTATATGGCTTCAAAATCCTTATGAACAAAATGTGCAAGAATCAATAATTTTGTTGGTCATAGAGCTTATGTTCTGACTGCAATAATCCAAAGAAAAAATCCTATTGGCTTTTTGTCGAAGATGCCATGGTGATGGTAACTTGCGTTATCCCTACAGCACTCTAAAAGCCTTTGTTTGGCCATTACATTCACAGGCTCAACTTGAATGTATGTGACTGGCTACAATGCTCAAAGTAGCACAAATACAGTATAGAAACCTTTGACACAATGGGAGTAAATCTAAACAGAACTGCTGTAATCGACACCATTCACGATTAGTTAATTGCTGCAGTTGTGATCGTAATCACAATTTCTTTCCCGATTAATTGTGCAGCTCTAGATTATTGTGATTTTTGCTGCACAATGTATTCAATAAAAAGCTATATGAGAGTTGATTTGCCAGTGCATCGTGTTTGTGTTTTTTGTATTGTGTGTGAGATGATCAAATCGGCTTCTTTTCTGCTGATTTTGTGCTGTTGTAAGCCCATCAATTCTTCCCCAGTAATTCAGTTTGACATGTCTGCTCCGTGTCTGCCAAATACCTGTATTCCCTACCCTACTTCTCCATGTTTTTAATGTGTGATTGAAGACAGATGTGGCTCAACATCTGTACAGCGGTGGCAGTACCGCTGTGTTTCTACAGCTGATAAATCGGTTAATCTGCCAGTGCTGAATGTCTCGCAGTGAAATTTACTTCGCAACATTCTCGTTCTGATCTGCAGCTGCACACGCAGTACCTGCGGACGTCTCATGATGCTCTTGCCAGATACTGTTGTCAGAAGTCACCCATGGTTATTTGAGAATAGAAATGTGTTTCTGCACAGAATCCTGTTGGGATTATCAAAGGGATCTCCTTCTGTTCAGCCAATCAATCACTGTTAATCACATTTAAACACTTTTTAATGATCATCACAATGTTAGCACAGCTATACAATGACCTCTGTTCACAGTTTATTGGGTCAGGGTCCATCCGAAGCTGTCCTCTGTTCATTGGTTTAGATCAGGGGTCTCCAACCTTTTTGTGAGTGAGGGCTCCCTGAAGGGATAAAATAGTCTCAAGGGCTACTTGTTTGATATACTCCAATACACATACACATACATATATATATACATATATATATTTACAGTGGGTACTGAAAGTATTCAGACCCCCTTAAATTTGTCACTCTTTGTGATATTGCAGCCATTGGCTAAAATCATTAAGTTAATTTTTTTTCCTCATTTAATGTACACACAGCACACCATATTGACAGAAAACCACAGAATTGTTAACATTTTTGCAGATATATTAAAAAAGAAAAAATGAAATATCACATGGACCTAAGTATTCAGACCCCTTGCTCAGTATTTAGTAGAAGCACCCTTTTGAACTAATACAGCCATGAGTCTTTGCAGATGCAGAATTGTTGTAATTCAGCCACATTGGAGGGTTTTCGAGCATGAACCGCCTTTTTGAGGTCATGCCACAGCATCTCAATAGGATTTAGGTCAGGACTTTGACTAGGCCGCTCCAAAGTCTTCATTTGGTTTTTCTTCAGCCATTCAGAGGTGGAATTACTGGTGTGTTTTGGATCATTGTCCTGATGCATAAACCCAGTGCGCTTGAGCTTAAGGTCACAAACTGATGGACGGACATTCTCCTTCAGGATTTTTGGTAAACAGCAGGGGAATTTTCATGGTTCCATCGATTATGGCAAGTTGTCCAGGTCCTGAAGCTGCAAAGTAGCCCCAGACCATCACACTACCACCATCATATTTTACTGTTGGTATGATGTTCGTTTTCTGAAATGCAGTTTTACTTTTACGCCAGACGTAATGGGAAACACACCTTCCAAAAGGTTCAGCTTTTGTCTCGTCAGTCCACTGAGTATTTTCCCAAAAGTCTTGGGGAGCATCAAGATGTTTTCTGGCAAAACTGAAACAAGCCTTTACGTTCTTTTTGCTCAGCAGCGGTTTTCGGCTTGGAACTCTGCCATGCAGACCATTTCTGCCCAGTCTCTTTCTTACGGTGGAGTCACGAACACTGACCTTAACTGAGGCAAGTAAGGCCTGCAGTTCTTCAGATGTTGTTCTGCGTTCTTTTATGACCTCCTGGATGAGTCGGTCAATGGTGCTCTTGGGTAATGTTGGTCGGGCCGGCGCCACATTCCTGGGAAGGTTCTCCAGTCCTGTTTTGCCATTTGGATGACATAATGGCTATCACGTGGTTTGCGCTGGCGGTCCAAGTTTAGAAATGGCTTTATAAACCGTTTTCCCAGACTCCTGATTAGATCTCAAATTAACCTTTCTCATTGTTTCTGAATTTCTTGGGATCTCGCCATGATTGTCTAGTTTTTTGAGGATTTCTTGGTATACTTCCACGTGTCAGGGAAGGTCCCTTTAAGAGATTTCTTGATGCGAAAACAGGTGTTGGGCGTAATCAGGCTGGGGTGGTTCGAGACAGAACTTGGAAAATATCAGGTGTTATAAACCACAGTTTTAACAGGGGGGCTAACACACTTTTCAAACAGGGCCATGTAGTTTTGGATTTTGTTTTCCCTTAATAATAAAAAACCTTCATTTAAAAACTGCATCTTGTGTTCACTTGTGTTATCTTTTACAAATATTTAAATTTGTTTGATGATCTGAAACATTAAAGTGTGACAACATGCAAAAAAATAAGAAATCAGGAAAGGGGCCAACACTTTTTCACACCACTGTGTGATATTTTGCCATTAATAAACATTAATGATTTCTCACAAGCGGTTTTTACTTTTTTTTTTTTTTTTTTTTTTTTTTTTTTTTTATTCAAAATCCAGGAAAATTATTCAAGATAAAAATTATAAAAATAGGCCTATCATTACAATATGATATTTATCATATTAATTTACCATTAATGGGGAAGGAAATGCTTTTCACATGTTTGTTAGACCTTGAGAATGAAGGTAAACATAACTTTGTTCACAATGAAATTCCACAGAGGAGCTACGGTTTAATTTAGGGCCCCATGAAATGCGTTTTATTTTTCTCTAAATTCTGTGTTTTCCATTTGATTTCTTATGGATTTGTTGGTTTATGATTCAGTACAAAATTTTATCATAAAAAACAATAGTGTCTAAAATGAACTGGAAATTAATAAAAAACTTGAAAACAGGTTTATTAAATGTGATCAAATGAAAATCAATTGCCAAAACATGAGCTGCACAACAGAATGTAATGTAACATTGAATAATAATAAAACTTATCTTGGGTGTATGCTATTCCTTAAAAAAAATAATATTATTCTATTTAACTTTGGAGAATTGCATGTAGTCTTACTGTTAGTTGTAGTAAATATATTCAGTTTTTTTTTTCATATATAATTGGGACGTTAAACAGATTTTGTTTTGACGGATTTGGTCGGGAACGGTCTTTCCGTTTTTAGTTTTAGGTGTCAGCATGTATTTGACGGTAATTTTTTTCTCAAATGAAAGGCATATAAAAGATGGGGTGAAGTGGACCTATCAGAGGCCGCGAAGATTGAAGTGTGTTCATGTTCTCATATATTGAGACGCAGACGCTGAAAACACCACGAGTCACGTGTGTTTGAGTTTGTGTATCAGATGGAAAACGTACTTCCCGCCTTCACACAAGACACACAGACAACATGCCGGGACTTATCTAGCGACATGCACTGATGGTTTGACTGTAAACATTATTTTCTGTGTGGGATGCGATGTTTAGCATTAATTCCATTATTGAGGTTACAAAAATGTCCAGAGCTTATCGTCATTCTTACATACATAATTTTTATCATAATCTCGATATGATATCATTTATCACCCGACGGTAATTTAGGTTATTTATAGAACGTGCTTGGCGGGCGACTCAGAGACTCCATGCGGGCGACCAGGTGCCCGCTGGCACCATGTTGGTCACCACTGGTTTAGATTGTGCAAGATCACGCACAGGCTTCAGAATCCCAGTGGATACCCTTTTAGAGAATCATTTTTCTCCCTTTGTTGTTCTTTTTGTAGGCCTACCCTGTGGAAATGTCTATTATGAATTTGGACACAAGTAATAAGCATAAAAATGAAACAAATATAAAAAAAATTATAATGCAGGGAAAGTAAAAAAAAATAAGCCCAAAAGGGCATAAAAAGTAGAAGTATAGAATAACAAATCATGCTACCATATCAGCAAAAAGATTTTAAAGAAGAAACTTGGAGAAAACAAGAAGTGTGCTAGAAGAACCTCTATTATTACCAGATACAGAGAGGCCCCTAGACAAAACTAAACTACATTCAAGAGAAACAAATCACCAGGAAATTAACAATCTGTCATCATGTACTTGTTCCAAATTCGTTTTCTGTTAATCTGTCTGTGGAACACAACAGGAGAATTTGGAAAAATCTTTACACACCACTTTTTCATACAACAGCAGTGACCTTCGGCTGTCAAGCACAATAAAAAGAACTATAAAACTGGTCCATATGACTCATGTGCTTTATTCCAATTCTGCTTGATTGATTTGGGAGAACAGAATGAAATTTAAGTCATTATTTACTCTCAAATCAAATCATTCATGCACATCATTATACAGCTCTCAAAACAAATATAGCGTTTATGGTGCAGGTTATACATTAACACCATCAAACATAATTCATTCTCGTGTGTTTTGTCACCAAGCATCATGGTGTGAAATCTGCACCATATTTAATTTGAGCATTGTATAATCATTTGCATGAATTATTTGATTTGAGAATGAAAAATGACTTTCAGTCTATTCATCACACAAAGCTATTATAAATCTCCAGAAGAAAAATATGGTACATATGGACTATTTTAATGGCCCTTTTTCACTATTGTTGTATGGAAAATCTTTTCAAATTTCTTATAAAAATTTTTAAGTTTCAGCGGCATGGGGTGAGTATTGAATAAATTGTAACAGAATTTTCATTTTTGAGAGGTGCAAAACTTAAAAAGAAACCCAGTAGACCAAAGTCGTTTTTTATTATTATTTTTTTTTTTAAGGATTCATGAACAATTTTGCTCCTGGGCAAGATTTGAAATATTACATTCACCATCAAGATGTTGTTTTAAGGCTGAAATTTTAGTTTCTAAACTACTTTAAACCACACTATTCAGGAACCTGTTTTCTTCACGTTTTTATGTGACATTTGTTAGTTAACAAGAGCCATTGGGGTTCCTGTTGTCTCAAAGGTCTTCAAGGCTTCCTTTCAAGACGTTCTTATCAATAAAGACCTGGACTTTAGCATTTAGACTGGTTTCTGACTGAGTACTTACAAACAAATTAACAGTGCTTCTGTCAACACCACCAGCAGGCACAGGCTGATCTATAATCTAGGAAATCTGGTTCCCTGGGCAGGGCAAGAGTCTCCAGTATTTAATCCCGCTGTAATCCTTACTTTCACGCAACGATAGTGCAAGTCTGAGAGAAGGATTGATTTTCCTAGAGGGGGATGGAAAGGAGGGGGAAAGACTGACGAATGCCTCTCTATTTATGCTCATGGGGCCGGAGGGGGGGGAGTTTCAATATTTCATGGCACAGCTCGCTGCCCCACTTTCCAGAGTTTTAAAAAATACAGCTCTGGCTAAAACGATGAGATTAGTCACGCCTCACTCTGAATGCTCAGGTTTTCTACACACTAAAGGAGCTCCTAAAATGCAACCCAATCTGGCTGTGATTAGCTCTTGCAAAGGAAAGGTTTATGCGCTCTGATGTGTCATAGATCCTCGACAGAGCCAATAGCACTATTCAGACGGGATTAGACTTCAAAACAATGTTTGAGGTGGTGATTTCATGTACAGATGGGATTGGAATCGCTGTAGTTTTTACTAAGATGGGAGTGCCTATTCCCTGGATGTGGATGGTCATGTGATCTGGATGCAGTTGTCATGAAGCCAGCTGAAATAAACAAGACTTCTTCGTATTGTGTAATATAATCAAAAAGTTATGTTTTTAAGAGAAGAAATTAATTAACACAAGACACTGCTACTGCAGTAGCTGTTCTGAGCAGTCTGTATGTTTCCATCCAAGCTGTGAATTTAATGTATGTAAAAAATTATCACAGTATCGAATAAAGCAGTGTTTGTATCATGTATATGTGGAAATTGCCACAAAATTGTTTAGAACACCTTTTTAGTAAAGATTTTAATATGTAGTTATTATTGCTAGCATTATTATTATTATTATTAAAACAGAAATGTTTTAAGAAACATTTCTTGGAAAACTGCTCATTTTATTTGGTCAAATGACAATCTAAGATTAAGTAAATGTTTATTGTTATGCATATTTATGCACAAGTCTTCTAACAACAATTTGATATAAATATATTTATATATAATATTATATATATATATCTACACAGTGTTGGGAAGTTACTTTTAAAAGTAATGCAATACAATATTGCGTTACTCCATAAAAAAAACTAATTACGTTACTTAGTTACTTTTTTATGGAAAGTAAAAGTTAAAGGGGGAACAGTAATTGGGGCGTTATGTTACTTTTTTAAATCTGGGCAGGGCTTGCTTGTTTTGTTTTTAATATAAAAAAGTTATATTTTTGGCAATTATAAAAGCTTTTCACCCCAAAAGTGAAATGAATAAGCCTCAGGTAGAAGGGAAAGTACATTTACGTCCGTAAAGTAGAATGCAGAAGAAGAAATTTCAACACTCTTCAGCAATAAAAAAAGACACAAATGTTTGTCTAGATTAATTTTTGCTTATTAGTATGGTTGATCTGGATCATCGAAGGTCAGAAGCAAACACATTGGTTAATATAATGGGATTAAATACATAAAGGATATTTGTGTTGTTTAACATTTAATTATTGCAGGTTTGCGTCATATTCTGAGTTGCGTTTATTTTTATTCATTTTGAGGAATACTTGAACCTGTGTTGTATTTTTTTTAGTGAGGTCGGGCTGGACAATAATTCAATATCAATAGGTATCGCAATATAATTTTTTTCAATAAAGGTGATATGATTTTTAAACACATTTCCGATATTTCGATATACATTACCAGTGTTTCTCATACATTGATTTATTTGTGCCGTTTTACTTCATTGAATAAACATGAGCACTGCCCGTTTCAAAATCATAACACGGCGCGGGTGTTTTATATGAATGTAGCTCTGAAAGGAACCGAATGTCTTCAGAAAAGTTTCGATGGCATTTTTATTTTTATCTGATAAAGTAGCATTCATGCGCAGAGCTGCTTTGATTACAGCCATTAATGGGGAAACCGCTAGTTCCATCACTCTAAAAAAAAAAAAGCCGCCTCCTGCTGGCGGACAATCAGTTTGCATTTTCAAAAATAAGCACGTTTCCAGCCACGTTTTGGTGGTTGCTCAATTTTTGGGGGGTTTTCTGCAGCAACTCAGAGCACTTTATCCTGGCTGAAGCACATATAGGAATTAATACTTTTATTTAGCAAGAAACGGATGCTTTTTAAATTTGATCAAAAGGGATGGATAAAGACATTTATACTGTTGACAAAATATTTCTAGTTTCAGATAAATGCTGTCTTCGAAAGTTTTATTCATCAAAAGAAAACCTTAAATTTACTCCGCTGGTGTTTTTTCAAAAATAAAATGTTTTTTGAGCAGCAATCAAAAATCAGAATTGATTTTGGAAGGATGTTGTGACTGGGGAGAGTTATGATGCTGAAAATGTAGCTTTGATCTCATGAATAAATTACATTTTAAAATATGTTCGAATAGATAAGTTATTTTAAATAGTAAAAAATATATATTTAGGATTCAAATCAAATGCAGGCTTGGTGAGCAGAAGAAATACATTAAAAAAACATTAAAATCCTTTTATGGTCAAAAACTTTTGACTGTTAGTGTATGTTAGCCTATAGTTTGAAGTAAAAAAAATTAATATTAATAAGGAGAGTCTGAGATTTATTTGACTGTGATTTCACATTTCTTTTTTGTATGAAGTCTAAATACAAATAAAAGGTGAACATTAATTTATTTGTGCGGTTTTTTTTCTAGAAAATTAATTAGTTTTATATGAAGAGGTTTCATAGACTTGGCAAATAAATTTTTCATAAGTTTGTATGCACAGACATCTGTTGTGGCGTTCTTGGCCGTTTTTACGAGGCTTTTTAATAGTATTCATATCGATATCGGAATTATATCATATCGAAATTAAGAAATATATCGTGATATAAATTTTGGCCATATCGTCCAGACCTAAAGTGAGTGAGTGAATGAATGCATAATATAATTTGTTTTAGAAACAGTGGAGTAAACATCTGATTTCTCTCAACATGGGGACAGGAGAGTTGTCAATAAATAAATTGAAAAAAAAAAAGTAACTTGCGTTACTTTTTTGAAAAAGTAACTCTGATATTTTCTTGTAAATTAAAAAGTATTGCGTTACTTCACTAGTTACTTGAAAAAAGTAATCCGATCACGTAACTCGCGTTAGTTTGTAATGTGGTACCCCAACACTGTGTGGTGTTTTTTTTTTTTTTTGTGTCGTGTGTGTAGGTGGGTGTGTTATCGTATTTATATCCTAATTATATATAAATATATATATTATATACACTATATCCTTACACACACACACACAGTGGGTATGAAAAGAGCTGATCAAGTTCAGTTAAATTTGATGATTACCGTTTGTGGACTGCAGTCTTCAAGTCATTCCACAGATTTTCAGTGGGGTTTAGTCTGGACTCTGTCTAGGCCATGCAAGGACATTCACCTTATTCTCCTTCAACCACTGTGCGCTCAGTTCTTCTGTGTGCTTTGGGTCTTTGTCATGTTGAAAGGTAAACCTTCTTCCCATTGACAACTTTCTAGCAGAGGGCAGCAGATTTTTCCTGAAGGGGGAATTTGAGTATTTTGGCCCCATCCATTTTTGCCTTTTCTTTAAAATCTTTGTTCCCCTTTGGGGACAAGTGCTTCCAGTCGATGCCTGCAGAGGGAAGAAAAACCACCACTCATCACTGATCCCTTGCTTTTATGGAGGAAAGGATGGGGTATTTGAATGGTGAGCTGTATTGGATTTCCACCAGAAATATCGTTTGGTGTTGAGGCCAAACAATTGTGTTGCTTACCAAAATTACCTTCCAACTTCTTAATAATAGACTTTCACTGTGCTTCTATGCATTGATAAAGTTTTTGAATTTTTTTGTGTCCACCTCCTGACTTGTGCTTGTCCACAACTTTATTCTGGAGATCTTTTGACAGTGCCTTGCCAGTTGTCACGCATAGTTGATTGTTTGCTTCAGTTGCACAACCAAGGACTGAAATGCTCCAGGAAAACTCTTTTTCGCTGCGTGAATCCCAAAAAGACCCACAAGGAGCACAGTTGAAAAGTCCAATGTGTTTGTGTGTCATTGAGGGGGAAAGGTGTTAGGCTACACCTGAGTTGAGTTTACAAAGTCATTATTAGGGGGGGGGTGATCCCTTTTCCAACAAAATAATCCGTTTGTAATCGGATTGACGGCTCAATCGGACTGAAAAGCCTTCATGTAAACACCTTAATCGATCCGATTGAGCTCGATCGGAATGAAATTTCGAACGGATTGAAGGGGGTGGTTTATTCATTTTCTAATACGATTGAGAGTGCATGTAAACACTCGATCGGATTGAACCCCCCCCGGGGGGGGAAACTGGAAAAGCCACATGCGAATTTGTTGAAAAAAAATAGTGTATGACTATGACGCGTGGAAAGAAAGGCTCTTTCTTTTGAATATATTGTTGTATAAATGCGTGTCCTGTCATTTATAAAACTCTCCTTTCACTCGGCAAATGTGAAGTGGAGCAGGACAACCTCTCACCAGTCCTTGTTTTGGATTCTCATCCACAGGCAACCCGTTTTGGGTGCGGGGAGGGGCATTTTTACTGTGTGATAAATATGGGCAGCACTGCACAGCAGTTTATATGTATATTAATCCATAAATGGATAAATATTAATTCTACTGTTAAAAACAAATAAAGAAACCATGTAGGAGAGTGGTTATTATGTGCAAAACAGTGAGAAACTCTATATTTGTGCAGTGCGCGTGTAAAAAAAAAAATCCGTTCCGTGATCAGAAGCTTGTGACATTAAACGGGGCCAATCTCAATAAATTAATGTTGTGGAAAAGTTCATTTATTTTTAGTAATTCAACTCAAATTGTGAAATTGTGTATTAAATAAATTCACTACACACAGACTGAAGTAGTTTAAGTATTCGGTTCTTTTAATTGTGATGATTTTGGCTCACATTTAACAAAAAAAAACACCAATTCACTATCTCAACAAATTAGAAAACTTCATAAGACCAATAAAAAAAAAGTCCACAGTCAACGCAGCCATCTACAAGGAAATTTTAGAGCACTTCATGCTTACTTCTGCTGACAAGCTTTATGGAGATACTGATTTAATTTTCCAGCAGGACTTGGCACATGCCCACACTGCCAAAAGCACAAAAAGCTGGTTAAATGACCATGGTGTTACTGTGCTTGATTGGCCAGCAAACTCACCAGACCTGAACACCATAGAGAATCTATGGGGTATTGTCAAAGAGGAAGTGAGAGAAACCAGACCCAACAATGCAGATGACCTAAAGACTGCTATCAAAGCAACCTGGGCTTCCATACAACCTCAGCAGTGCCACAAACTGATCAACTCCATGCCACGCTGAATTGATGCAGTAATTAAAGCAAAAGGAGCCCCTACTAAGTATTGAGTACATGTATAGTAAATGAACATACTTTCCAGAAAGGCCAACAATTCACTAAAAATTTTTATTTTATTGGTCTTATGAAGTATTCTAAATTGATGAGATAGTGAATTGGTGGATTTTTGATAAATGTGAGCCAAAATCATCACAAAAAAAGAACCAAAGACTTAAACTACTTCAGTATGTGTGCATTGGATTTATTTAATACACGGATTTCACAATTTGAGTTGAATTACTGAAAAAAAAAAAAAACTTTTCCACGACATTCTAATTTAATGAGATGCACCTGTAAACGCGCACATCAACCCGATCACTTTATTTACCGTTCATGTAAACACTACATTCAGATTCATCAATCCGATTCTGATTCTGTTTTTTGTTTTGTTTTTCTGGACATGTTTAGTAATCTTTTCACTTGGGTGTATTAGGTTATACTTACAATTTTTGGAGAAGCCTCATTTATTTATCGAAAATAACGCCACAAATAAATAAAAAGAATTTTCTTATTTCTGTTAATCACATTTTTTTCTGAATTGTTTCTGAGTTACACAACTAGTTGGTAGGTAAAAGATAAAAAAGAAACGGTAGGTAATATACTTTAAAATGCTTGCAGAGGTTGTTTGAGGAAAAGCAGACATGTTCAGTTTGAACTGTTCTTGTTTTTTTTTTTTTACCATTTCTGTTGTTACAAAAATTTCCCTGACTCCTCCTGCAGGGGGGAGGGAAAGGAAAACTAGTCCTCTCCAAATAGAACTAATGAGTCAAACATTTATTTTCTTTACATAAACACAAACATGTGTAATTGTTATACTATGCTGAATGAAAAAAAAAAGATTGGAATAAATGATTTGTTATATGGATTCAAGTTCACCTGCAGCACCAGGCTGTTTACCATTTTTTTCTAAGATGTGTTTCCTCACCACTTGAGACACCCAGAACAGAAAGTACAGCCATGGAGCTCAGAAATGCAGTCTAGTACCCAAGCGTACACTCAGTACCACGCTGCCTCAGAGCTCAGTCTCCAGAGGCTATTTCTGGTCAGAGAATCGATCTGCATGTAGTGGAGTCTGGGTAGATGGTCGATAGCAGCCTATTAAAGAGATGTACCTGCTCAGGCTGGAGTGCCACTATGTGCGGTCACTGGCTTGAGCCACACTATCTTCTGGTATGTAGAAGAGTGTGTATGTGTGTGTTTCTTGATTTGTGCTTAGTATTAGTTGGAATTCAATATGGCTACTTACACAATTGTCAATTTATTGTAGACCACTGAGTAAACAAAATGACTGAATTTAGAGTGTCTTATTAGAGTACCTTTTAGTATTTAGAGTAGAGTATCTTGGTTGTAGTTTTTGTTCTGTTTGGAGTGTACACACTCTGTTTGTACTGTGTAAATTTGACTTCACGTCATAGTGCCATGAAGGTGGATTGTTTAAGGTTGAGGTGTGGCCATGAGTAAAGCCAAGTTTTTGATGGAACGCAAAAGGTGTGTTGCCCTAAGCTGCTTAGACACCACCCAAATGGAGAATGAAATATGTACACTACCATTCAAATGTTTGGAATCAGTATATTTTTTTATTAATACTTTTATTAAGGATGCATGAAATTGATCAAAAGTGACGGTAAATAAATGTGTAATGTTACAAAAGATTTCTATTTCAAGTAAATTCTGTTCTTTTGAAATTTCTATTCATCAGAATCAAAAATGTATGTATTAAAATAAGAAACTGTTATTTTAAATTTTGGAATAATCCACAATTGTACTGCTTAACTGTATATTTGATCAAATAACTGCAGCCTGGGTGAGCATAAGAGACTTCTTTTAAAAATATTTAAAAAATCGTACGGATCCCAAACTTTTGAACAGTATACAACAGGTGAAGTTTTGTTAAAATACTTTCTATCCCAGCTTAATATGCACAGACAACCAGAGGTAAACCATTTGTAGCCTCATCCTCTTGTCGTTCCAAAACCTCTATGATTTTCTTTCTTGTGCAGAACACAAAAGAAGATATTTTAAAATCGATAAGTTCCAAACAGCATTGGACCCCATTGACTTTCACTGTATGGACAATCACAGAAACATTCTTAAAAATCTCTTCATCTGTGTTCCAAAGAAAAAATGTTGTACAGGTTTTTGGAACAACTTGAGGGTGAGTAAATGATCATTTTTGAATGTACTGTCCCTTTAAAGCTTTGCTCAGAATATAGATTTTTTTACTATATGGATACATTGGACAGACGGACAGGTTTGATCTTATCAGCATTCAGAGCACCAACAACATGCTTCCCGATTTCAATCTAGATATTTACATTCCCACTTCCCTCATGCATTGTGTTGTGAAACATGCAGCTTGACTTTTTTTTTACACTTTCAGAGACCTTCCAATATCCTGACATGTTCTCTCATTATACATGACTGTATTGAATTGGTCAGCACCACTCCCTCCCCTCTTTACTGAAACACCTTGCCTGACCCGTACCTTTAAAAGCAACTATTCAATCTTACGCCTCATTTCCAAATCCACCTCCCTTCCGTAATAACATTTTTTTCCCCCCCCCCCCCCCCCCCCCGTTTTAAACGGCTGATCTTTGGAGTAAGGGTTCAGACAAAAGCCTGAAACAGGCCTATCCTGCATCAGCCCCTGAACCCGTGGGGGAAACATGTGGCACACACTTCAGCAAGTACGGCCGTGTCTCAGTTTCAGGGGACTCAAGGACAGTTTGGTTTTTATCACTCGATTCCCATCAATCCTCAGCTCCCAAGGACGGAGTGTTCTGAGTGCAGGGGCTTCCCTCCAGGGATCGCCTGTTCCCGTGATTCATCCCCTCTCTCCTCTCATCTCGGCTAAAGCCAGAGCTGTGTCGCATTTAGTCACCCACTTCGTCCCTGTTGGCCCGGCTGCTGTTACTCATGGCTTATTTTAGGCTACAGTTCTGGCTGCCACGGGAGGTGTGGCTTGGCCTTTACACACAGATGACACAGGCAGTGCTCCCTGTCTATAGACTTGTCTGTCAGCTGGCATGGAAATGCCAGGTGTCTGGGTTGTCTTTCGAGAATTTGGGTGTCTGGGTTGTCTTTCGTGCCCTCTGTCTGTTTAGGTGGCAGGTTTGTAACTAAAATTTAAATTTTGTAATTGTTAAAATACTTTCTACAGTACAACTGGAAGTCAGCCATTTGTCAGCAAAATCCCCCTGAACAGTGTAAACACCGTGGTGCTTTCAAATCATTGTTCTGTTTGAGCATTCCGACCAGCCCGCATAGCAACACTGACTCCGCCAATGGCGTGAGTTTGGGGCGGGGCTATTTGTTTGACTGACCAGTGACAGACGACATGATTGTTCAGGAAACCTGTTTGAAAACAATCATCCATTTTGCAGTTCTTTTCAGTTATGTTAATTTCAAAAGCTTTATTGTCTATCCCAAATGGGGTAGAAAATTCTCTTTAGACAAAAGGCTCAACACACAACCAATACAAATATTCATCACAAAAACATTTTACATTACATAAATCACTTCACAACTATAATAATACATTTGTTCTTTTCAATGGTAAAATACTTTTGTTTTGTCCCAGTTTGTGCAAAAACAACTTTAGCACTTTAAAACGTTGCTGTTTGATTGAGCTGCTTGACTTATCAGCTTGAAACTGAACCAATGGCATAGTGTAGGGCGGGGCTGGCTGATTGTTGCCGGGCAGAAATAAAGAATCTATTGCACATACAAGAATGGACTCCATTTTATATATATATATTATATAATTAATGTGTAAATATGTGGTATTATTAACTTTAAAAGTTCATATTTTTCATTGTTTATTAGTATTTTTTATTATGTTTATATTATAAATGTTTTTAAACGTGTATTAAATTTTGGTAAAATACAATTTTAGTGTATTATATTCAAACTTAATGTTTGAATGAAAACCAGAAACTTTAAACACTTTTAGCATAAAGGTGGATTGTATCAATATTGCTTTGCTCCACAGTGCGACACTTTCTCAAGATTAAATTTTGTGCATAATTTTCCTCACAGTTACATTTACTGCGCTGCATTGGCCGTCAAATTGTGTACCTGATGTGAAATATATTATTTAAACATGACATATGATGACACATTTTAGAGGTTTTCGTCTTTCACTATTCAAATATATATTATCTGAGATGTAACCAGTATGGCTGCCGAGGGAACTGACTTGCTTTAAAGGGACGTAGACAAAAGGAGTGTTTGGAAATCTGTTTGGAAACCTTTTCTTTTCCTTTTTAGTTCCATTCATAGCCACTAAAATTTAGACACATTTTAATGTGGGTGAATTGTCTGGATGAAAGATATCTCTTGACATTTGAGTTTGGTGGCTGTTTTTCCATTATGCTATATAGATTGGTGTCGTTTAGTGAAGGAGCCCATCTGCTCAGGATTTTTAGATTGCTATTTTGGACAGGTGTTGACATGAAGAATATACACAACTGAAAGTCACCCTGTTGAAAGATATACACACTTACTCAAGTGACTTTTGTATTTTCAGTCTTGTACATATCGGTTTATATCTCTCTTTATTTGTGTCCTTCTCTGTCTCTCTTTTTCCACCTCCCTCTGTTCTTTCTTTTCTTATGCATACAGAAATACACTTTTTTCCTCCCCAAGACCTCCCAATGTATCTCATTCAGACCCCCACTATAGAAGATTGTTTTGCAGAGTTCAACGGGTAGAGGTGCTTCATCTTGTGTCACTAGAGGGTGGTCCTATTTAGATAGACCAGGTTGAGGGGGGATAAGGGTGACCTTTAGCCTTTACAGGGTCATCATCCATTAGGAAATGATGGGTGGATGTCACTAGTCACCCTGCTATGACAATTTGTCTTCTAGAATTTTTTTTTTCTGTCTCTCTAACTGCTCTTTTCAAGCTCAATCAAAACAAATAGGTGATGCCCCTATTTCACTCTTTCAGATTGAAGCCCCCACATCTCTGGTGTTTCCCCCGATCTCTTTTGTTCTTTATCCTGCTCTCTCTCAACAGACAGCTAATCAATTCCAAAGTGTCTGGCAACCTTTGGCATATCAGCTATAAAAAAATGCAGTTTCTTTCAGTTTTATCAGAAATTGTGCCAGTGCAGGGAAACTGTGGTCTCATGACTCCAGTGCCTCCCAATCTGTTCTGCTCTGCGGTCTTGCGTAATCATTTATGTAATGACAGGTGTCGTTTTAAACTGCGTAGCTGCATAGCAGTTAATTCATGGAAAGCAATTTCTGTTCAACAACACTGTCATCGTGTAATCCTAAAAACACGACAGATGCGATTAAACGACAGCACTGACTAGAAAGCAGATTACCTATGGGTAAAAATAAACCCAATCAACCAAGAATGACATCTATACGGTAATGAAACTCACAAGCCTGTCAAGAACATAATGACCTCAAAAGGAAAAGGAAAAAGTGAGAAATTATTATAAGAAAAACAAAGCCTGTATTTAGCAATATAAGGGATTTTTTTCCATTATGACATTATTTTATGAAAATTAAGTACTTTTTACTCAATTCTCATTACCTTCATGTGAAAAAAAGTCTGAGACCACCAACAAAAATGCTAAAAAAAAAAAAAGTTACAAAAAAAAAAATAAAACAAAACAGTATTTCAATATGGTCTTTTGTACCTGACTGTATTATTTCAATTGCATTTATACCTCAGCAGGAATATTTTATGGTAGCTGTATCCCTGTATTTTATGCTCATTTTAACCCAGTGTTATTCCAAAATGTCATGCTATAACATTGAGTGTTGTTCAAGCCTCTTTCCGGCTTGTGCTTGAAAGTGATGTCAAAAGCCTGGAAGAGCTCCCATCTACAGGAGACACTTGACTTTTAATATAACCGAAATGGAAGGAATCTGGTGGGTTGGGAACATTGTGTTTCACTGCACTAATGCTGTCACACTTTTAAAATGTCACGCACTCTCACCATCTGAAGGTCGGAATGGGTGATGGGACCACTGTTGATAGCTAGAGCATTGGGACAGAACAGGTGACCTGCTGACAAAGCTTGGTCATGTTTGTCAGACTGGGTAGATGGCACATGTGGCCTTAGCGCTGTGTGAAACGACATTTCAGTGTCCCTGAGCAAACAGCTCTTGAAGGGGCATCATTGGCACCTTGTTTCAGAGTTTGAGTTGAGAGGGAGGACGGGTAACTTGGAACCAATCAGATTCTTGTGGATTGATGAGGTCAGATTTGGCAGACACAGTGCTTGATATAGGCTGGATTATTTCTGCTGTTTCTGTAGCTAAAATAGTAGAGCATGGCAATTGCAACGCCAAGTTATTGTTGTTAAACCACATACAGCAAACAAGGTCCCGGTTGTCAAGTGACAAAATGCAGTTACCTGTAAACTTGCACAAATGTGCAAAAGGAAGTGTCCATCTATATTTTTACTCCAAGTTTGCTGGAGAAAGAGAGCAAGTTTTTCATGACATTCACTGTAGCAAAGATAGAGTCTAAAGACATTTCCTCAGTTAACAGAAACCCACAAATGCAATCACTCACTCACTCACTCACTCGCAATGTACACTATGTGGTGTTGTCAGTGTGGGTGATGACAATCTTTCTGGCACACACACATTCACATGCATACGTGCACTACCTTTCTTTCACAGTCACATTTTTCTTACTAAGCATTCAAACACAATAAGCATGAGCACATGATTAGACAGGAAATGTCAGAGTAAGAAAAATCAGGCTCTTCCATCTCTTGTCCTACTGCTATCTCCTTCTCCTATATATCAGATGTGTAGCTGCAATCCCCCTGATGAGTTTGACCTCTAAAATAAGCTTCAGTAATCCATGAATCAAGACCTTCAAACTGTGAGAAACACATGACTCTTTGTTGTCACCTTCTTTATAAATCACAAAGCCCATCACAAGATGACAAGTGATTATTTGACAGGAGCAGGAACCTTTGAAGTCCATGAATGAAATATTCTGATGTTTTACAAGTGTGCCATAGATTAACACTGAGGGTGGTGGGAAAGGGATAGGTGATGTTATTTTTGGCCTTTAATTTGATTTCTATTTTTTCATGCCAGTAATTTATATTTTTAGTTACGTTTTTCACATTAATATTTAAAAAAAAAAAAAGTAGATTTACTACAGTTCAATAAACAAAACTAAGTTATTTCCACCACCGAAATCCAAACTAGGAACAAGCTAAGATCATAATTGTGCAAAACATTTGAATAAAAATAAGATCACAACATTTTTATGTGGCAGCATGATTATGCTTGTCAATTTTATGTTTCATATGCTACTTCCCTTTTCCGTCTAAGCCTCTTCCTTAAAGAATATCTATGTCAGTTTCAATGAGTGTGGATGATTGCTGGAGCAGAGAGACTATCCTCTCGTATCTGTACTCAGTGCCCTAAACCTCTAAATCCTGGTCTCTTTTTCTCTTTCAGGTGTTTCTCTCTGGTGTGGTGCTGTTCCTCTGACTGTCTGAAGAGATTTAAGACGGAGAAATCCAGCAGCAGGTAACTCTACTCAGTCATAAAAAGCTGTTTTATTTGGCCCTTTCTTAAAGGATTCAACAGCCGGAGAAATGGAGAATAAATGAGGTAGGCGTCAAAATGGACGCGTGTCATATTGTATTTCCATGTAGCTTCTAATCAGATTGTAGCATCTAGCGTTTCGAAAGCCAACCAGGATATGAGCTTCATGTGGAGTCTGTTTCCCTCCTCCAAAACCCATTCACAATAAATCATGTCACTCTTAGTCACTCGGGCACAGCTCTGTTAGCACAGATGCAGAATGCTAAAATGGATACAAGTCTTCCTGGAAATGAGTTTATAATATAATGTATAATATTTATAATAAGATGACTTTGAATGTAGATTTGGGTATGGACGGTTGAGATGTACTAAATTTTGGTTATAAGACCAATATTTAAAGTGACCACAGATGTGTTTTGTAACGGGGCTGACGAGACGCGAGACGTGCGGATCCATATGCAAAGCTTTATTAGACAGAGACATGGTCAATAACACAGGCAGTGAATCAGCAGTGCAACCGGATCTGGCTGGCACGACACAATATAGTCACAGGCTAGCGTGGGTCGACGGTAGGCAGACAGAGTCACAGGGGCAAGACTAAAGGGAGAAATCCAGGAAAACTGGCGAAGATCAAAACCTAAGAAAACAGACAAGACAAGGCAAAACTAGGCTAAGGCTAAGGCTAAGGTTAAGGTTAAGGCTGGGAAAAACGACCTAGGGCTCTGTAGAGTAGCTATCGCTAGGAGAGTGATAATCGCTAGACAATACTCGGCAGAGGGAAGGGATCAGAGTGAGTGTTAAATAGTGAGGGAGTGATATGAAACAGCTGGGTGCAATCAGTGTACCAGCTGTGTGCAATCCGTACTGAGTGCAATCAGTGCAATGAATGATGAGAAATGTAGTCCGGGGTGATGTGCAACAGTGTGTAGTGCGGGAGTCAATGAAATTGGAAGTTCATGGCCCGGATTCGTGACAGATATGACTTTAATACAAGTTTGCACTTTTTTTTAAAATCAGTGTGATTTGCTTATGCTTGATGCCAAGAAGCTTTTGTGCGGTTTTTTTCTTGTTGGAAATTATTGGGTCAAACGTTTCTGCAAGTCTTAAAACGTCTTAATTCGCCCTTCCACAGGCCTAAAAAGGGTTGAAATTGGAGCAGAAAGACTGAAATTCATAAAGTCATGGCATTAAATGTTGCATACATTGCTAAAAATTTATATCTTTCTCAGTATTTTTGTCTTGTCTTACCAATACAAATGTCTTAACATCCTTAAATCAAGATACATTTATAGAAACGTTTTCTTCGATGTTTTTTTAAGCATAAGCTTACTTAATTTTATTCAATTTCTCTCAATGGGAAATAAAAGCTTATTTTCCCTTTGTATTAAGTTGATTTATTCTTAGTCCATAGGCAGATATTTGTTCTTGTTTTAATGAAAAGCTCACTGAATTTGTCTTCATAAAATTTTTCATAAAACAAGACTTCTTATTTTATGCCATTTCACTTCTCAAGTAAATGTATCTTCATTTTTAAAAAATCTTTAGATATCTGCACTGGAAAACAAGACAAAAACACTGAGAAAGAATGTCACGTTTTTGCAGTGTGATCAGAAGGTACAGTAAAGGTTATTTCCATATAGTGGCTAGGAGCTGTTCAAGCAAGTGTTTTTTATTTATTTAGATTTTTTTTGGTGAAGTGATCTGTAGGAAGTTGCATTTTCAAACTTTGAAATGTTGCGAAAACAAGACATTTAAATTTCAAGATCATATTGATGTATTCCATTCTGTTGATTCCTTACATTTTCTTTACGCAGAAATAAAGACAGATATCAACAGATATGTACAAGACTGGCAATACAAATTACATAAAAAAAGTCTTAAATTTACCTTCATAAAACCTGCAGAAAGTTGTTTGCAGCCTATTTAGTTCACATTTTGTAGCCAAGATGTTGATTAAATGTACTTTCTTTCTTGAGTGGAACACAAAATAAATTATTTTGTATTTCTGTATTCCTCCCTCCCCTCCCCCATACAATGACCGTCAGTGGTGTCCAGTGTTGTTTTGGTCCCCATTGACTTTCACTGTATGGATAAAAACAGTCCTCGTGTTCTGCAGAAGAAAGAAAGTCATAGAGGTTTGAAGCAAAATGAGGATTAGTGAATAGTGACAGAATTTGAGTCAACTATATTGCTTTAACTTTTTAATTGCACTTTACTGTGTATATGTTTCCAAGAAGGATTTATGAATGCATCGTATTTCTAGTTACTCCAAGTTCCCTCAATACATCTCAATACGGTGCAATTCACAAGCCATTTAATGAGTTCTTGATAACAAAAAGCAAACCAGATTCACTTCAAAAGGAGCGTAATGACCCCACAATGCCTTGTCAGCTCCTTAAAAAGATCGCAAATTATTTATTGTCTCTTTCGTTCATTAGCATGTAGTTTACATCCTTTATAAGAAAGGAAAACATGTGGTTTCTCATCTCAGAGCGGTTTGCCTGCGGATCTGCAGAGGGAACTTGGCGAGCGTGCATCATCCCAAACACTTCACTGTTATCTTCTCTACTTCCTCCTCGTTCCCACTGGGACTCTCGTCCTCGCTTTGAAGTAGCTGCACTTGAAAAAGACATCTCATGTACGCTGAGAGGAGTAATATAAAAAAACGTAGAGAGGAGATTGGTTTTGGCTGCTCGAGTTAGGGGGATTTGTGGGTCAGACTCAAAAACTGTGCGCAGCAGCAAAAGGATGTAATTGTTATCGTTGCTCAAAATCAAGCGTGTGCCATTGCGAGAAAAATTTCTAAGCGATGCCAGGAGAACTACACACCGTCCGTGCAATGCGGTACGCTGTCTGTCTCTTCTGGCCCACTGAAAATAGCGAGACCTCCCTCCTCATTTGGTTGTGAAAACATCGCTCAGTCTTGTCAGTGTGTGCCCTTTCATGCATACGGTCTGGCAAACAAGTGGATCTCTCCCCCTATAGCTTGTGTGCATATATAGTAAATGCTTTAATGTGCACCCGCTCTGCTCGGTTGCTGCTTGCTTCTTTAAATCAGCCTATTTTAGTTGTAATGTTCATTTGATGTTAATTGAAGCCAAGGGTAATGACAGCGCTGGCAGGCACACTTGTTCTACTTTGCGCCCAGAATCAAAAAGCAGGCTGCAGCTCTCTGCCATTTTCAGTATCTGACACAAGCAATCGTTTTCTATCAGACACCAGGGATTTCATCTGGAATAATATGATGATGCTACGGGCTGTCGTAATGAAGGGTTCTATGTTGGAGGCTTGTTTTGGCATGTAACAGCTGGCTGACATAAATGTAGAAAGTGAGGCATGTTCTTTGTCAAGCCTTGATGATACTGAATTATACCAGTCTTCAATATGATAAGCAGGCAAGGTACTCTCTTAAAAATAAAGGTGCTTCAAAAGGTTCTTCACAGCAATGCCATAGAAGAACAATTTTTGGTTCCACAAAGAACCATTCAGTCAAAGGTCAAAGAGCCATCTCTTTCTTACCTTTTTATAATCTGAAGAACCTTCTTTTGCCACAAAGAAACTTTTGTGAAACAGAAAGGTTCTTCAGATGTTAAAAGGTTCTTTATGGAACCATTTAGACAAAAAGGTTCTTCTATGGCATCGTGAAGCACCTTTATTTTTAAGAGTGTACAGTGTTTAACAATGTATTTAGTAAAATTGTATATATTTACAGTTTTTTGTCTTGTATTTTTATTACTATATAAAGCTACTAATGTGTTTTCTGAAATGCTAGTGTAATACATAATCTCAAATTACCTTCAGAACATGAGCAATTGTCTCATCCTATGCCAACAATAACACATTCACATAGGACACATATAAGACATTTTAGTTAATAAAATATTTCTTAATAATATGTTTGTTTGTTTTTTACATCAATTATGGCCAGTAAGTTTTCATCATCTATTGTCAGGTTTATCAAAAAAAAAATCTGTTTTATTAATTAGCTTTTAATTCTTAATCATCTTTTCGCTAAGAGTTCCTGTGAGTGACCTGCAGGAAATGGCAACTCTATTTTATGTAAATATTATAAATAATTTAATATCCTCATATTGTCATAATGTCATACGTTTTAAAGAATGGTATTTCAACCTATTTTTGCTTATGTATTTGACATATTAAGTGCATCAAATCAAAATAAAAGGGAAGGAAAGTGTATCTATAGTCTAATGTAATTTTCAGCTGTTTGTAGTACTGTTCTCTGTGTATTTTGCTATTTCAACCATGCAATATTTTGGAAAGAAAAGTAACAGACCAACTGGCAAGTCAAAGCTCAACTGTACCAATATTTAGTGTTTGAAAACATGTTACTTTTGGATTCTGCTAAAGTCTTTAAGGCACATGGAATATTGTGCGTTTTGTTTCTCTCAAATTCTCTCAATGCATCCGTGTTTCTTATCCAGATATCTTCTAAGGCGTGAAAGGGTTAAGAGTTGTAGACTTGGTTTATGGGGTGGCATGCTGTTTGCGCCAAAGCCATCGGAGGGGGTTTGGTTATTGCCGGTAATAGCATCATAAGGGGGAGAAGCGTTCCAAACCATATTAAAGCCTTATAGCTGTATCAGTCATGTGAAATTATATGCCTTTGTTACGCCAGACTCAGCCCACCGTTTCATCTACCTAACCCAGAAATATGGCTTTCATTGCTATCGGGCCCGCTGCTGTGATAGATGATGCAGTTTCATGTGCCAACGGAGGCGTATGTCTCTGCTTTTCACTTGTTTTTAATTAGCTTTCCAATGCTAATCAGGATGACTTTGAGTCCATCTTCACTTCAAGATAATTTTCCCCGGTATCATCTCAAAAACATTTTGATGAAAAGAAGGATGTTTACTCAGGCACTTCAGTGCGATGATATATTGCTCACAGTAAGATCTTTTCTGTGTAATTTTGAGATAAGGTGAAACAGTTCGACCCTCCATGCTGAAACTCTGCACGTCGGCCTCGAAGCCGGTGCCCTTTAGTGTGGTTTCGGCGAGGTAGTGTGAGAAGATATTCCTCCATTTCTCTCTCTCCGGAGTGGAAGGAACTGAAGGGAGGAGGGGGGAGGTAAGGTATGCACGAGGGGGAAAGAGTTCCTCTCACCTCAGTTAGGGTCATGTGAGCCACTTGACGGATAAGCCTTGGTGCGGCGGGCAGAAAGCGCTAGAGGCGCAGTACTGATTAAAACTCAGACTGCTATCTATCATCTGCCCTCCCCCCTCTGCCCCAGCCCCTTCCACCCTCCTCCAGCGCCGTCTTCCTTGTATTATTCTCTGGTGTGGGCGCCACGTAACAGATGGGTTTCCCAGAATCCAATATCGTTCGGTGGGGTAAAAGCCATTTCCATGTGCCCATCACCCTCCTACAGAAGACACCCTTATTCCTTACAGTGTGAGTAGACCTCGGTGTCATGCATCTCTCTCTCTCTATTTCTTTCTTTTCTCTTTCGCAGACCAATGTCCTCTTTTCTCTCAGCCGGCCTTCTTATCTTTTCATGGTGGCTTTTCTCTCGCTGAGGATTTCGCTGAGGTTCTGAGACCATCTTGTCTTTCATTGTTCTCTTTCTTTTAGTTGTTTATGATTCAGTATTCAAAAGAGTGTTTTTGGCGGGATAAACAGTGTTTACATGGCCAAGGAATTAATAAACATTGCACACAAATTAAAGGAATTGTTGTGTACAAAAAAGCAGTACAAATCGTAATCCATATGACTTTTTTACTGTTCCAAGTCTTCATTTCACAGCTTTTGGGAAGGAACAGACTGACAAACGTATTATTTGCTATAACTCTCAAATCTTATGCATGCAATTTTAAAATGTGCATATTTAAATTTGATGCTACAAGACACAGTGGAAGAAATTACACTTGGCATCATTGACATCAAACCTGGGATGGCATGTCTTAACATATTTGTATGTTTAAAAGGAATATTTTTTAAATGTTAATATTTTAAAATTAAAATGTTACAAAATATTTATATTTCAAATCAATTCATTTCTATTAAAATTTCTGTTCATCAAAGAATCCTGAAAAAATACCATAGCGCCAAAGCAGGCGCAGGAGTTTCAGCATTGATAATAAGAAATATTTTTTGAGCAGCACATCAGCATTATAGAATGTGACACTGAAGACTGGCGTAATGGAAAATGCACATTTGTCAATACAGGAATAAATTACAGTTTATTAAAATACAAAACTGTTATTTCAAATTGTGACAATATTATAGCTTTACTGTATTTTTCAGCAAATAAATGCAGCCTTGGTGGTCATAATAGAGTTCTTTCAAATCTTAATGATCCCAGACTTTTGAATATTAGTGTACACATGTGAATGAGATTTCAAATCTCTGATAATCTTTTCAATAAATAACAACATACATGTTGATGTCTTCCTCAAACAAAACCTCTGTATGACTTCAGAAATGCATTTGTTGCAATTTTGTCACCAGTCTCAACATTCTGATATTCAACATTCTCCGTTTTCAGAAGAAAGATAAGGCTTTCAAATGACATGAGCGTGAGTAAATGTTGACCAAATGTTCACTTTTGAGTGAACTATCCCTTTAAGATATTTTGAATTTCAGGATGTTAGTTTGTAAATAAATACATTTTGTTAATGTGTACCAATTTTTCATCTCTGTGCAAGTCCTGGAGGTCATGTTCAGCTTGCTCTTGTTTGTTCCACTGGGTCATATCATGCAGCATGGTTTGCACTTACTGGGGATTTATCTAGATAGAGGCAGGCACTTCTATGGATTAGATCCATTTTAGACTGAAAATTGTCTGCTGGTTTGCAAAATGTGAAAGGTGAACAATTTTTGTAGTTAGGGCATGAGGTCAAAAATTTGGTTTCTGCCTCATTCTGTGTGCAATAAGAGCTCAGCATGCCTCTTTGTGGCCAGTCTCTCTCTCTCTCTCTCATTTTCTGTGTCCTGGTGGCCTGGTTTTGAAGCCCCTCAGTAATAGGATTATGTGTGCCATGGCTGACTTTGTGAGAAAGGAAAAAGCAAAAAAGAGATGTCAACACACAGTGTTTCCGATGGACACAAATGGAAAGACCTTTAAAAAAAAGATCACCTAGTAACAAGAAGACACCCTTGGGTTTCTGGGAAACGGTATAGGTGGGAGATCACAGAAAAATGGGCCTAAGAGACAGAAAAAATTTGTAAAGACAAGTTTTTGTTACCATAGAAACATACAGTGCACATACCCAATGGTCTATAGATCATCACATTCACCCATAGGGTTAAGCATGTATAGAGGCATGTATAGTCTCTTTCGCTCTCACTTCCTTTAATTTACACAAACACTCATAATTAGTCTGTATCTGACACTACAGTGTGTGTTCCACTGACCATGCCAAAAAAGTGGGAATGAGCTTTAGACTTTGTATGTTTTTGTCCTGTCTAATCCATCACTTCTCTCTGTCTTCTGTAATGGACCTACAGTATATACCCTCTTCTGAAACATGCAACCACCTATAACATTAAACTGAAATGTAGCATTTGTTGTATCAGTTCAAAGATTGTGTCTTCATTATAGGATATAGATATGTAGATCTTCATTCCTCTGGTAAATATGCACCATAACAGCGGGAGCTTTGGAATTTGGGACACATTCTTATCTTTGATGGATGCTATTAATCTTACTGACCACCCGCAGATAAAACACACACATACTATCCAGCCGGTAACCTTTTCTCAAATACCAGGTGTGTGTATGTGTGTTTTTGCTTGTGTGTAGATGCTTTATTTCATAAAAGTAGAGTTCATTCTTGAGTTCCATTTGAGTGACATGCTGCTCCATTATCTTTTACCCCTGGTACCCGTGCGGTTTTATTCAGCCATCCTTATGTCTCTAGAACCCTTTGTCTGAAACATTTGTTGATTAAATATGCCATGTAAAATTTCCATGAAATTATATATACTGCAGTATTTATAAGGTACTTATAAGAGTATTATATTATTAGCATTTTTATTTTAACTTAGTTTTACATATTGTATATTATAATCTTGAGATGCCTAAATTCACTTTATTTATTTATTTAGACAGTATCAACAATATACATTTTTTAACGGGAACACTCCACTATTTTTGAAAATAGGCTCATTTTCCAACTCCCCTAGAGTTAAACAGTTGAGTTTTCTGATCAGACCGTTCGCATCTTGCTCAAAAATGACCAACGAGTTTCTATATTTTTCCTATTTAAAACTTGACTCTTCTGTAGTTACATCATGTACTAAGACCGACGGAAAATGAAAATTTGCAATTTTCTTGATTATTACGCCAGAATGAGAGTATAGTTCCGAGCCATATTAGCTGCAACTTTTTATTTTACATCGGTCTTAGTACACGATGTAACTACAGAAGGGTCAAGTTTTAAATAGGAAAAATATAGAAACTCTTTGGTAATTTTTGAGTGAGATGCTAATGCTCTAATCAGATTCAATCATCTATGCTAAGCTGCAGCTAAAAGTGCTACCGCCAGACCCGGAGATCGGCTGAATGGATTCGAAAACGGTAAAACTCAACTGTTTAACTCTAGGGGAGTTGGAAAATGAGCCTATTTTCAAAAATAGTGGAGTGTTACTTTAATATCTACTTTTTATCGGTTATCAGCTATAACATAAGCATAATTATTGGCTTACCTATACTATCTGTATGTATAGATCCAGCCATGTAAAACTGTTGCCAAATTATACTGTATATACCGTGGTCTTTATATGGTCATTCAAAGAATACCATAGTATTACCGTAAGTGATGCACAATATATCGGTATTCTATCAGTTATTGGCTGTTTTATTATTATTTAATACTGGTAATTAATTTCAGTTTTAATTTAATTTTGTTTTTCCTAATGCACATAATGTTGTGATGTTTTATTAATGTATTTAATTAGACAAAATAATAAAGATTTTTAATATCTGCAATTTATCGGTTATCAGCTTTAACGTGGAAATAATTATCAGCTTATCTGTTCCAGCCAGAATATTTATATTGGTACATCCCTAATTGGCGTCATGGAAGTGTACAAAAATCATGGTAACGCATGTTTTTGTAAGGCAAGGGCTGCTTCTGACATGCAGGCTGCAAATGCATGGAGTGAATAGCGATCATGTGTGTATCTATAGATCAAGCCTTTCTTCCTGTCTAATCGAAACGCTCCCTTGGCATGCTCTATATGCGTGACGTTCACATGCATTTAGCTCTCTCTCCCTCATAAAGGTGATAGTTCTCGTTTAGTGCATAGATTGATTACCTCTGCTCATCTCATACCTATAGTAATGACCTTTGAAACTACCTCCCCTCTCTTGCTCTCAAACACATCCCTCTCTCCCACTTGTCTCCTTTACCACATGTCTGCCGTCTCAATTCATTTCCCTTCATTTTATTTGGCTGTCTTAATGGACAAGGGGAAGGGGAAATAGAGCCCATTACTGGGCTATGGACTTTCATCATCTCTCTCATTCTCTGTTTGCCCCTCTTCTCCCCCACCTCCCTCTCTCTCTCATGGCTCTCTAATGGCTAATGCTAATGAACAGAGACATCTTTAACAAAAAGACATTGAAGCAAAAAACAAGCTTCTATTTCAGAGAGGAAATTGTGTTTTACAGTTCTCTCTCTTTCTTGGTTTGTGAGAGTGTGTGTGTGTGTGTGTGTGTGTGTGTTCAGCGAGCTCTTTATCTGAGTGTGGTGCTTGTAGACACGGCATGCCAAGTGCAATGTATTGACCTCTGGCCTTGAACAAATGCTAATCAATGAGTCCAGCAGTCCAAGTCCAGGAAGTCCTTAGGGACGGCATTCAAAACCCCCTCCGTTTGTGGTCTAGACAGCGGCCAGATCCTTTAGGAATCATTTTTACTCTAAACTTCCACTGGCTGATTCAATCCAACCACTTACTCCTTAAAATCTATCAGGAATGGTGCCAGTTCCCTTTATTTTTTCCTTCTACTTGCCTTGCAATATGTTTACACACCCAGTTCTTTATTTTGCCAGATCCTCTTACTTTTACTCCCCTTTAATGTGTGGTCTGATTCCAAGGGCTTTTGGCCCGACGTTTCTTGCAGCACACTTAAGTGTCCCCAGAGGAGATTTCTCATGGAAAGAGAGCCACTTTCACTCTAATATTCCTCCCCGCACACATAATTTTGTGTCTGACTGTACAGTTTGGCTGCATACGTGTATTGAGGGAGTTTTCATATCTACAGTGGTGTGAAAAGGTTTTTGCCCCCTTGCCGGTTTTTTATTTTTTGCATATTTGTCACGCTTAAAAGATTCAGATCATCAAACAAATTTTAATATTACACAAAGATAATGCAAGTAAATATAAAATGCAGTTTTTAAATGATTGTTTATTTTATTAAGGGAAAAAAGCTGTCCAAACCTGCCTGGCCCTACGTGAAAAAGTAATTGCCCCCTAAATCTAATAACTGGTTGTGCCACGCTTTGCAGCTACAAGGAGGAATTTTGGCCCACTCTTCTTTGCAGAATTGTTTTAATTCAGCCACATTAGAGGGTTTTCGAGCATGAATGGACTGTTTAAGCATCTCAATCGGATTTAAGTCCGAACTTTTGATTTTGGCCACTCCAAAACCTTAATTTAGTTTTTCTTGAGCCATTCAGAGGTGGACTTGCTGGTGTGTTTGGGATCATTGTCTTGCTACATAACCCAAGTGTGCTTGAGCTTGAGGTCACAAACTGATGGCCGGACATTCTTCAGGATTTTCTGATAGAGTGCAGAATTCATGGTTCCGTCAATTATGGCAAGTCGTCCAGGTCCTGAAGCTGCAAAGCAACCCCAGATCATCACACTACCACCACCATGTTTGACTGTTGGTATGATGTCCTTTTATGAAATGCTGTGTTGGTTTTACGCCAGATGTAACGGGACACACACCTTCCAAAAAGTTCAACTTTTGTCTCATCAGTCCACAGAATATTTGCTCAAAAGTCTTGGGGATAATCAAGATATTTTTTTGGCAAATGAGAGATGAGCCTTTGTGTTCTTTTTGGTCAGCAGTGGCTTTTGCCTTGGAACTCTCCCATGGATGCCGTTTTTGCCCAGTCTCTTTCTTATTGTTGAATCATGAACACTGACCTTAATTGAGGCAAGTGAGGCCTGCAGTTCTTTAGATGTTGTTCTGGGTTCTTTTATGACCTCCTGGATGAGTCGTCGTTGTGCTCTTGGGTAATTTTGGTTGGCCGGCAACTCCTGGGAAGGTTCACCACTGTTCCAAGTTTTCTCCATTTGTGGATAATGGCTCTGACCATGGTTCGCTGGAGTCCCAAAGCCTTAGAAATGGCTTTATAATCCTTTCCAGACTGATACATGTCAACTGTTTTGTTTCTCATCTGTTCTTGAATTTCTTTAGATCGCGGCATAATGTGTTGCTCTTTAAGCATGCTTCACTTTGTCAGACAGGTTCTATTTAAGTGATTTTTTGATTCAACAGGTCTGGCAGTAATCAAGCCTGCGTGTGGCTAGTGAAATTTAACTCAGCTTTCTAAAATAATGTGGTTTATGGCAGTTCTTTCTGATTACAGTATGGCATTAATTTTCACGTAGGCCACAGTTTGGACCGCTTTTTCCTTATAAATAAAACGTCATTTAAAACTGCATTTGGAGGGGGGGGGGTGTTTACTTTCATTATCTTTGTGTAATATTAAAATTTGTTTGGTGATCTAACATTAAAGTGTGACACACATGCAAAAAAATAAGAAATCAGGAAGGGAGCCAACACTTTTTCACACCCGTATATGTGTTGCGAGTATGTCTTCAGATTAGGGATGTTTTATAAGGTGGTTTCTTCCGCCGTGGTTTTTGGTTTGTTTGTAAGAAGGCAGTCGGCCCAGAGTTGTGTGTTATTGTGTGGGGTGCGAGTATTTTTAATTTTTTACATTTATTTTTTGGATGCATTGATACTCTGAAACCATAGAAAGATGTAATGTTTAACACTAAAACCGTTTTTAAAACATACATAAAATATTTTTAATAAAACATTCAAGTCTCCCAGTCACTGACTTTTACTAAAATTGTGTGATTTACAATCCCCTGTTGTTAAAAACGGTTTAGATAAACAGGATAAAAAACGGGCATTTATACCTATAAGCGCCAGCACGGGTCAAATTTACCCGCTATATAATGACTGTATGTTGGCGCTGTCATTTTCGTGCCGCTTATGTTTTAACATAATACATAGCTAGGCAATGCCTTTCACTCACTGAATTAGCAGTTATCAGTTTCACAAATAAAGACAAAATGAGTAAAAGAAGGCAATTTATGAATGCTGAAGATGTATAAGAAGCACTAAATGCCATGAGCGATGGAGAGTCTGATGGTGAGGAGATAAGTAAAGCGTCCTGTCGGCTCAGCATCTGACGGCGATCAATACATCATATTTAGACGTTTTATCCTATGTTACTCATAATTGTTTCAAATTTATTATTAGCGTCTGCGTATGATCATGCATGAGCGTTGGACTGTTTATGGTTTAAGAGACCCCTTTTAGCCTTTTGACTTTTGCATATAAATTACAGTTCTGGTCAGGGATGTTACTTGTATAGGGGTTGTAAATTGCTAAATGGTTCTTCGCCTTCAAGTAAGATTAGAACCAGCCCCCACGAGCATCCGGCAATCTGAGTTCAAACACATTCCACGGAAAGCTGGAATGGCCAAACGAACACACACACACACACCCAAACTAACACACACTCACACATAAAGACATTTCTTTATTTTTAGACTATAATTAATCAGTTATACTTGTATCTGGTATATGCATGTGTTGTGTGTACATTCCCTTGTTAGATTAGATGAGTTACCACTCGTTATTTGTATTAGTTAAAGCCATAAAAAACTTATATTCAGGTGTATGTGTGTATCTTTGGTTTAATCTATTCCAGATTATTGTTTCTTGGTATCAATGTCACCCGTTCTTCATTTCTCGGACAATGACTTACAGTATGTGATTTTGAAACGCACATCGACTCCGCACGAATATTTTGGTTAAAACTACGGATGTTCCAACCGCCATAAAGCATGCAAATTAGCCATAAAACAAGAGACAAAGAAGATTCTCCCGCTCAAAATCCATGTCTCTCATTGGTCAGAACACACAGAATAGGAACTCTCAAAAACGATTAGCCCAAAATAACTTTGCTCAGAAAACTTCTTCTTCGTTTGAGACAACACCTTTCAGGACTCTCAAGACCTTCCTCTTGAGTTTTTATTTTCCGGCAGTTTTTACTTTCAAGTAACGTTAGTCGCTGTGGACTTCTTCTTCAGAAGAACCAGAAGTACAAACTTCCAGCTGACTCCTCACGAACTCATCAAAAGACCTCTGGTGTCTACCGCGTCAGGATTCTTCTTCAGCAATCGAAACTAATGCAAGTAACCGCTTAAAATTATTCAGATGCGTGTTTAAGGTTCAGACACTTTTAAGGTGATTTTTGGATTCTTTGACGATTTTCAAAGGTTGTGGTTAAGTGATGTGAAATACTGCCATTCTTTTCCTATTCTCTATCTTTTCCTTACTTTGTTTCATTCTGTGTATATATGTTTTAGTTAGTTATATGTTAGATATAGTTTCATTTTATTAAATCCCTTATATTCACAACGGATTGTCTCTGTTTACTGCTCACAGTTCCAAGTCAATGAATGTTTGAACCCTTGCTACATTTGGCTAGATTACTGCTAGCACTGTACAAAGAAGGACATTTTATTGTTCCGTGGCCAGAAAATAAATTTCCTTGAATTGATAAATGATTATATTGTCTGCTCGGTGGACGGACAGATCAAATAATTGTAATATTGATTCTGCTACAGTTAATTCGAAGATATAATCTAAATATTTATTATGAATCATAACCAGTTATAATTCGTCATAAATATTCCCCTTTTTAGAGCTAATAAATAATAATAAACGTTACATGTTTTGGTGGAGGATGCGGGCAATATTCAAACTTGGTTTGTGAGCAAACAGTATCAATTTATTTGTGTTTGTATATTATGCGCGCTTAGAGTGAGACGAGTCGCAGCGCGAACTCACTCTTTTGGATTGGATGGTTAAAAGCCACCTCCAGTACTGTATTTTAACAGCCTCTATCTGTCTAACATTTAGTCACTGTGAAATATTAAAGTAAACTGCAGTTTATAATATTAAAATTGTTCTCTAAAGACGAAGAAATCTCTTTGCAGTACATTTTTAATATTATCAAAATCGCTGGTTGGAACGAAGAAATCTTCCTGCTTTGTGATAAAGATAGATTTGAGCGATGCTCCTCTTATCATCTTTTAAAGGCCTTATTTTGATTGGATCCTAGATTGAAGTCATTGCGTTTTCCAAAGTCATTCAACTACGATCGCACTCCCTTAGGTGTAACCATCAGAGTAGCTAGCTAATGCTTGCCTAATGCAGATTGGATCAGAACACGGCGAGCCAGTAGACTGATTGAAATGTAAATGGGAGTTTTTAAAAACCTTGATCAAGTGAAATTTGTATAACAACAGCGAAGAAACCCTGTTGTTCATAATATTTATTTGTGTACTGGCAGCGAAGAAATCCTGCCACACACACATCATTGTGCAGTTAAGTTACACAAATTGTAGAATCTGTTGGGATTTGACTCTCAGTGTTCTTGTGATAACTGCAGTAAAATTCCGTTTGAAAGAGAATAGTCTCACACTAAACGTTTTCAGTTCAAGCACGATTAGAGTTAAGGCACAGTACCTTAAACTAACGCTAGAGGCCGTTGCTGTTTACAGTTCTTAACATTTCGTGAACTCTTTTCTGCCTTCCTGTTTTCAGCGGCACTGCCTCCCCCTTGTGGGCATTTCTCTGCTAGGTCGACTTGGTTACTCTAATTTGTTTGATTTTTATTTCCCATTGGTCATTCTTGTACCTGCCTTTCATTTTTTAATTTGATTTACTCATTTATTTTTATTTCTTGTTTTGTATTAGTCTTCATATCCAGTACTAATTTTGTTTTACTTTATTATCTTTTATTACTTTTATAATTTTTTGTTTGTTTTGTATGGGGTTCCTGTTTTTTTTTTTTTTTTTTTTTTTTTTTTTTATTATTTTTTTATTTTATTTTACTTAAAAAAAAAAAAATAATAATATATATATATATATATATTTTTTTTTTAAAACTCAGGGTTCTCTCTCCCTCTTTCTCACTTTACCACTCACTTATTTAAATTTAGTTTAAACAGTGTTTGAATTCAAATTTAAAGTAAATTTCTGTATTCTAGCCATTTTTGTTCACCTATAGGTAACACTCCCTCTAGTGCTTAGTTGTTGAAGTGACAGTTGCCTCCACGGCGGGTCGCAGTGTGCCACGGGATCCAAACTGAATCACCTCAAAACATCACTTAGCCTAGCTATAGAATACTAACCCATCCAGTGGTCATAACCCCTAACAGCAGTAAAAGGCTTAAATCTGCTCTCTCCTCTATCTCTCCCTGTGTTTTGATTTGTTGGTTTGTTTGTTTTTAATTTTGTTCTGTTTTGTTTGCCTAGAGACCGAACCTTTGAGAAATCATCAAAGAAAGCTGAGTAATAGAGTGACGACCCAAGCTGCCAAAGTCTTTAGACGATCACGCTGTCAACAATCTGAGTTAGATCCGTTCCGGGGCCGCCCCCCACAACAATTAGACACACCTCGCCATTTGCGACCGAGATAACAGGTGTCTGGTCTACGCTCACACTGGTCTAAAACTGTTTGTTTTCCTCAAGCAGACCGTGCATAGAACATATAATTACTATAATCGCAGCCTGTTAACGCCGTAAATACTTGCATTGGCCTTTTCGTGCTGTCCCTCTCTCCCTCTCTCTCTCTCTCTCTCTCCCTCTCTCTCTTCACCAGTGAGCCAGCATGTCTCGATCATCCAGCCCTGATGCCCACTGGGATCGACTAGAGTCCTGGCTGAGTGCCATAACCGGTACACACCTGTCTGAAGCAGCCGGCGGCCTGCAGCACCTGAGCCGGGAACAGCTCGACGACAACCTGAGTGCCCTGATGTCACAAGATCCGACACAGGACTACAGCCACAAAAATCTCACCAAGATCATCGGGCCCCTCGCCCACAACCTCCTCGCTCATGCAA